>CM076578.1:1340272374-1340483054 GCA_034641835.2 Pinus albicaulis
CCTAATCCACAGTTGTTAAAGGATAAAGACCTGAAGATGAAGATCAAGGCTAATTAGGCCTAAACACAGAACAAAGACAAATTAAAAGTGTTTTTAGGAATAAAAAAAAATATATATCATTCCGAAGGGCCTCCACTACCACATCAGAGGCTAATTGAATCCTCCCCAGCTACCAAAGTGTCACCTGCATCTTTCCATAAACCAGAAGTAGGCAAAGTTATTGCCTCAGTCAATGATATTTTGTTTAAAGCAGCCAGAGTTATTGCTAACTCACCTCAAGAGTTTTTAAGTCAACAAAATCGGCCCATCATGCTTAAGACTTAATGAAAATCAATTAATACAGAGGAAATATCAGAAAACTTCTCCATTGAGCCCCTCAAAGGCAGAGAAGCATTAAATTGTATTAATTGAACCTAGAGATCTTTTCTTTCATCCCACCTCCTCATTTATTCTATAAATACTTATGTAGAAGATGAGATAAAGGTTGGTTATTGGATTTCTGATGTAATAGTTGCTGTATCAAATCATTGTTAAATGTAAATAAACTCTGAAGCTCTGGAGCTCTGTTAATTTATTGAAGAAGTTAGGCTGAGAAGAGAAGTTGTTGTTGTAATGAAACATTGGACTTGAAGTGTGTAACTAGATCGTCAATCAATATACAAGCTGGTTTTTGGGATCTTGGTCTATATCATTGGTGAAGTACCTCTTACTGTTATTGTTTTCCTTTCATGTATGTCATTTTGTTCATCTTTCTCTGATAAAGAACAGCAAATATAGAGCTAGGATTTACTGTTAAAAGTACCCTACTCTCACTGATAAGCTTTATCTTTATGTTTTCTTCCAATTGTGTGTTTAAGAATGACTTAATTTAAGTGTGAACATATCAGGGAATGTTGGTTAGTCCATGTCTTGATGTGCAAAGCTTGAAAGGAAGTTCTTGAATGATATTTTCAATACATGCTAAGTAGAGTTGAACTAGAAAATTTTATGGTTTGCCCTATCTTCTAGTTTTTCTTCAAAGGTTGTTTGAAGGTTTCCCTAAGAGTATGCTGAAAGCAAGCCTAGATTTTAATGCATCTGACTTGATCTTTAGCTGCACTTTGTTTTCTTATCTGTTTTCATCCCTTCTGAAAGTAGTCATGTGGATTACTGGATTGTTTGTCTGATAATTTAGCTTTTATACAAGCTTGTCTAAAGAAGCTTATGGTTAGCCTTGTCTTTGGTTGGTTTTAAACAGTTGCTTAAAAAGGCTTTTCTTGTTTCGAAAGTTAACAAATACTCGTTGAAATTGTTGGCTTTTTCCACCTTCACAACACTTTACTGTTCCATTCCATCATTTAATCTAAAGGATCTTTTGATATAGATGACTTGCCCCTTGGACCACTCTTGTAATTGTTGCACAATTAAACCCTTTTATGACCCCATTGCCCAATGTTTTTAAGATGTTTCATGCTAATCCTATTTGCTGAATACTTCTCAATATACTTGCATCTTCACCTTTTGAACTCTTTCATTTTGTGATATTCCATCCTATCAAAGATCATGTCCTTGCCCAACCAAAAAAAAACAAACACCCTTGTTCCTCATAACTAGCCTAATATCATACCAAAAAGACCTTAAAAGATAAATTAATCTTTGCACTTATAGAGAGATCCCTCTCTGGATTCAGGAAGGCTAGATCCTAGAATCCCAAAGTGGTTCATATGTAGGCTTTGCAGTTTGTAATTGCCAATATTGCAAATTATAGAGACCTAACATTCTGGTGACTCCACTGGGGAGTTCTGAGTAAATCCTTGAAACACAACACTCAGCATTTAGTGCAGTATAAGTAGCTTTCTTCAAGCACTACCAAGCATGTTGGTAATCATGATAGGACTTATTTGAATCAGTGACAAACTAAGTAACCCTTAGGATTCTCATATAGCTTATCAAACCTTGAAGGAATCAGCTAACTAAGCCATAAGAGTAAACTATCTTTGTCTCATCGCCGTAGCTAAGTGTTGAAACAGATTTAGGACACTCTTATAAACCATAGGACTTAAAAAAATTAGAAAACCCAAAAACATTTTGGATTGGTATTCAAATAAACATGGTGGTGGACCATAAAACATTTTACCTCCAAAAGAGCTAAAAAATTCCACCTGGTGACTCCACAATCCTAAACAGACCTAAAGACTCCACTGGGAAACCTATTACTCTCATAACACCATATAAACTCAGTAAAGAAACTTTAAAGATTAAATTTTTATTTCCAAATATCAGTTAGCCTCCTAAATATTGTCATATTTGGTTAAAATTTTCTTGTTGTTGAGTCTAAAAACTTAGCATAGAGGCTTCTAGAAGAATCCATACTAGGAGCCATCCTGACCCAAATCCACCAGAGATAGTTGATAATCCTAAAATAATCCTTAGGAAATATCCTAAGGCCAAGTCTTAAACTATTGTCAAATCACTCCATAGAGCTAATTCTATCCCTGAAGACCTTGCAGTTCTACAAGATTCACAAGTTGACTTAAGAAACCCATTCAGAACTAGGTCACTTGGTGATGTAGATCAGCTAGACCTTGAGCCTTCACTTTCATCCCAAGATAGAGGTGAAAATCCTGGTAGCAGAGAAACTACTCCACCTGATTTACATTTCCTTCATAATTTTGTTTTCTCTCATCCTAGATCTGCTCAACAGTCTCTTGCTGGTCCATCCACTTATGTTACCCATACACCCACTGTTCAAACCACACCATTTCATCAACCTCCTCCCATTCTACATCCTCCACCGGTAAACCCCCCACTTTTTCCACAACCTCCTATCATGGCAACATGGTATGCCCCTCTATTCCTTCCTTTACCTTTAGTCAATCTTCCACAAGACTATCAGTCAAATATACCATTGTATGATGCCAGTGGTGCTACTGCTTCTTCACAACATGTGGATAAGATGAATGACTATTTTGACAGAAATGATATTGATGATGAAATTGTCAAGCTTAGATTGTTTGCTCAAACTTTAGGGGGAGAAGCAAGAAAATGGTTCAAAGGCTTAACCCCTAATAGTATCAATGACCTTCAAGCCCTCCATCAATTATTCCTACACAAGTGGGAAGAGAAGAAAAACCCTCTCCAAATACTTGAAGACTATAATAACCTCAAAAGAAACACTGGGGAAAGTGTCCAAAATTATTTCACTAGATTCAATAGTGTGTATAATGCCCTCACCCCAGAATTGAAACCTCCACAAGGCTTAGCCTTGAACAAATTTCCTGAAGGATTTGATCCTAAAATGGCTTATCAACTTAGAGAAAGAGACCCTCTGACTCTAGAAGATATGCAGAAAGGAGCCTTGGTTGTGGAAGTTAATATAATGGAGAAAAGAGCAAGAATGAGGAATGAGAAGAAAGTATCATTTAGGGAGGAATCTGCACCTTCCACATCTAACTCAAAGATGGAAAGAATGATGGAGGAGATGATGAAAAAGATGAGCATAATCGAGAAAACACAAGCTAGCCAAAGCCAATCAGATCCCCAAAACAGAAATCAATCTCAAAATCAAAATCAGAATTTCAGGAGAACCCAACCTCAAAACAGATCAAGAGACTCTGATCAGGATATTATTCCTCCTTTTCATCAAAACTATGTAGGTGAGGTTGAAGAAACAATTGAACAGACAGAGGAAGATGATATAAACATGTTGGGAGTAGACAATGATGATTTTGAAGTTCATTATAACAGGAAACAAGGTCTATACACACCCTATGATGATAAAAGAGCAGAGGATGAATTTTATTATCAAGAGATGGAAAATGTCATCATAGAGACTCCAAAGGAATATGACCTTAGAAGTAAAAATAATCAGGAAACTCCCAAAACTAAAACCTCTGAAAACTCTGCAAAAAACAGCCCTGTGAACAAACCCAAAAACATTAAACAAAAGGACAAAACAGTGGCTGTAAATTCTGATAAAAACAAAGAGAAAGGTACTCCAAGAAATGAAAAACAGAGTGCAGACCTTAGCAGTGTTATCACCTCAACTAGTGCTCCTATTAAAACAATTTTGACCAATGTAAATAGAGGAAATCAGCAAGTTGATGCTGCCGATAAAGTGGTGATTAATAAGGTTGAAACAAACATTGTGAAAGCTCAGATGCCTTTTAGTTTGGAGCAGGAAATTGCCAAGATCAAAATCTCTATTCCCCTCACTGAATTAGTCACCCAAGATGTATATAGATCACAAATTTTGAAAGCCTTCAACATAGAAGAAAATAATTACACTGTCAACCTCAATAATGATCAACCAGAGCTTTTATTTGGTCCCAAGATTGAAGGAAAATACAAAGAAGGGCCAGTTCCTCCTTTTTTTTGAAGATTGCAACAAGAAATAGTGAAGGAGGCATCTTGAAACATCTTTCCTAATCATAGTTGGAAAGTGATCACCTAAACTAGGTGGGGGGCACACAAGTGATTTTTGTCGCAAAGTCTATTTTTAGACTATGTCTATTTTTAGACATATGGATCATGGTCTATGAGTTGCGGGATGCTATTTATGGATGGTTAGTCAAGTTGGTAAAAATAGATGGACCTCTATTTTTAGACATTGGGCGGAATCTATTTTTAGACTACCAGGCTAAAAATAGAACAGTCAAATATTATTAACCCTTAATAATATTTAGACTATAAACAATATCTTTTCCTCTTGGAGCACTTCAGTTTGATGCTTGGATGTGGCACATGCAGCTGACAAAAGGAAATACGCTTTTCCTAAGAGTTAGTTGAGCTATTGCATGGTTGACTTCAGTTAGAACTCATGTGGCAGAGTTTGGTGGAGTTGATGAGACAGTTGGTGGAGTTGTGTTCGGTTTAACTTAGTTGAACTAGTTGTATTTAGTCTAACTGATAAATACACTAGTGTTGAGTGGTGTGAATTAATTATTAATTAATTCACTAATTATTAACTCATAAATCAACTAAAGAACACATCAGTTAACTGCAATGCATGGACAGTTCAGTGGAGACCAGTGTTAGAGGTGGGTGAAAGGGTGAGTCTACTATCAGTTGTGACTATTGGTTGTGCATGAGATTTGCACACACATTGATTGAGATTGCCAATGAGGATTGCGCAGTACAAGCCAAGGGGATTCAAACTTGGATCTCATTCATTCTCATCTTGGATTGCGTAGTAGAGGCAGGCAAACAGTGGAGGAGATTTGAACCTGTGACTTGTTCAGATCTGAGCTAGTTTGTGTGTAACAATTGGAGATAGTGCTGAGAGCTTGTGAGGAGTTTGTACTATGTATTGTTACATGTTCTCTATCATTATAATATACAGATAGTTGGGGGTTTTCAACTATTTCTTTCCCCATTACATATTGTGTTGATATGTGTGCTTGACTATTGTGTTTATGTGCGCATGCGACTGTTTCTATTTCCGCATATTGATGATCAATTGTAGAAGAGGTTACGTATTATGCATGAATCTTAAATAGTGTGTAATTAGGATAATCTCGGTGAATAATTCAGAAAATTATTCAAATTTCTACATGGTATCAGAGCGAGAATTGATCATCGGATCTATTACAGTGATTACAATTTTATTTCGGTAGACAGAGTCTGTAAGCGGGCCAGGTAGCCTCTGGATCCATCCTTTCTCTGAAAGGTGATATATCCAATAAATTCCCCTACAGTCGATCTCTGTGCTAGAAATACTTTGTTCTCACAGATCCAGAAGCAGTTGAGTTTTGAGCTTGGAATTCGAAATTTGCATCAGTGTTTTCTTGGTGTCGAAGTCAAAATGTCTTATCAAGGATTGCAATTGGAGTATGCTCTTGAAGGCAGCTCAAATTATATTTCATCGAGAGATAGGATGGAGGTGGTGCTCGATGACAATGGGCTTAAGGAGTTCATAGATGCTGAAGTTCCAAAGCCTAGCGATGCAGCCTTGGTTGAGGCTTGGCAAAAGAAGACAGCAAGGTGTCGAAGGATTCTGTTGGAGGGCGTGAAGGATCACATAGTATCCAGCCTGCATGGAAAAGCTTCTCCATACTTGATGTGGAAAGCGTTGACAGAATTGTTCCAAAGCAAGAGCGACCAAAGGAAGTTGGCGCTCAAGGATAAACTCAGGAAAATAAAGATGGAGAAGAATGACACTATTCTGGTATACTTGACAAAGTTTGTCCACTGCAGGGATGAGCTTGGGAGTGTAGGAGTTAGTGTGGATGATAAGGACTTGGTGAGCTTGGCTCTCCTTGGTCTTCCAAAGAGTTGGCACTCCTATGAGGATTCTGTCAATGGTCGGGAGAAATTGCCAGGATGGGAGCGACTTTGGTCGGATCTTGTGTAAGAGGAGATAAGGCGGAGTACCAGGGATGGATCTTCATCAAAGGCATCTGATGAAGAAGATTGCGCTTTGGCTTCCAAATCAAGGAAGGGGAAGGGAAAGAAGAATGCTTCTCAATCCGGTGCGGATGGTAAAGAGCGTGACATGTCCAAAGTGAAGTGTTTTCACTGTCACGATCATGGACATTACGCCACAAATTGTCCACAGAAGAAGAAGAACAAGCAGGCTGCTGGAGCTGTAGCTGGTGAGGCTCTTGCCTCGCAATTTGAGCTAGACTTCTCATTGATCGCATGCATGGTGTCTAGTGCATTGGGATCGAGGTGGTATTTTGATAGTGGCGCTTCCTTTCACATGACGAGAGATGTGAATCTTTTCAGTGACTTGGTGGAGAAAGATCTCCAGTTGCATGTTGATTTGGGTGACAATGGACGATACAATGCGACCGGAATTGGTACCATAACCTTTCATAGGGAGTCAGGTAAACTCATTCTTTTACAAGATGTAGTGCATGTTCCAGGTTTAAAGAAGAATTTGATCTCAGTTGCAATGTTAGAGGATAAAGGGTATGAAGTGGTCTTCAATGAAGGAAAAGTTTTCCTTCGGCATAAGGCAACGGGACAAGTCAAGAAGGTTGGGATTCGAGAAAAGAATCTATATAGACTTGAAGTAGATGGGATGTCTACGGAGCTTCCTACTATTGGGAAGTGCAAGAAAGACATGCAATTGATGCTTGAGAGGGAGCAAGTTTTGCATGCAGGTAATATTGAACCTCAGGATGTGGAGCAGCCACAAGATGAGGATCATGGAGTGGAAGAAACCACTCATGCAGAGAAATTTCGTGCCAGATGGGCAGAGGAAGTGCATGCAGCTATACCACCAGGTGAGAGGTGGGGCGACATGCATGACTAATCCCAAGAGGATATTTCTGGGCAAGATTCATGAGATGGTGTGGATATCATGAATTGAACCTGGCTACGAGGTGCCCACAATGCAGCAGTAGCATGATCAGTTGGATTGATGCAGGCAGATCAAAGTGACAGTGTCGGATACTGGAGCGCAGATCAGAGTTGACAGCAAGTGCAGAGTGCATGGGTGTAAGAGTTCAACAGCGCAGTGGTTCCTAATGACATGTGGAGTTGGTACCATCAGAAGTTGAAGACTTTGATGATAGATGCATGGAGATGCATGGTGCATCAAACTGACTGAGTTTTTTGGAGCCTATTCAGTTTCAGAAGAGTTGCAGAGCAGATGCATGGAGTTGCATGGCGCTTGTGAAGGTTGTAGGGCGAATGCATGGAGTTGCATGTCACATGCAAAGACATTCCTTTCTTGTTGAGAGGGAGTGTTGAAGATTGCAACAAGAAATAGTGAAGGAGGCATCCTGAAACATCTTTCCTGATCCTAGTTGGAAAGTGATCACCTAAACAAGGTGGGGGCCACACAAGTGATTTTTGTCGCAAAGTCTATTTTTAGACTATGTCTATTTTTAGACATATGGATCATGGTCTACGAGTTGCGGGATGCTATTTATGGATGGTTGGTCAAGTTGGTAAAAATAGATGGACCTCTATTTTTAGACATTGGGCGGAATCTATTTTTAGACTGCCAGGCTAAAAATTGAACAGTCAAATATTATTAACCCTTAATAATATTTAGACTATAAACAATATCTTTTCCTCTTGGAGCACTTCAGTATGATGCTTGGATGTGGCACATGCAGCTGACAGAAGGAAATACGCTTTTCCTAAGGGTTAGTTGAGCTATTGCATGGTTGACTTCAGTTAGAACTCATGTGGCGGAGTTTGGTGGAGTTGATGAGACAGTTGGTGGAGTTGTGTTCGGTTTAACTTAGTTGAACTAGTTGTATTTAGTCTAACTGATAAATACACTAGTGATGAGTGGTGTGAATTAATTATTAACTAATTCACTAATTATTAACTCATAAATCAACTAAATAATACATCAGTTAACTGCAATGCATGGACAGTTCAGTGGAGACTATTGTTAGAGGTGGGTGAAAGGGTGAGTCTACTATCAGTTGTGACTATAACTGTGCATGAGATTTGCACACACATTGATTGAGATTGCCAATGAGTATTGCGCAGTACAAGTCAAGGGGATTCGAACTTGGATCTCATTCATTCTCATCTTGGATTGCGCAGTAGAGGCAGGCAAACAGTGGAGGAGATTTGAACCTGTGACTTGTTCAGATCTGAGCTAGTTTGTGTGCCAAATTGGAGATGTGCAAGCTTGTGAGGAGTTTGTGCTATGTATTGTTACATGTTCTATATCATTATAATATACAGATAGTTGGGGGTTTTCAGCTATTTCTTTCCTCAGTACATACTGTGTTTATTTGTGCTTGACTATTGTGTTTATGTGCGCATGCGACTGTTTCTATTTCCGCATATTGATGATCAATTGTAGAAGAGGTTATGTATTATGCATGAAGCTTAAATAGTGTGTAATCAGGATAATCTCGGTGAATAATTCAGCAAATTATTCAAATTTCTACACTTTTTATGTTAGTTTGAAAATTCATGACAAAATTTTACACAATGCCATGCATGATTCAGGGGCCTCTCACAACTTAATGCCCAAAGTGGTAATGGAGATTCTAGGCATTGAAATCACTAGAACTTACAAAGATTTATACTCCTTTGATTCTAGTAGGGTGAAATGTTTAGGTTTAATCAAAGACCTCTATGTAAACTTAGCACAAATTCCAGCCAAGTGTTCAGTGATGGATATTGTAGTGGCTGATGTACCCCCCAAGTATGGTATGATGTTATCAAGATCTTGGGGAGCTAAGTTACAAGGAAAAATGCAAATGGATATGACATATGCCACCATCTCTGTCTTTAATCAAACCAGAAGACTTTATAGGGAATCTCATATGCAATACATGGTTAGTAGCCCAGAGAGACCAGAAAAATCTCCTCTTTATTCTGTGCATACAAGCCTTGACTCAATTTTTTTTTTCAATCATGAAATATTTGATGATCAGGAAACCTTAACTGAATTAGTGGCCACTTCTCACTGTAATATAGTGGCAGACACAGAAAAGGAGGAAGACATGAAATAAGGGACAAAACAGTTGGTCAAATCAGAAAATCACTGCAAACTGATCACATGTCTAGAGCCACAAAACATTCATCCATTGGTTGTCAATATTGAGAGTCAAGAGAAGAATCCTCAACATGATGAATAACATGAGGAACTAAACCAATTCCAACATGGTGTTGATTTACAAGAACAATCTGAAAGCACCCAAGATAAAGAGGATACTAGTCAAACTAGTAATTCTGAAAACAGTCCTCTTTGGAGTATGAATTTTGATAGGTCTTGCACTAAGAATAATGCTGGAGCAGGCATTTGGATACATAACACTGAGAACAATCATACTGAAGGGCATTCCTACAAATTAAATTTTCCATGTTCAAATAACATAGCTGAGTATGAAGCCCTCCTTTTAGGCCTACACTTATTGAGGAAATTAGGGGCCAAAAGGATAAAGGTTCTTGGTGATTCGGAGTTGATTGTTAGGCAAATGAATGGGGAATATAGTGCCAAACATCCCAGACTTAGAGCCTATAGAGATGATATCATTAACTTATTAAAAGAAATTTATGAATCCCAACTTATTTTTGTCCCAAGAAACCAAAATATCTCTGTCAATGGTTTAGCCTTTGCTACTAGAACTTGTCTTACACCTTATGGAACCAAACAATGCACCACCCAAATCAAATTTAGACCAGTTGTCCCAGAAAATGAAAAATACTGGCAAGTGTTTGATGGAGACAAACAAATAGAAGACTTCCTACAGTCCAAAAATGAATTTGAGCCAGCAAGTTCATATTCAGATTATGAATCAGACTGTCCTATGGAAGAAAATCTGCTTGATAAAGAAGAAAAGTCTCCATAGATTGCTAAGATAAATCTGTTAGCTAATAAACTTGAACATACCACAGAAGTTAGTACAAATTTAGAAAAATAAGACTTAGAAACATTGCAATCTGATACTCAAATATTTCCAAAAGGACTGGTCCCATTAGAGGAGTTGTTTGATTTCAATGATGTTGCCAAAAAACCAAAACTGGAGCCTGTTGAAACTAAAGTGGAAGAGTGTAACATAGACAGTGAAGAAAAGCCAAAAATGATTAAACTGTCTAAAACTTTGCCAGCTCACATCAAGCTGAAATACATTGAGTTGTTTAAGGAATTTTCTGATGTATTTGCATGGAGTTATGAGGATCTAAAATCCTATGACACAGAGATAATTCAGCATAAGATACCCCTCAAGGAAAACCAGAAGCCATATAGACAAGAATTGTGCAGAATCAACCCTGTTCAATTACCCTTGGTTGAGAAGGAAATTAAGAAAATTCTTGATGCTGGAATTGTAGTCCCTATTAGATATTCAAATTGGGTATCTAATCTTGTGTCAGTTAGGAAAAATACAGGAGAAATAAGGTTGTGTATTGATTTTAGGAACTTAAACAGAGCCCCATTGAAGGAAAACTACCATTTACCCAATATGGATCATATTTTACAAAGGGTAGTTGGTTCTAAAAGAATTTCTTTGCTCGATGGCTTCTTAGGTTATAACCAAATTCTGGTACATCCTGATGATCAAATCAAGACAGCTTTTACCACACCTTGGGGTACTTTCATGTATATGAAAATTCCCTTTGGTTTAATGAATGTTGGTGCTACATTTCAGAGAGCCATGGATATTGCATTCTCGGAAGAACTAGGCTTCTTCATCATTATTTACCTTGATGATATCACTATTTTTTCCAAAACAGATGAAGAAAACCTAGAACACTTGAGAAAAGTCTTTGAGAAATGCAGAAAGTATGGGTTATCTTTAAATCCAAAGAAAACAATGTTTGGTCTCCAAGAAGGTAAACTACTTGGACACATCATATCAGAAGAGGGGATAAAGATAGACCCAAAGAGGATTGATGGTATATTGCAAATCAATCATCCTAGAAACATCAAGGAACTACAATCTTTCATTGGGAAGATCAATTTCTTGAGAAGGTTCATTCCCAATCTAGCTGAACTCCTTAGAAACATAACAAACATGCTGAAAAGGGAAGAAGGAGTTAAATGGACCTTAGAAGAAAAGAAATCTTTTGAACTGGTAAAAAAAGCATTAACCAAAGCACCAGTTCTCATTAGTCCTGACTTTTCAAAAGATTTTTTCATTTTTCATTTGCATCAGAACACACAGTGGTTGAAGTCCTATTACAGAAAAATTCAAAGGGACAAGAACATCCAATTGCATTCTTTAGTAAGGCATTGAGAAATGCACCTCTGAAGTACAATATCATGGAAAAGCAAGCCTTTGCTTTGGTCAAAGCCTTAAAGGACTTCATAGTTTATAGTTTACACTCCCATGTAATTGCATTTGTGCCAAATTCAATTGTGAAAGATATTTTAACCCACGGCCCAGATGGAAAAAGAGGAAAGTGGATTGTTGTGATACTTGAATATCATTTAGAGATCAAGCCCACTAAGCTCATAAAAGGCCAAGGTCTAGCAATATTAATGGCTGAGTCTAATTTTGAAGCTCTTGATATAAACATGATAAATGCATTAGATGAACAGGAGGAGCTGTCAACTCCCATTATTGAATATTATTTCCTGTTTTCATCTTGGTATGCTGATATTTCATATGTTTTGCTCAATTTGAATACACCTCCTGGTTTGTCTAAAACAAAAGCAAGATTTTTAAAGTTAAAGGTTGTAAATTACTGCATTTTAGATAAATGTCTTTATTGGAAAAATGCTAGTGGATTATTGCTTAAATTTTTTCCTGAGAATGATGCAGATAAGATCAAGCATGAGTTCCATGAAGGAGAATGTGGAGGCCACCTCTATTTGAAGACAACTGCCAAAAAAATCCTTAGAGCTGGTTACTATTGGCCCACCCTCTTTCAAGATGTTCATAAGATGATTATTGCATGTCCTAAATGCCAACGTTTTGAAGGCAAAAGAAAACTTCTTCCCTTACCCTTGCATCCAATCACTGTTGAAGCTCCTTTTCAATAGTGGGGTCTAGACTTCATAGGAGAAATCCATCCAGCCTCATCTGCCCAACATAGATGGATCCTCACTGCAACAGAATTTTTTACCAAATGGATAGAAGCCATCCCTTCTAGGCTAGCCACAGATTCTGCCATCATAAAATTCCTTGAAAATCATATCCTATCTATATTTGGCTGACCTAGAAAGATTATCACTGATAATGCTGCTGAATTCGGATCCAAAAAGATGGTTGAATTCTGTCAAAAATATCAGATTACATTGGGTCATTCTAGTGCTTATTACCCTCAAGGTAATGGGCTGGAAGAATCCTCAAATAAGAGTTTGGTAAATATAATCAAGAAGTTGTTGGAAGACAATAAGAAATCATGGCACACAAAGCTAGTACATGCTCTATGGGCTGACAGATTAACACTTAAGAAATCAATTGGAATGTCACCCTACCAGCTTATCTATGGAGCAGATGCAATTTTTCCAACCAGTCTAGGAGTGCTAGTCATGAAGCTAATCCAAGAAATTCAGTCTGAGGATAATGATATGAAAAGGAGAATAAATCAGACTATACATCTTCAACAAACCAGAGAGGAAGTCTACAACAGAGCATTACAAAAGTAGGAAAGTATCAAGAAGTTGTTTGATAGAAGGACAAAGGCCAATAATTTCAACATTGGTGACAATGTTTTAAAGTGGGATTCCAGGAGAGAAGATAAGGGAAAACATGGGAAATTCAATAACTTATGGATGGGCCCTTATCTTATTCATTCTACTGCTAGTAACAATGCTCATTTATTGCAGGAAGTCAATGGAACTAAACTCTTTGGAGGTCCTGTCAATGGCAGGATGCTCAAACGTTATTTTTCTTGACTGAACCAGTTTGAATTTTATTTTTATTTTTTCTCATTGTAAATATTACATCCATCATTTCATTCAAATTTAGAAGAATCAAAAATACAAAAACAATAGAAGATAGAAAAGAGGGTAGTGTAAAAACAAGAAAGGTACAGCCCCATACCAAAAAAGAGAAACAAAGTCTGAAAGTGTGCAAGCTCAAATGCCACTCCTAAAAAAAACACTTCTATTTAGTCATACAGCCCAATCATGACTAATTAGTTTTCAATTTACTGTTGATAGGTTAGTGAATTAGATTTTCCAAACAACTTAATCTTGGCTTATCAGTAAGGTAGATTAGGATAGAAAAATAAAGGTTCAAACAAGCTCAAAATCCGAACCTATGAGTTTCAAAAGAAGAATGGCTCTAATCTGATCAAATCTTGAGCCAAAGATACAAAACCAACTAGTTATAATATGCCCAAAACCTGAACCAGATGAGAAAGAAAGACAGCTCAAACAAAATTCAAAATCAGAGTTGAAAAGATAAATGAAGGATGTTCTTTAGTTTTCAAATCTTAAGCCTTCACAATTTTGTTTTAAATTTTCTGCAATTTTAGTCTATGTGCAGCTTGTTTTTATGCCATAGATCAGCAACAAGTTAGATTGTTCAATCCTGGCTTGTTTGCTTTTAAATTTATTGTCTTAGAATTTAGAGAATAAAATCTGTCAGACAGTTTAATCCTGATAGATTGTAGTTAGGTAGAGAAGCTTATGAACTCAACTGTTTAATCTAAGTTCATGGAGAAATAAGGGTAGACTTAGATAGTTTTATGTTTTCAATAAAAGAATAAAGTGTTGATGTAAAAGGTATGCAAGTCCAAATGCACCTCTTTGAAGAAAAAAATGTTAGAAAGTAGGTGTGTAGGTAGCTGTTTGGGAAAGAATTTTTTCTGCTGATATGTCTAATGTTCTGCTCATATTTCAAGCAGTTGATCAGAGAAGAAGAAAAAAATTTCAAGGTACAAAGCCACTAATCTACATCCAAAGAATGATTTTCTGAGATTCTTGACACCTCTAAGGAGCCGTCATCCCAAGTTGGAGCCAATTTTAGCCACCTATAAAATTTGTCATATCAAATGGTGGCTAAAATATTTTTTAAAGCCTTCAAGAAACAATTCATTTCCAAAATTGTGAGTTCTTGAAGTCTTGTGATGATCTTTACCCTCTAAAGTCAATCTTCACTATTGTTTCCTGCATAATCCTAAAAAACCTGTTGTTTACCAAAGGAAAAAACTTCCCATGAAGTTCCATTTTCCCTCATTTTCCCTTCTCCATTTTCCCTCTCCATTTCACCCATAAACCCTTTCATTTACCTGGCATTCCCTCGAAATCCCTTTTAAATCCTTTTTAAATCCTTTTATAAGGTTTAAAACCCCTTTTTACTCTTATCGAAACCTTCAAAAACCTCTGAAAAACCCTCATTTTTGGCCTAAAAACCTTAATTTTCCATAAGGCCTTAAGCCCTTTTCGGCCTTAAGCCCCAGCCCCTTTTTCGCATATAACCCGCGCCAAGACCAAGTGTTAAGCGCTTAATCGCTTCGCAAATTTTCATCAAAAAACACATTTTTATTTTTTTTTATGGTTTTTGGCCTCCAGCCGATGCGATCGCGTGATCGATTCTCCATCGTTGATCTTCCCTATTGCGCCCAGATCCAACGGTCCATGTCGTTCCCCGTTCCAAACCCGCCATTCCGCCTTTTCCTTTCATGGTTAAATCTCCACCATCGATCTAGTTTTTAGATCGACGGCTCTTGCTCCATCGCATAATCGGCCATCGCAAATCCCTTTATCCTGTTCCTTTGACCTCCACCGATTGCGATGCCCCAATGAGATCTCAGCCATTGAATCCACAAGAACCAACGGCTCAGATTTAATCGTGCTCCGTCATAAACCCTCCACCATCGTGCCCACCTATTAAATCTCCACCGTTGATCTCTGAAATCGATCCAACGATTAGCTCTTAATCACGCATCGCAAAATCAAAAGCCTCGGAGTTTTGACCCCTTTCCTTTTCTCCGATGCGATTAAATCCTGACCGTTCATTCCGCCAGAACCAACGGTCCACGCTCATCCATTCCGTAAGCCCTCCGACATTAACCCGCCGATTAAATCTCCACCATTGATCTCTCCTAGATCTAACAGTTCGCACTCAATCGCATCGGCACATTTCATTGTTACTTTACCCTTTGACCTCCTCCGATGCGATCCTGTGGTCAAATCTCTGTCGTTGATCATTCTTAGATCCAACGGCCCACAATGCTTCCGCTTTTTTAACCCCTCCCTTCTCTGTGTCCTCCATCGGCAGATCTCGGTTGTCGATCCTCCAGATCCGATGGTTGCCATTGATTCCTCTCTTCCGCCCTTATATAAAAGGTGGGCCCTTTCTTCTCCTGTTTCTCCGCCATTTTCCTTTGAAACCTTACAATTCCTGTATATTTTTATTTCCCGAAAAAAGGTTTTCAAGTGAATCCTGACCATCGATCTTCGAATATCTAAGGCCATCAGGCCCCATTCTTCCGCCTGTTTCCTTCCCCTTTCATTTTTTCATATCCGCTCCTTTTTTCAATTATAACCATTTATCAAAGGAATTTAATGATTGGATAGCCTATTTCACCGTCCACTACGCACCAATTTTTGCTGACGTCACTTGGACCCCGCATATACTTTACCTCGCAGCTCTTCATCCATCGCGCTCAAACCCGCACCGTTGGATCTGGATCCTCCAATCCAACGTCCCAGAATCAATTCCGCATAAATTTTAAGCCCTTCCCACAGTGCGCAAATTTTACACGATATAGGTGGTTTTAGAAATCCACGTGTCGAACGCAAACCTATATCGCATTCCAAAATCCAAAACCACATTACCACCCAAACGCAATGTGAAAACTGCTGCCGTTTTTCCGCTATACCACTTCTCTTCATTAACATTACTTTTTCATCTTTTAATCTTAGCCGTCGATCTCTGAGATCGGACGGTCTGGTTTTAATCTTGCCCCCATTCCCTTTTCACCCAACTCTTTCCCAAAAGACTCAATCGAGCAATCTCTGCCGTTGATTCTGCTAATCCAACAGCTCCTATTCGCTCTCGCACCCAAAACCTCCAAAGCAGTTTAACCTATCCTCGCAGGATTTTATCATAACTTTGTTCATTTTTTGCAGGTTTTAAAGGTTTTTCCACTGTTTTAAAAGAAACAAAGGGCCAGGGATGACGATCCCCCAGGCCACTATCAATGAAAAGAATCAATCTATAGGGGTTTAAACTATGATTTTCCCATGCCTCATGAACATTGTGAAGTCATAAAAACCTCTGTGTGCCTGCAAAACAACAACAATACAGTGAAAGTTAATTATACAAAGAGTATCAGTGTCAAAGGATGGGATCTAAGTAGAAATGAAGAATTAAAGGTTTTCAAGCAGAATTTAAGGGGATTAAGGTAGAAAACTCCGAAATCAAATGCCTAATCCACAGTTGTTAAAGGATAAAGACCTGAAGATGAAGATCAAGGCTAATTAGGCCTAAACACAGAACAAAGACAAATTAAAAGTGTTTTTAGGAATAAACAAAGAGATATATCATTCCGAAGGGCCTCCACTGCCACATCATAGGCTAATTGAATCCTCCTCAGCTACCAAAGTGCCACCTGCATCTTTCCATAAACCAGAAGTAGGCAGAGTTATTGCCTCAGTCAGTGATATTTTGTTTAAAGTAGCCAGAGTTATTGCTAACTCACCTCAAGAGTTTTTAAGTCAACAAAATCAGCCCATCATGCTTAAGACTTAATGAAAGTCAATTAATACAGAGGAAATATCAGAAAACTTCTCCATTGAGCCCCTGAAAGGCTGAGAAGCATTAACTTGTATTAATTGAAACTAGAGATCTTTTCTTTCATCCCACCTCCTCATTTATTCTATAAATACTTTTGTAGAAGATGAGATAAAGGTTGGTTATTTGATTTCTGATGTAATAGTTGTTGTATCGAATCATTGTTGAATGTAAATAAAATCTGAAGCTCTGGAGCTCTGTTAAGTTATTGAAGAAGTTAGGCTGAGAAGAGAAGTTGTTGATGTAATGAAACATTGGACTTGAAGTGTGTAACTGGATTGTCAATCAATATACAACCTGGTTTTTTGGATCCTGGTCTATATCATTGGTGAAGTACCTCTTACTATTATTGTTTTCCTTTCATGTATGCCATTTTGTTCATCTTTATCTGATAAAGAACAGCAAATATAGAGCTAGGATTTACTGTTAAAAGTACCCTACTCTCACTGATAAGCTTTATCTTTATGTTTTCTTCCAATTGTGTGTTGAAGAATGACTTAATTTAAGTGTGAACATATCATGGAATGTTGGTTAGTCC
Source organism: Pinus albicaulis (assembly GCA_034641835.2). Lineage (NCBI taxonomy): Eukaryota > Viridiplantae > Streptophyta > Pinopsida > Pinales > Pinaceae > Pinus > Pinus albicaulis. The sequence goes on from CM076578.1 coordinate 1,340,290,009, forward strand.
ATGTCTTTATGTGCAAAGCTTGAAAGGAAGTTCTTGAATGATATTTTCAATACATGCTAAGTAGATTTGAACTAGAAAAGTTTATGGTTTGCCCTGCCTTCTAGTTTTTCTTCAAAGGTTGTTTGAAGGTTTCCCTAAGAGTATGCTGAAAGCAGGCCTAGATTTTAATGCATCTGACTTGATCTTTAGCTGCACTTTGTTTTCTTATCTGTTTTCATCCCTTCTGAAAGTAGTCATGTGGATTACTGGATTGTTTGTCTGATAAGTTAGCTTTAATACAAGCTTGTCCAAAGAAGCTTATGGTTAGCCCTGTCTTTGGTTGGTTTTAAACAGTTGCTTAAAAAGGCTTTTCTTTTTTGGAAAGTTAACAAATCCTCATTGAAATTTTTGGATTTTTCCACCTTCACAACACTTTACTATTCCATTCCATCATTTAATCTAAAGGATCTTTTGATATAGATGACTTTCCCCTTGGACCACTCTTGTAATTGTTGCACAATTAAATCCTTTTATGACCCCATTGCCCAATGTTTTTAAGTTGTTTCATGCTAATCCTATTTGCTGAATACTTCTCAATATACTTGCATCTTCACCTTTTGAACTCTTTCATTTTGTGATATTCCATCCAATCAAAGATCATGTCCTTTCCCAACCAAAAACAAACAAACACCGTTGTTCCTCATAAATAGCCTAATATCGTACCAAAAAGACCTTAAAAGATAAATTAATCTTTGCACTTATAGAGAGATTCCTCTCTGGATTCAGGAGCGCTAGATCCTAGAATCCTATAGTGGTTCATATGTACGCTTTGCAGTTTGTATTTTCCAATCTTGAAAATTACAGAGACCTAACATGCTTTACCAATGAAAGACTCGTGCTCAATCTGAAAACCAGGCTCCTGATTTCGGAGGGGGTCCCAAGCAGTAAGCGGTATCGGAGAGGGGGGTGCGAAATGACAAGAGCAAGGCACATGGAGGAGAGGGTGGTAATGGAAACCGTCTATTCTGGACCCCCCCCATAGTTAAAGTTCGAATGCCGAGAGGGGATCTAAATGTGTTAAGGATCGTTGGATGCGTTGGGGTGGAGCGGAGGTGAAGGCAAGATGGCGAAAGTAATTTACATTAAAGTGGGTGACAAACAGGCCACGAGGGGTTATTGATGACGTGGCGAAGTGGTGGGATCCATGCCCGCAAATCGCATACCACAAAATTTATATGCGAGTAGGCAGATTTTGGAAATTAAGACCTACGATGGGTGAAGTGCGAGGGAGGTGAGGGACGTGGCAGGGTAAAGTGGGGATGACCGCATTGCAATCTTAAGTCTTTACCATGGAGCAGCAGAGATAAGCCTTAAATGGTGCGAAGTGCAAAGCGCGGGGAGAAAGGAAGTGACGTGGAGGAAGGTGGGACCCAACCGCAAATCGCACATCGTAGCTTTTAGCTTTTAGTTATAAGCTGCAAGGGTTAACTTTTAAAATTTGTGCAGTGTGGGAGGAGGGACCCACTAGCCATGTAACGGAGTTTTTTGTGAATCGTTGTTGAGCAGGTAAATCCCCTCTGTGGACTGAGGCGATCCCTCTAGCCTTGGAGTGTGTCTAGCAAAAAGGGAACATGTTGGACTTTTAGACTCCTAGCTTATAAATGAAAACAAGTTGGAATAGATGGCCTACCTTGGTCCAACGCTTTTGTTGTAACTTGCAGCAACAATCCCCTAATCTTTGTCTTCACACGTCGCGGTCTTTCAGTGATAATGTCTGTGTACCTACACAAGGATCAAATGAATGGTGAAAGCATACGAAAACATAATTTCATTTATAGCTATTCGATTGATTAAGGAGAATCAAACATTTTGCACATGATCGAACACAAAATTAGAACCAAAAAAATAGTCATGTATTAATGATAGAGAAAAGAAGTTTACAACCTTAATGCCTTGACATTGCAGCCTCCTTCGACGGGTTAAGTCAAGGGCCTCTCAAGCATTCGTCGTGGATCAGACTTGATGAGGCAACGGGCCTAAACTCTATCTCGAAAATGGATTCCTCTTTGCCTTATTCTTCACACCAGCTATAGTAAGGATTGTTCAGCTAGCTGAAACCATGTGAGAAGGAATTATTTATAGGAGAGGAGGAAGTGGTTTGGGATCCCTCATTAGGTGGAAGAGAGGCCTTATCCCTTTGGGGAGTTGCACAAATGTAGGAAACAAGAAGCCAAAGGGAGGATTTCGACGTTATTCAATCGAACAAACCATGATGACTCCGCTCACAAAAAAGTTAGGAATGGAAACTTCACTTATATTTAAAAAAAAATTCCAAAAATAGCTCGGTGTGGGTGAGATATTGAGACAGAGCGCCAATGGGCACAGGGTCCAGTGTTAATTTATCTATGGGCGCGAGGCCATAACTTCCTACCAGCGTCGACCCAGAAACACATGTTTTTGAGAGTCTGCTTAAGGAGTGATCAATAGAGAAATTTTTCTTGACATTCCAAGGGATGCAAAGAAACTTTTAGCAAGGTATGAAAATACACAAAAGCCACTGAAATGGTCCTCCAATGTTCAGGATGGGGATTGCAGGGACAGTGACAAAATACTGTGTAACAATTGGCGAAGGTTTAAGCAATAAGTGTTACGAATATATCAATGTATTGCAATGACTGTGCAATGGGGGGGAAATACTAAGGTGGGGTCGGCCTATTGCATCGCAAGCTAAATAAAATAGATTGCGAGTGATTTAAGTGGTAAGTTGTAAATTGCACGATATACGACGCGCTAGTCACTGCAAAGTGCGAAAAGGCGAAAGGTAAGGGAAGTGTGAAATACAAGGGTTTTCATGCGAATTTGGAAATGCGGTAAGGTCAGACGAGTCCCACCAAATCGCATAGGTGGAAAATAAGTTTGGCTATGGCTTAAGAGCCAAAGGTTAAAACTTGCGGGGGCAGTGTTTCTAATGAAGAAATGCAATGCGGAGATTTATAAAAGGGAAAGTGAAGGGTCAGAGAGGGAAAATGTAGGTAAAGAGGGTAGATGAGATGAAGGATGGAAAAAATGAAGTTTTATCACCATTTAAGCCTTATTAGCTACATTTTTCCCCTTTCTACTGAACTGAGATGCAGATTGATTCCTTTGAAGCTCTTTTACAGTCAGGATTGGCCTTCCTTTCTCCCTCTCCCCTTTGTGTGCAGTCAGAGACCAAAACCTATAATAAAAAAGAGTAATATTGTAGTTAGGAGAGTCACGTGGGGTAATACCAAGTTATTTTATAACAATGGATTGATTACTGTTGTGGTTAGACCCGCTACAGAATGGTCTTTAGATGAATTAATGGAAAAACGATTAATAAAAAATAGACAGATTGCAATGGGGTAGTGTGAAATGGGTGGATTAAAAACGACAATGGTTAATGAGAAAATGGAGGAAAGGCAAGTGGTGTAGCATGGTTGGCGAAGAATAAAACGCGAGAAATGACGTGGGGGTTGACGTGGTGGACAATTGGCAAGATCAGAGGAGCGAGAGGTAGTTTTCAGAGGGGGGGGGATGGTGGTATGTGGTTTTTAGCAAGGGGGGTGTGAAATCATGAACGAACACAACATAGTGTGGGGACCAGGTAAAGAAATATCAATTTTTGTACCCCCCCCCCCCCACCCCCGGTCGTTAATGATAAATGGGAGAGGGGGGTGGGAAGTCGATCCCCCACCATTGATCCGGGGGGGATGATCGTGACTGTTGAAAGATGCGCTCACCATACCACAAGCCGAAAATTACTTTGTCGTGTAGTGACTTTAGGATACATTCGAGAACTTTAGTGCATAATTACATTTATTCAATCATGCTTAGTTACAAAATGCTAATAACATATTTTCTAGCCAAGTTTAAACAATTTGGCTAACTTTCCTCTAATATAACTAACCATTTCAACCAAGATTAAGCTAGATGGTTGATTTATTTTCCTAACCTAATGTATTTGATCAAATTAAAATCATGATTAGCCAATATTATTAAACTAAAATTTGTTCCTAAGTGGCATTTAAACAAGTTGCACACTTATTTATAAACACTCCTAAATGAAGCTCTTCACGGATTTTTTCTTTTTTCTTTTTCTGGTGGAATTTGGACTTGCTCACCTAGGGATATATATATATATATATATATATATATATATATATATATATATATATATATATATATATATATATATATATATATATTATTGTCCCCTACAAATTTTATTTTCATGGGGTCCTTCTCATTGTTTCTATTTTTATTCATTTATTTCATTCTTTTGATTATATACTCTATTTTCATATATATATATATATATATATCATTTGTAGAATGCAATATTATTTACACCTTGAAATAAACTGAAAGAAAGTGTTCAATCACCATTTGATCCTATGAATCATAGGACCCTAACATTCGGGACATGAGCTCCTTTCCTTTATGGATGGATTCTCGAGGTACAATCAAATTCGTATACTCTTTGTTGATCAACTTAAAACTGCATTTACTAGTAGGTGGGGAACCTTTGCTTATAGGGTCATGCCTTTCAATTTAAATAATGTTGGGGCCACTTTTCAGTGTGCCATGTCTTATTGATTTCATGACCTGGCTCACACTATCCTTGTGTATCTGGACAATCTCACCACTCATTCCAAGCTCTAGTCACAACACCTAAATGATTCACGTACCATCTTCCTCTGATGTCGCAAGTATAACATTCACCTCAATCCTCTTAAGTGTGTCTTTTGTGTTCCTTCCGACCAAATTTTTGGATTCATTGTGTCCAAAGATGGTATCACCCTTTACCCTCTCAAATTTCAAGCCATTCTCGAACTTCTTGCTCCTCGCACCCTTCGCCAATTACAAATCCAACTTTCTTGATTGGTTTGTTCTTGACTATTCCACCACTACTCATGGGTTTCTTATACTCCTTCGATCTAACATTCCATTTTTTTGGGATGACCAAGCTCAACAACCTTTTGACACCCTCAAACATGCTCTCACTTTCACTCCCTTGATTAGCCCACCTAACTTTGAGAGGGACTTCATCTTGTATGTCTCAACTTTAGCACTCTGTGAATCCCTTTAAGCTGAGGAAAAGGCCACGGAGGTAACCACAAGACCACTTTGGACTAGAAACTGGTCATTTCTAGCCAGAGGGGGCTCCCTCACTCAAAGATAAAGACAAATTACTCTAAATCTCATAATTTCATAGAGAACATATATGAAGAATACTCTTAAAATTTAGTGGAAAATAGGTGGAGGATCTGGAATATCAATGCATGTGATCATAAATGTTACTATCTCATCATACCAATGCATATACCAACCAATCACATACACAGAGGCTTGTATATCACATCCTTTGAATAGGAAAAATTTGTAGTACAGTGGGAAATAAACATATAACAACACTCATTCACATGTGACAAAACAGATGAGAATTTTGTTACTGCGTCTCAAGTGACTGAGTATTAAGAGGAAACAGAGAAGATAAAGGCATAACACATTTAATTTTCATTTGAAACATTAATACACAACTAAACTAGAGCATGCATGATGAATTCTATCAAATTTGTTCCATTACACCCTTAAATATAACTGAGGAAAAATAAATAAGGTAACAAATAAACTGCAGAGAAACAAATTTGAAGAAATGTACCTCAAGAATCTAAGAGTAATCACTAGTAGAACTTTGCATGAAGCATTTTATTATTGAAAATATAGATCGCAATGCACACAAGTATGTTCAAAGTTATTTCACCACACAATCAACCCTTTCTACCTTGTATTACAGTGCATTAAATAGAATTACATCCTCAAAAATCCCATGACTAAGTTCAATGCATGTGTTATCCATTGCATGGATCAAAATGATCACAAAAGCAGCAAGTATTACAAAAAATATCTTATGTTTTTCTTAGTGAAAAAAGACAAAAACTAATTCAACTCTATTATCTTATCTCATCTAAATAATATTCCTAATATAGGAAACATTATCCTGACATTGACTCTCTACTTTTAGGAATGAAGAAAGAAACAACATCCCATCTTTGTTGCGTTGCAGCTGCGTAGCATGTCCCGTTGGCATGTGTTTCCACGTGCTAGATGACAGTTGGTCAGTGACTAGGCAATGAGTAGACTCCTAACACAACGACACACTCCTCCATTCTCCCCATGACATGTGGCATCCTTAAAAACAACATATAAAATTGTGTGCAACGCCTGTGCAACAAGATTTCGAATTCATGTTTACATCTCCTTTCCCACCCCAAAATTCACAAGATGACCCAGATATGCAACCAACACTTCAGACTACCAAGGAAACCTTCAAAATGATAAAAAGTGACACATATAGCCTTCACAAAAATTGAATGGGTTCTATTGCGTAACACTGACATCTTCCAGCAATCATCAAAATTTGAAAGACCAGCAAGTAAACCATTACCTCCTCTTCCTTTTACTAGTTGAAGGCTTGTTGGGAGATGACTTTGTTGAGAAATTAGGGTGTTTATTAAAAAAATTCTTCTTAATAATTCCTTGTGATTTCATTATGCCTCTTTCACTTACATATTATCCCCGTTAGATTATTATGTTCTTCATCAAGTCAATTATCAAATGCATAGGAGACACAATGTTTAGGCTTTCCAAGACTGTGAAAAAGACCATTGACACTAGTATGCCTCCAAGACCCTTGTCACTTGCTCTTTAGGCTCCTTATGTTGATCTTCCTTTTTTTCACTACACGCTCAGTTCCTAGCCCTACACAATGAGCTCATTTTTCAGTCATTCATTGAACTATCCTCGTCCTCTTAGAGACTTCTCCTCTGCCTAACTTCATGCACCCTTGATGCCCTAGACCGAGATATTTTTCCTTGTTGTGATTTCTTCTCCTTCACGCTATGTATATCACTAAGCTTATGCGAGAGTGTGAGATCAATGACAGAGGCTATCACTACCTCTCCTCCACATTGATCTTCCTTGCATACTATAGCTGACTAGATCTCCTTCTCGCATCTCTTTATCCTTTTCCTTCATTGTATATCCTTATCTTTACGCACTATATTAAAAACTTATTCTTTGCTTAGGCATCCCTCGGTGTAACTTCTTCTTTGCATTCATTACAGTCCTTATCTCACACTATAATTGCAGACCCTTTACCGATATGTATGAGAGCCCTTCTTCACGATGAAATCTGATCCTTCTTCGCATCAATCTCAGATCCTATCTCGCACTTGTTGTTGCAGATCTTGTCCAAAATTTTGCTGATGCAATGAGGCCGCAGTCCTCTTATTTATAGGGACTTTCTCCCTCCTCTAGGCCGACATGTCAATCTGAGTGGGATCCAACTTCATCAAGGTAGGATCTTCAACATATTTTGAGCCGACTTCATGGAGCTTAGTGACAAGGTCTTGGAGTATATATTTACATCAACAATTTTTATTTTACGTTAGTGTAACATGAATTCATATACATGAATATTAATTACATTTATGACAAGATGACAAATCCCTAAAGACACCAAGAAGAATTCTTTGACCTATAATAAAAACTCCTTGCTCATGAAACCCATGAGGCAAGCATTTACAAAATAAATTTTATTATTTGTCCCTTTATTACATAAATTCATAATTACAAGTCATTATCAAGACCAAACCTAGTTACACTTTTCAACAGCCTTGGTCTTGGGCTTAGTGCTTTTAGATGAAGTTTCACCTTTTTTAATCAATGGTACTTGAACTAACTTTGACTCTAACTATGGTTTAGGCCTTGGCCTAAGTACATTACCAGGAGGAGGTATGCTAGCTTCATGTCTGTATTTTCTCACTAACCTCCAAGCTTTTGAGAAGTTTTGTTTCATGTACCTCAACCTTCTCTTCAACAATAATTTCCTGAAATATAGATTCTTTACTTGTCTCCTTGCAAGGAGAGGTAATTTGAGGAACACCTTTGCTCTATAAAGTGCCTTAGAGGCTTCAATAATTTCTTTGTCAGCATTCACAAGAAAATGGTTAACATATTTCTTGAAGTCTTCATTATCCTGGGTTATTTCCAACACTTTCATTTGACATTCCTCAAGCTCTTCAAAATACCTGTGATACTCTCGCCATTGATCAAAATCAGGTATGTCTGGTGACTGGGCTATTTGGTTCATCTGCTGCACCCACCCTTGCTGAAATTTTTATGCTCTGGTTCCAGGCCTTCTAGAATCCACCTTGGGCTTCCCCAATTGTTTAACATCTACAACCTGTTTAAATTTTTCCTGTGCAATAGGCTTAGGGGGTTCCTTTGATTCCTCTTTTGTTTTGGTTTCCTGTTCAATTGTTTGTCTAAGCTCTCTATTTTGTCTCTTCAAAAAGGCTATTTTGAGTTGAGCTTTAGCCAAAGCATCCTTCATCCTAGAAATCTTATGGTCTTCTTCTTCTATCTGGACATTTTGAGCCTCTTTTGCATATTTCCCTTCTTGTTTATCTTCTGGAATAAAATCAACTGGTCGAGGAGTTGGCTCCTCAACAACATGCTTATACTTTGACCTATTTCTAGGTCTTAATAAGAACTGTGCATCTTGAATTGTCTCCTCTACTTGCAACTTTATTACCTGAGCCTTTTCTACTTGAACTTCTGCCACATGAACCATTGGTGCTTGAACCTTCTTCTTTTCTTTCTTGCTTGGCTTCCTACCCTGATTTTCTCCCTTCACTAATGTCTCAGCCACTAGATCATTTTTTGTCTCTTCTTTCTCCTCACAAACATCCATGGGTGAAATATATGCTTGAGGTAGCAGACTAAGACCTAAAAAAAAACTTTGCCATGATATTTTCTTCTTTTCAAGCTTATAAATAACCAAAATATTTATCAAAGAGAAATGAAAAAGGTTGGACATGTGACTGTCTTTCTTAGCTTGCACTTTTATTTCATACTGCCTAGGCTCTTAAACAAATAGTATTGTAGATTCATAGTATTTTTAGCAGTGAAATGTACCAAAATTCTAAGGTGATGTTGATAATCTATGTGTTTGGATAGCAACAATAACAGGATGTACTTTACAGACACGATGTGCAATGAGGAAGATGGTGTACTGAAATCTTTAACAAGTGTTGTAAAATTAAGCAAACCTACAGACATTTACCTAGACCAGCTTAGCATATGACAACACTCAATTCATTTATAAAACCCCAATTCCAAATTTTTGAAATAAAATATGTGTGGCACAGGGCATGCACAACAACTTGTAAACAGGGGACTAAAACAACTTAGATAACCCTGAATTAGACTCACTGAGAAAAATTATGATCTGAGTGGTAAGTCTCCTACCTTGGGATTAGCATAAGGGTGAAAACTAAGTCCTGTTAAGACTGTGTAGCTTTGCAAGAACGTTGCACAATGACTGCGTGGAACTTTGTGCAGTGATGGTTGGGTAGTATCGGTATGCAACAATGGATCTATAACTTCCATAATTATGCGCTCGGTCACTATCTTAGTTGCGGATCGATCATTGTTCTTCAAACTTGATGGGTTACCAATTTAACTCAACATGAAGACACTATGGAGGAATTATGGCGGTCATCTCATTTGATTTGAATTAGCACCTGTTTTTTCTTGTAGTATGATGTCATGAGGCACTCCATTTAGGATGATATGATCATTTGTGCATGAGAAATGATTATAACGCTAGGGTGGATACGTTTCTTATATAGTGGGGGATATGGGTTATGTCAAGTATAAGGTGTAGTTATGGTCTTTTGAAGAAATAGATTTAGGATGGGATGGGGAAAAATGAAAGCCATGTGACTAATGAATGGGTGGTAAGAAGGGGAATTTATGAATGAATAATGGGAGATTTAGGTTATGTAATAAGGGAAGAAAGAGTAGATAAGAGGAGGGAATAAGAAGTAGGATACTGACCATAACCCTTGACCATTAGACCTCTAACTGTAATGGACTCAATCTTAAACAAGTCTGATGGACATATGACTAGAACCCCTTTGTCTTGACTAAACCAATTATGTGAAACCACAACTCCCATAACTTGACACTTTTTCATGATGTTGGTAAACTCTTGATGAGAGGAATTTAAGAATGATCGGAGAGTTACTATCTGAGGGTAATGACAATAGAAGTGGTCATAGACTCAAAATATTCAGAAACTGGAAACTAATGGACATGGAAAAAACATTTGAAAATGAAAACTAAGGACCTTAACATTGGCTCCAATGGGGATGGAAACCTCCTAGTGAGGTACCAAGAACAAAAACCGCAGACTAGTAGCCTATTAGGACCATTGGGAATGGAGTCAACTGAAAACTAAAAGTATGATTTACAAACTAAAAATGTAACTACTGACTGAATAGACCTACTTAATTAACTAACTTATATATGGCAGTAGAACGTTTGGATATCATGGCCTTCACTTCGGGCTTCAAATCCCAACACAGACTACCCACACTTGCAAAGTAAAATGATATATACAACGAAATGGAGAATAAGTTGTGACATCAGGCAAGAAAATGTTGCAGCAACCTGCCTGATCCAGATTTATGCAGGAACATAATAGAATAAACATACAACCATAAATACAAATTTCCAATGGAAATAACACTTCATTTCATTAATATCGAAGAACTGAAATTTGCTTACAGACAGAATGGAAATAAACTAGCTAGGGCGTTGGTAGCTTATCTCTAAGAAGAGATGTGGTGGCTACAGGCCTCTGAACTGTGTTACAATGAGGCTCGAGGGCCTATTTATTATTTAAAAACAATGGAAAACCCTAAACATCCAAAACCCTAACCCTAGGAGATGAAGCGCGAAAACTATGGACCCCGTTTGGGTAAATTGGTGCTTCAACTTCCCGAGGACGTAACTTTGGCATACGATCTCCGTTTGACGCGCTCAATACCTCGTTAGAAAGATCTATCTAAGGAATACAACTTTTGATGTGAGCAAAATTCATCCATAGACCCATTTTTCTCCCATTTTTCCCAAAAAATGTCGTTTAGGGCCTCAAAATGACTCCGGAAGTTTAGGACCCGAAAAAACTGCTAAAAATAGTAATTCATGCCAAAACTAAAAAACTCAAAGAGACAATGGTGGGGCCCCAAGTGGAATAGGCGGGTGGCCACCAATATCCACCTGGATCATTCCTCCCCCCTTAAGAAGCAATGGTCTCCATTGCATTGAGTTCTTCCATGAGATGAGGAAACTTCTGCTGAACTTGGTCCCTGGTGAACCACTTGCCTTGGTGCAGGAGTTGGCCATCTTTGACAACCTGATACAGTTGCATCTTCCATTGGTGAGTGCTCTTGATTTGCATGTCCATGATACAATCTGTGGTGGCCTATTCCATGCAGTCTGGGTTTAACTCTGTTGGTGTGATTGTTCTGCAATGTCAGAGCAGAGGAGGTGGGAAGTAGGGACGAAGGCGGTCCACATTGAATGCTGGGTGCAGACCAAGGAATGGTGGAATACTGAACTCAAATTCATTGTTCCCTATAGCCTTGGTGATGGTGTAAGGCCTATATTGGAGCGGGTGAAACTTGCGGTGGGGTCCAGTGAGGCGCTCCTTCTGCAAATGTAGCCATACTTTTTCGCCCGCCTGGAAGTTGTGTGGCACCTGATGTTGATAATGTCGTTGCTTGTACTTAGCATTGGCTCTATCCAATATGTCATGAACCTGTTGGAGGATGTGTTGAATGCACTTGATGAAGTTTTTGCTTTGTCAGCTTCAAACTGGACATGAGCCGAATAAGCCTGAGTAGCCGCAAATGGCATGGCTACGTCAATGGGACATAGTGGTTGGAATCCCAAGCCCACCTAAAAGGTGATGTGGCTGGTTGAGTTGTGGAGAGCCTGGTTATAACTGTGTTGTACATAGGGGAGGCTCTCATCCCATGTGTGTGGATGCTTTGAATTTTACATGCGCAGAATGTGTATAATCATCCTGTTGACGACCTCTGTCTGGCCATCAGTTTGGGGATGGAAAGCTGTGGACTTGGTGAGCTTGGTGTCCAGCATTGACCAGAGGCTGGACCAAAATGTGCTAAGGAATCTACTTTCCCGATCTGATATGATAGACTGTGGGATCCCAAAGTACACCCACACTCTTTCAAAGAAGATTTTAGCAGTGGCTTCTTATGTGATATTCTTCTTGTAGGCCGCCATAATTGCCATCTTCGAGAATCTATCAATGACCACGAAAACGCAGTCGTTTCCATGCTTAGTAGAAGGAAGGCCTGACATGTAATCCATGGAGACGGATTCCCAAGGTCGACTAGGGTTAGGTAGCGGAGTATAGAGGCCTTGCTTCTTGATGGTCGGTTTGGCAATGGCGCAAGCAGTGCGGGATATGATGTACTTCCCGACATCCTGTCGAAGGTTCGGCCAATAGAAATACTTCTGCAATACTACCACTGTTTTCTTGACCCCAAAATTCCCAGCGACTTGACTGTAGTGCGCTTCCCATATCGTCTTGGCACGCTCGCTTGAAGGAAAACAAAGGTGTCCTAGGTGACATAAAATTGCATCTTGGATGTGAAAATTTGGAACTTGCGTACCCCCCAAGAGTGCCTTGTATGTGTGGCCGAATTCTGGGTCACTCTCGTAGAGAAGTGCCCAATCAGAAGTCTCTTTCCCACAAGAGTTGAGAACGGTGGTGAGCGCCACGATTGGTGATCAGCTGAGGCAGTTTGCAACATTATTGGTGCTACCCTTCTTGTACTTGATGTTCAAATGAAATAGTTGCAGATATGTGGACCACTTCTGATGGTGATCGTTCTGCAACTTCCCTTGTGTCTGTATGAAGTGCAGGGGGCTAGTGGTCTGTTTGGATGATTGTTTCCTTCCCCGAAATGTAATGCTTCCATTATCAAAAAGCTTGCACAATGGAATACATTTCTTTGTCATAAGTGGGATACTTTTGAACTGTGTCAGATAATGTCTCACTGTGATATGCCACTAGATGTCCCCGTTGAGTAAGAAATGCCCCAATAGCATATTCAAAGGCATCTATCTCGATCTCAAATGGTTGTTGCAAGTCTGGTAATGTGAGCATTGGGGCAGAACAAAGGCGATTTTTCAATTCTATGAACATCTTCTGTTGAGATTCCGACAAAAATAATTTTGCTCTCGCTCCTCCCTTGGTGACTTGACTCAAGGGCCAAGTGATATGAGAGAATCCCAACATGAACCTGTGGTAGAAATTAGCAAGACCCAGAAAACTGTGAAGCATTGTTAGTGGTTGGGGTTGGCCAATCCTGAATGATTTGGATCTTGGTTGGATCCACATGCACCCCCCGTTCATCAATAATGTATCCCAGATATTGAACATGGGTCATGCCAAAAGTGCACTTCTCCAAATTGGCACACTACTTGTGTTGCCGCAGTGTTTGGAGGACTTTTCGAATGTGGTGGAGGTGCTCTTCCCAAGTCTGGATGAAGATCAGAATGTCATCCAAGTACACCACTACAAATGAGTTGGTGAATGGCTGCAAGATTCCATCCATAAACCTCATTAAGGTTGCGGGAGCATTCGTCAACCCAAAAGGCATGACCAGCCATTCGAAAAGGCCCTCCTTGGCTTTGAAGGCAGCCTTCCACACATCGGAGGGTTCGATTGGTACCTGGTCATACCCAGAATTCAAGTCGATCTTGCCGAAATATTTTGTCCCTTTGAGTTGGTCCAGAAGGTCATCAATTTGTGGGATCGGGTACCTATTACGAATAGTGATCTTGTTCAGCGCCCGATTGTCAATACAGAGTCTCCACGTCCCATCCTTCTTCTGTACCAACACGATCGGGCTCCCACAGGGCGATGAACTTGGCTGGATGTGACCTTTCTGCAGCAGCTCCTAAATCTGCCTCTTGATTTCATCGTTCTCCAGAACAAAGCACCGATAGATCGGTCCATTGGGTAGTGGCGCACCTGGGGTCAGATCAATGGGGTGCTTGACCTGACAGTGCAAAAGAACCCCTGTGGGTGAGGTGAAGATGTCCCCGTACTCCTGCACAACCTTGTCCATTTGTTGTTTTCATGCAAAGGAGCCCTGTTTGGAGGTCGTGGCCACAATATTCTTCTTGCCCTGGGGGCGGATCATTAGGAAAACAAATTTCCTGGTTTGGGAAATGAGATTACTACATTTTTTTGTAGTAACCAAAGAGATAGCGGCAGGCGTAGGTACCTCTGGTATCCTGTACAACTTATTTCCCAAAGTAACAATAATAGGACGAGGTCGGGACTCATACACATCATGTCGCTTCCACAAGTATGGTTGGCCTAATAATACATCAGAAACATCAAGAGGAGCAATGTCACATAATACCTCATCTGTGAAGGGCTTGATGCTATAGGGAAGGTGGCACTGCTGGCTGACGTGGAGATCTCGTCCTTGGTGAAGCCACCCAATGGTGTATGGATGTGGGTGGGTTGTGGTTGGAAATCCAAACCACTTCATGGCATTTGCTAAAATGAGGTTCTTTTCGCTCCCATTTTTTATAATGAATTGTACTAGGAAGCCCTTTACCCACATCTGGGAGTGGAAGAGACGTTCTTGATCCTCTGGATCTTCCAGTTCCTCCTTTTGGATCTTCGTAGTGGCAACAGTGGCGTTGGGCTCTGCATCAGTAATCTGTTTCCATTTTTCATTCCCCTTGTCAGGTTCTGATTCAGATTCGGAGCATGCATCTGACTCAGAAGCCCTCATCTTGGCCACCAGCGACTTCTTGGCCCGACACTCACTTGTGTTGTAAGTGGAGCTCTTATGGAACTCACACCACTTTCTCATGTCCTTCTTTGGCTTTGCAGTGTTTTTCTTTGCTTGTGGCTTTGAAAGTTTCTCTTGGGCCACCATGCCTTAGCTTTGTCCTTTGTTCTACGGTTTGGGAGCACCTTTCCATTGCTTTTGATTCGTAGATCCAAAGTCTCGCTTCTTCTGTTTGAATTTCTGCTCAATCTTGGTAGCATACTGGTATGTCATACCAAGCGAGGAGATGTCGAGGAACTCCATTTCCTCCTGAATGTATCTATGTAGAAAACTATGATACTTTAGCACCAGATGTTTCTCTGAATCTTTGATACCCAAATTTGTGTGCAGGGTATGGAACAGATTCGTCAGCTCATGCACATCTTGATCCCTTTCTTGCCACAATGTGGTCCATTGTATTTACTTGTCCTCATAGCTCCCCATGGGATAGTATTGTTCCTTGATGGCGTCTCAGAAATAATTCCAAGTGGGTACAACTGAGAATGGAGAGGGTTTTTTCTCGTCCTTTTTTTCACAGTAGGTTTCCCACTAGTCCTTGACATGTGGGGTAGCTTTGAGGAGTGCAAAAATAATCTTCTCCTGGTCGGAAAAGTCATGAACCAATAAATATCCTTATAATAGATTCAACCATCTATCTATAGCATCTACATCTATCTGACCCTCAAATATGGGAATGTCAAAATTTACTTGTACCTTAAAGGGAGTCGCGCCTCCAGAGTGGCTGTTGGATGCAGATGCACCGTCGGTGGGCAGTCGTTGAAAGATCCGGGAAAAGTTATCCATCATCGTGTTCCTTTTTTTTTCGAGGGCCTCCTCGAGCAATATTTTTATAGGATATCCTGCTCCCTCAACTTTCTTTTCGTCCCCCATGGGCGGCCATCGAGGTTTACGAGGTTGATCTTGCAAAGGTTCCACCAGATCGAGCCCTAACTCCTTATACCCCGACCTCGTTGGGGACATGAAAAGAAGGATCGATAAAAAGCAGACTACTTTGATACCACTGATCCGGATTTATGCAGGAACGCAATAGAATAAACATATAACCATAATACAAAGATGCAGCAGAAATAACACTTCATTTCATTAATATGAAAGAACTGAAATTTGCTTACAGGCAGAATGGAAATAAACTAGCTAGGGTGCTAGTAGCTTATCTCTGAGAAGAGATGTGGTGGCTACAGGCCTCTGAAATGTGTTACAATGAGGCTCAAGGGCCTATTTATTATTTATAAACAATGGAAAACCCTAAACATCTAAAACCCTAACCCTAGGAGATGAAGTGCCAAAACTATGGGCCCGTTTGGGTAAATTGGTGTTTCAACTTCTCGGGGACGTAACTTCGGCATACGATCTCTGTTTGACGCGCTCAATACCTCATTATAAAGATCTATCCGAGGATTGCAACTTTTTATGTTAGCAACATCGGTCCAAGGACCCATATTTCTCCCAGTTTTCCCAAAAAACATCGTTTAGGGCCTTAAAACGGCTCCGGAAGTTCAGGACCCGAAAAACTGCTAAAAGTAGTAAGTCATGCCAAAACTGAAAAAATGAAAGAGATAATGGTGGGACCCCAAGTGGAATATGCGAGTGGCCACCAATATCCACCTAGATCACTGCCATTCATAGGCCCTAATCCAAATGGCTCATTAGATAAATCTTCAAGAAAACAATAAATTTTCCCACGGCATGCAGTGATTTTAAAATGTCCTTTCCACATATTTTCGAACTTTCTATGCTTCCCCTTCTCTTATTTTCTGGCATCCTATTGGCTTGAGGGGTCCTAACCCAGGTTTGGATTTAAGGATTGCTAACAAACCCCTATACTACTGGCCCTTTTGGTAATGACCTACTTTCACAGGCCAAGGTCTCACCTGAAGTAGTATGGGTGGGTGCTGGAACCAGGTTTCCATACGCTGGGAGAAAGCAAGTAATTAAGGTAGTCTTGTTGAGATCTATCAGGTTCGCACAGAAGCATTCTTGTTGTAGAGCCCTTAACAGTATAAAAAGTGAAGCTTATAACCTCATAGACAACATGTAGACATAAACAAAGCTAATATTAGTAAGCAGATCTTAGCAACACCTTTGCATCCATGTGCACATCAGTAATTATTATCGCAATATAACACAATCGAAGCTAATTCAGATAACACAGACACAATCGCAACTAATTCAAATAACACAAACACAATCACAGCTATTTCAGATAACACAGATATAATTCAACAGTAAACACAACTAGTATAGAGATACTTCAATAGATTTCGCATTCATTAACATTCAAAACCGAGTTACAAACCCAAGTCGCAACCCGCACACACAACCAGCGGGGTCCACACACAGCAGGACTGAGGATCTCCACACACATAGCCAGTGGGAATCCTTACCCAATACCACCCAAAACAGATCTTAATATTTTTTACTTAGCATTAATCTTACTTAGTCTTAGACTCAAATTATCCATCTATTTATATCATCATAGCTTGCGCCATCCTGTGGTCTGCAAACTATGGTTTGCGGATTCTAGGTCTACCCTTTGACCCATTACAATACATTGGGGGCTTTGACCCACCCCAAAGCCCCTACGCTAGACTAATTACTACAAAATATATATCAAAAATGCAACTTGGGGACCTTGTTCCAACAGGCCCCCAACACAATCTCGTGACGCATCCCGAGTCATAGCGGCCGTGGGGTTTGCATATTTGCCTAGAGTTACTTGATTTCATCAACCAGAGGGGGCAACATGCCTTTGCTATGTGCGGCAATGTTCTGCACAATGTCCACCAACTTTTGCGAATTTGGGCCTTTGGTGGCAGCGGTGACACTCTCCAGGGTCTGATTCAGCCGTTTAATCGCGGCATCCAAGCCCTAGGATAACTTGAGGGCTTCATCGAGCCATGGATTGAGGTGGTCACTCAGAACCTTATTCTTGTGGCGAAGCCCCTCCGGGTCATCTCTGAGTGCATGGTTGGATCGCAGATGTGCCAGACGTTGGATTGGGATTAGAGTGGGCATTATAGCCTCCATTTGCTCCAATTCTTCTTCCTTCTGGCGTAGTTCTTGGGTAAACCCACACAGAAGAGGGTCGCGCTGCACCATAGACCACTGTTGCATATTTTTTTCAAAAAATTCGGCGCCCTGAGAAATTTGTGTTGTAATGGTGCTTGTAGCTTCGGTGACCAGCGCAGCTCTCTGGGCGCGTACCTCAGTAGGGGTTTCTGGTTGCAACTTAGCTTGCAATGCAGCAATATTTTGTTCCATCTCGGCCTTAAGGCTCTGGATCTTGGTCCGAGAAGCTTTCAGGGCTGCGACAAGTCCCTCAATCTTAGCCTGGGGGTGGTAGAGGCCAGAATGTCTTCGGTCACATATTTGCAGAGTCTGCTGATCAGACATTCCAACTCGGTCTGCTGTGCGGTGGCAAGGATACACGTGACCTGTGCTTGGGATGCCTTGTTAGTATTTTCTACGATGGTCTTCTCGGCTGTACTTAGATGCTGCTGCGCCTGTCGGTCTCTGTGCTGGATTTCCTCAAAGAGGGATGTGTAGAGAGCCTGCAGCGGCTTGCCCTGAAGCCTGGCCAAGTCTAGATGTATTTCCATGCAGGCCTGGACTTGCGCACATAAGCTGGACAGACTCAGAGTGATTGCTGTGCCTGGAAGGGGGCAGAGGCAGCTCTCGGTCGTGGAGATCAACTCAGTTTTGGTCGCTTGAGGAAGCCTCGCTTGAACCATGCTCGTCTGCAAGGTATCGGATTTGAGCTGAAGAGCTTGGAACTCAGACTATAATGCGGCGACTGCGACCTTCTGCTGCTCTTCCAATGCAAGCCACCTGTCCTCCAAAGCAATGGTGACCGCATCCTCAATTTGCTCCAAATATTCCTTGATTAAAGTAACCTCAATCTCCCTACCGAGCCTCGTAGCCCATCATTTCGTTCGCCGGCCCTTGAGAGGTTCAGCTATTCGTTTTGTGCCACATGGGGAACCAGTGCCCTGTGCATCTAGGCCCTTAGCCTCCATGTCCCACTGCGACTCCTGTTCCACGCCCTATGTTGCATCTGGGGGAACCTCCATCCTGGTGGAGCCTTCCGAGCCACGGCCTTTTGAGTTCTTGGTAGTATCAGGTGGGGTGGTGATCTTCGAAGATTCGCTTATACCAGCAATGTCGGTCGTTACAGGGCTATCCGATTTGAATCCCAATTTCCATTGCGGTGGCCAAGTAGCGATGAGTCGATCGATTTCCTCATCGGCGGCCATGTAAGGCAGCGAAATCCAAGCTGGATCTTTACGGCCCCAAATCTACACGTTGTGCATTGTAACCTAGAATTTCGTGATGCTCTTATGCTTTCCATAGACCGTCGACGACAAGTGTGGCTGGGAGTGAATTTCTACTACGAGCGCGCCATCAAACAATACCCAAAATACTTTATTTTTCTCAATACGCTTCGCATCCTTTGAATCCCACAAGGTTGTGTATCGTGCCCCTTCACACATGTCTAGTTCGAGCTAAGGGAGGACCGACCCTTCAGGGGCTTCCCATGCGACCAATGCAATTAGGAGCAACATCCAAGAGTAACAAAACTCCTTCCCGTGGTCCTAAGCCTCGCGCACGTTTTCCAGAAACTCGATGAAAAATTATTCATCCCCAGGGGACTCATCAATAACCATCTAAAGATTGAAAAGGATCTTGCAATTGCAGAAAAATACCTCCACACACAAGCTCAAGAAATGGCTCACTTTGATGATGTTTCTAGGTTGTTGGGAGATGAGTGCATAATGGCTAGCCAAAGGAGATGGAACAGCCTCCCTCACTGCCTTAGAAACACGGAGTACCACACACCAGAAAGATTGAGGGGTGTCTTGGAGAGAGCACCATTATACAAGAGGGCCATGCAGGCCAAAAAGATTCAGTTGCTTGGTTTGAAGCTTAGTCCACCCTTACTGATGGGGTTGAGTGATGGAAAGTACCAATATGAGCATAATAGATAATGGGAGGAAGCAGAAAAGAATGATGGTTTTTACCCTCCTGAAGAGACTCCCACGCTTCTTCCTTGGGAATTCATAAGTTCCATCAAAGCCTTAAAAGAAATGCAGAAGGAGGACTAGTTACTCAGAGGGTGAGCAACCATTTAGTAGGGTGGTGATGATGAGCTCCATCATTAGGTACATTTTGAGGGGTTAATGGTCACTTTTTTTCCTTATTAGGTCTCTTTTTCTTTCATTTTAATTATATTATGGTCTTATGATGCTAGTGTACATGGTGATTGAGGCTTGTCATACTTCGAGTACCTAACATGAGTTAAATGCAGGAAAATCATAAAGATATTGCACTTTTGGTGAATATTTTTCCATTAAGACTCGAAGTAGACAACAAGTAGATATTCTAGGGGGATTGTCCACCCTCCTTAACTCCCAAAGGCAGCCAAGCGATCCTCGAGATTCCCTCCAACAACTCGAAATCAAAGGCAGCAAAGCAAAATCAAGATCAAGTGCACCAAAGCTACACTTCACTTGCAGTCAAGTGGACTCATCACCTTCTTTTTAGGGAGTTGTTGGTAGCTACCCTTTAGGTTAAATATTTCTGAGAAAGAGCTCATTAGGATTCGAACTTTGGAGAAAGCCATTAGGCTCTTTTCTCTTGTAATAAGTTTTTGAGACTTTAACGTTGATGTAATGAGACTGTCTTTTTCAATAAAATGAGCATTTAGATTGTGCTTCATTCATATAGTTTCAGAGAGCTAGGCTTGTGGGTTAAGGCCCAATCCATGTGCCTTAGTCTCTCTTGTGTAAAAACTCTTTAATTTCATGTCATTTTAGCTAGTTTTTCTTATGAGTATTTAGCTAGTTTTCTTGCATATTCATTCATTGTTTTTAGTTTGCTTCCATTTGTCTTGTGTTATAGATTTAGCTTGCTTACATGTTGTTAGAATAGGTTATAAATTCGGAAATTTTTTATTCAAGCCTCCCCCTCTCATCTCTTTCATTGGAGCTTGAGGAGGGTAGACCTTCCCCACAGGCCAAAATTGTTTTTTATTTTATGATTTCATGGAATGGATAAGTTAGGTTGTTGTAGTTCCATGGATATGTTTAGAATGTTGTGTTAGATATCTGTTTCTAGGTTAAAGTAGATTTTCTTTCCAAATTCAAGTCATCTTTTCCAGTGTCTTTATCATGAATTTGTCCATCTTTATTACATGAACAGGTAGTTTGTTTGTATTTTTAGGTAGCACAGCCAAGGAGAACTTCACCAGCACCTTCAGCTTCATCTCTCACCCTTCATCAGCCCTTTGTTCATCCAAATCGCCATAAGCCCTGTTTTCATATTTTTCATCCCTACACCATGAGCAAACCCTAGGGGTGCAAGGAAGGCCTCCCAAGAGGTTCTGAGTTTGGCCAAGGGTTTGTCCACCTTCCACTCATATAAAACCACCTTCCCTACCCTTTTCACACACCTTTTTGACCTCGGATTTCCCTCGGACTGTTTCCTGTAGCAATTCGAGACTTTCCTGTAGCACTACAGGAAACCTGTAGCAGCACTTGAAGCAACACTAGTGGGCCTCTCTTTAAGCCCAAAAACCACCATCCACATCCTCTAGACCTACCAAAACCACCCATACACCTCCAGCCTTGTACCCATGTGTTCAAGCCTTCCATAACCCACCTTAGCACTTTATTCTCCTAGTTGTAAAACAACACATTTACAAGCATATTTAGGTCATGATTAGCTTCATGATTGATAGATCATAGAGTGAGTAGAGTGTGTTTATCCATTTGGCCCAGCAAAGTGTGATTAGGTTAGTTTCCTTTATGCAATTTCAATTCAGAAATTTACTTCATGCAAGATGCCTAGTTTTCTTTCGTTTCTTATCATAGCTTAATGTGTAGATTTATTTCATTGCAGAGTAGTTATATGTTCTTGCTTTTTGTAGTGTATTTATTTACTTGCTGATAGTGCCATGGATTTGAATCATTTGTATCCCTAAGCCTAAATTCAAAAGTGTGACAGACTTCATCCAGAAACCCTATAAGTAGCACCCTTTCGTAAAGCTCAGAAGAGGATGACATGAGTATAATGCATATGATGTGTATATAGCATTATCACCTTCAAGTTTTTACGAACCCCAGTTTGATAAAGTAAACTAGGGCAACCTTTCGGATTTGCAGCATCTTTGGTGCAATACCAGGGCTCACCATTTCCCACCTGACCAGCCTCACAAATTCGCGAACATCCATAAGACATTCGAGGCAAGAAACATTACAGAGTTGTTGAACAAGTTCCCTCCACGCCAAAGAGAGGATGCAGTGAATTCTTTGGCCTATAAAGCATAGGCGAGAATGAAAGACCTTGTTTATGGATGTGTGGGTGAAATCTCTATCCTGCATAGACAAATGCGGCATCTACAGTGAGAGATTGAGGCAGCACACACGGGTCTTTCTTTGATACCAAATAAAGGATATTAAATTAAAATAAAATAAATATCAGAGAGATAAAAACATGGAAGAAAAGGCTTCTCAAGCCTTAATGTATTGTATTTTCACACAAAATAATGATAATCATACAATATATAAATACATCAAGAGTATGTCTCAAAATAGTATCTTTATCTTGGACACACAATCACTTTGGTGGAGTAAATATCTCAACCACGCACTAATATAGGAGCCTAACTAGTTGGAGAGAATCTCTCAACCAACTAGACCTAAACAAACTCCTAAGTTTGAAGAACAATATCATTCTAGAATAGAGAGGTAGGAATAAATCTGAGTTTTATAATTTTAATTATTTTGAATATTTTGGACTTGTTGATTGTTTTATGTGAGAGTGAGCCTAACATTGTGGGTAATGAAGCTTATTCTTTCATTGATGGGTTCTATGGATATCATCAATTTCGTATTGAAGATGAAGATAATAATAAAACCACCTTCACGACAAAATGGGGTTTTATGCTTATAATGTTATGCCCTTTGGCCTGAAAAATTCTCCTGTTGTATTTTCGCAGATTGTGATTCCTGCATTTCATGATTTTATTCAT
Source organism: Pinus albicaulis (assembly GCA_034641835.2). Taxonomy (NCBI): domain Eukaryota; kingdom Viridiplantae; phylum Streptophyta; class Pinopsida; order Pinales; family Pinaceae; genus Pinus; species Pinus albicaulis. Next base: position 1,340,312,797 of record CM076578.1, read on the forward strand.
AAGTTTCTTGAAGTATATATGGATGATTGGGTGGTTTATATTTTTTTTAAGACTCGTTCTAGTTTTCTCAAAGTCATGTTTGATCATTGTAGGCAATTACAAATTTCTTAGAATTTAAATAAGTGCATTTTTGTTGTTCCTTTTGGAACATTTCTGGGAATATCGTTTGCAAGGAGGGAGTATGTGTTGATCCTATGAAGGTTGCGGTAATATTGAATATGCCGCCATCAACTAGTGTTAAAAAATTAAGATCCACTCTGGTTCATATAGGATACTATCATAGGTTCATTCGTAATTATGCTCTCATTACTGCACCGTTGGAGAAATTATTGAAAAATTCTAAGAAATTTGTTTGGACTGTTGAATGAGACTCTACATTTGATACCTTGTAGGAGAAGCTTGCAACTGCACCAATCATGGTTTACCCAGATTGGAATAAATAATTTCATGTCCATGCATCACGGATTTATTTGGGAGTTATCTTGACTCAGCCTAGCGAACGTAATTTAGACCATCCAGTTTATTTCGCCCATAGAAAAATTTCTACTGCGAAGAAGAACTATACCACTACTAAACAAGAGGCCCTTGCCATGGTGTATTCGTAGCAGAAGTTTAGACATTATCTATTGGCGTTCTCTTTAAATTATTTACAAACCATTCTGCATTGAAGTCTTTGGTTAATAATCATGTCTTAGAAGGAAGGATATGCATATGGATCTTGTTGTTTTCAATAATTTCATTCGAAGTCATTGTCAAACCAAGTTGCTTGAATGTGGGTCAAAATCATCTATCCCGATTGGAATCGGGTGAATCTAGAGGCTTTGTTGATGACTAATTACCAAATACACATTTATTCAAAGTTGAATATGTCCCATATTATTTCAATGATATTGGATTGTTCCTTGCCACTGGTAAGTGCCCAGATGATTATACAGCCACTCAAAAACAGCATATGGTTGTCTGATTTGTCGATTATCAACTTATTGCACGCTAGTTATATAAAATGGGTCTTAATAAAATCTTGTGTTGTTTTGTTTTGGACCATTAAAGGGATAATATTTTATGGGAATTCCATAAAGGAGTTGCGGGAGGTCATGTTGGAGGTAAAGCCACTACTTGGAAAGTTTTGAAAGTTCGTCTTTTTGAGAATTTGTAGGGCTAGTGATTAATTCAAAATTCTCTTCTTGATAATTACTTGTGAGGTTAGTTGAGCTACCTATGTATTCCTTCCGTTAGCTTATTAAATATTTCATCAAGTCAATTATGAAAAGGCACGAGACACAAGAATTAGGCTCCTAGAGCCAAGGAAAAACCTCTCCCTCTTAGAGAGGAAAACCCACTAGAAATTCTTCTTATAGATTTGAGATGACAAGTACCATGACCTAGAATTAGACCCTTGACCTACTTATGCATCCAATACCTTGTCCTTAATTATTTAATGTCCTTCAGCTAAATCTTCAGTTTCTTAAGATATATAGGTTGTAGATAGGAAAGTAAATCTCGGATTTATTTTCCTTTTTTTTTTCACTTTCAAACTGCTTCTCCTTTGCAGACCACTAACAGCTTCACCTTTTCTTAGTCTGCAAAATATCTTTGGACAGACATATACTTCAAGATGATACCATGCTCATGTTCATGCACTTGATAGATCCGCACTTCAACTCTATTGTTGCACTGGAATAGATCCGCACTTCAGCATAGAAACAAATCCATACTTAAATATCTAAAATGGTGTTCTTGATATAACCCTTTCTCAATGTAAGTTCTTCAGTATGGTACACACTTCATCTGGTGGACAATCCGCACTCTTATTTTAGTCATCTGTGGCACTTATTACAGTGAGATATCACAAGAGTATATATCTCTTAAATATGCTTGTAACTTGCCAAAGATCTGCATTAAATTTTGTCCAAATATCCGCACTAAACTTGTCTTGTTATCTGCATGCTACTTCAGAGATGTGCTCTGCAATGCACTCGTCATGTTATCCACATGATGCTTTAGAGATGTGCCACGCACTACACTTCAGCAAACTGTAATAATGTCTCCACAAAATGACTGCATATCTCTTCTCCTTAATCCGCATCAAAAGCTACACGAACCCAAAAATTATCCGCACTTCACTTCATATAACTATCCACAACTCATACTGTTCGAATCACAGAGAAATCCACATGTTTCTAATTGCTGAGATCATCAAAAAAAAATTCATGAATGAGCCGCAGACCGATTGTATATATAGAGACAGTGTTACTGTCTTTTAGGTCGACCAACACTCTAGTATATAGGCCTATTTATTAGCTGTTAGAAGGCCGACTTGAAACACATCATAAAATCTTGACTTCCAGCATTGGTGAGGGCTATTACAAGCCATTCTTCCACAAGGTCTTGGCAAGGTCTTGGAGCATTCTTTAGACTAGATCCTTCGTATGAATGACACTTAATTATATTTATTCCTAGAAGACACAAACCCTAATAGACATCAAGAAGAAGTCTATTTAATCTATAATAAACTCTTTCTCATGAAACCCATGAAGCAAGTACAAAATACATTTTATTATGTTTGTCTTCTACTTTACATAAATCCATAATTACATAGTCAATATGAAGACTGACCTAGTTACACTTTTCAACACTCCCTCTTAACTAGGGAGGTATTCATACAGGTACATGGTCACTTTAAAACTGAATAATCTCATAAGAATAATTGGATTGGTAATCGCATGATATAGCATCATATCAACCAGCATTGTCCTAGTGCAAGGCCTTGACTAATAGCCCCATCTCTAGACGAGACAATGGGCTACAATGTTGGTGAGACATATGACTTATAGACACCATAGTCATTGTCTCTCCAAGGTACATACTCCACCCAGGTGTTCCCAAAGTATGACCTTCTTGGACTATTCTTCTCTTGGGTAGCTAGCCCTCAAAGAATATCGGTCCCTGACTACTCTTCTCTTGAATTCCCTAACACATTCTCAAAGAGTATCGAATGCCGGATGATTACCCAATCCTCCATTTTGTCTTCCCAAGTGAAGACTAGAATGATGTGTCTATCTCTCCCTCTCAGCCAGGGAGGACCTATTCCACAAGGGAATGTACTCATTCATGTATAAGGAATGTACCTAAGCTCATTCTTAGGAATTACCAAGTTTCTTCCAAGTAAGAAACTGATCACCGGGCTCCCTTTCAATCAGGGACCTGCAACAGCAATGGTGAGACACCCAGTTGCTCATGGATAACTCCTCACCTCGATGTCATGGATTTCGATATTGAGGAATCTTCAACGTTAGCTCCATAGGGTATAGATCATCCATAACTTTCATTCATGAGTCATGTCATCTACCAAAAATTGATTCATATGTCTTTATCATCTGGTTCACCGTTCTGCCATGTTTCTTTCCTTCAAATCATCTCCAAGTATCATACATCCTTTCCCATGATTAGCAACACTGCAAAAATTCATCCAGATAAACATATACATACGAACTTTTAAAACAAAAGTTACCTCAGTGATGATCTTTCACCATGACATATTCTTGTAGGCATCAGCATCCTTTATTCAGAATGACATATCTCCTAATGATATGTTTTTTCAAGGGTCTTCCTCTTTACCAGACTTCTGTCAGAGTCTACATATCCTCCCAGGACATATCCTAGTCGCATCTTCTTAGCTTCCGAACGATTACTGCCTCTTGGCATGGTTTCATTTCATGATCTCTTCCTTTCAGCAAATTCTTCATTCCCAGGAACTTACACATTTTCCAGTTCATTTTTCATATACATCCACCTCATATTCCATTAGGATATATATATTATGTTGATTTCATCTATTAGTGCTCCAAGAGATCCTCCTTCATGGATCATACCTCTAAATCTAGAAGTCTATTACCTGCAACCATATGACATGACTTCACAGCATCGAGTGTCAGCATATAAATATATACATACCTCATACCTCATACCTCAGCATATAAGTCATCCTTCAGCAGTTTTACAAGAATGAAGAGCTTCATTCCCTTGGCATGCTCCATCAATATGTCATCACATCCCAGAATTTTGTTTTTCATGATGAACCCTGATCTTGATGACTGCCTTCCATCAATATTGTTATTAGAGAGGTTTTCCAAGAGTTGTTTTACCAAGAACTCCTACCATGCTTTGATCGGGATGCTATATTTCTCCCTATCATGCAACCAACAAAAATAACTTAAAGGAGAAGATGATTTCAATCATAGTGGATATCCCTCGCTTCCTCTTTCTTATATTTCTTTGCATTAGGTTCTTCTCTCATTTCTGATATATGGGCTTCTTCCCTTATTTCTCTTGTCCTTTTAAGATTTAGGACAATATCTTTTACAATGCCCAAGTTCATCACATCCAAAGCATCGTGATTTTTCCATACTATACTGAGAACCAAACTTACCGGATCTTCCTTTCTTCCTTGATGTGGCTGACGAGGCTCGATTCCCTTCACTTGATCCTATAACACATTTGGCTTTCAATTGTGTTTCCTCTATTTTTAATAGAGACCCTAAATCATGGAATGGTGTGGCTTCCTTCTTCCCGTATAAACCTAAAGTAAAGTTTCTCCATTCATCTAGTAGAGCTTCCAACACCACTTCAGTCATCTCTGTGTCAGACATTACTTCTCCCACTTCCTGCAGATGATCTCAGAGAGATTTATTCTCTTTCAGTACTCATAGGGAATAGCTCCACCATTTTTTCATATATTTATTTTGATGATTCGATATTTGGTACAACGGATATAAGAGAGTCTTTTATGGATTTTGTAAGAATCCTTTGGGATCTTATATCTCTCTTCATGTATTTGGTATGACTTCATTGTCCTTGTCTTCCAGGAAAGTATGAAACCCTAACCAGTTTGATGCTTTCTTTGCGAAGAAAAAATTTTGATAGATTCATATGAAGTCATAGAGATACTTACTTGAGTAGATGCTTTTCTTCTTCTATCAGCTTCCTTGTTGAATATGATGGCAATAACTCCCTCTTAGATTGATTTCAAAGTAGGTGATCCTGGATCCTTGATGGTCAAGGATTAATTCATAATGAAGATGTCTTTAATAATGTTGAGTGATGCTTAATGATGTGTCTTCCAACAACTTCTTAAATATCAAGAAACTTTGATGTTAAAGATTACCTCCTCGATGTGTGGATTCCTTGAATAAGGGTGAGAGTATTCTTGAGATGGCTTGAGTATTTCCTTGCAAACTGATTTGACTTTTCAATGTAGACCTTGAATTTTTCCTTGATGCTTTCTATAGAATTGAATTTTGATCCTTGAGTGACTTCTTGACTAATAGCCCTTTGTCTTTAGCACCTTAGCTCTGATACCATGTTGAGAATTTGTAGGGGTATTGATTAATTAAAAATTCTCTTCTTGATAATTACTTGTGAGGTTACTTGAGTTACTTATGTCTTCATTTTGTTAGCTTATTAAATATTTCATCAAGTCAATTATGAAAAGGCACGAGACACAAGAATTAGGCTCTTAGAGACAGGGCAAAACCTCTCCCTCTTGGAGAGGAAAACCCACGATAATTTCTTCTTATAGATTTCAGATGACAATTACCATGACCTAGAATTAGACCCTTGACCTGTTTATGCATCCAAGACCTTGTCCTTACTTCTTTAATGTCCTTCAGCTAAATATTCAGTTGCTTGAGATATAGGTTGTAGATAGGAAAGTAAATCTCAGATTTACTTTCCTCGTTTCTTTCACTTTCAAACTGCTTCTTCTTTGCAGACCACTAATAGCTTCACCTTTTCTTAGTCTGCAAACTATCTTTGGACATACATATACTTCAAGATGATATCATGCTCATGTTCATGCACTTGATAGATCCGCACTTCAACTCTATTGTTGCACTGGAATAGATCCGCACTTCAGCATAGAAACAAATCCATACTTCAATATATAAATTGGTGTTCTTGATATAACCTTTTCTCGACGTAAGTTCTTCAGTATGGTTCGCACTTCATCTAGTGTACAATCTGCACTCTTATTTCAATCATCCGTGGCACTTATTACAGTGATATATCACAAGAGTATATATCTCTTAAATATTCTTGTAACTTGCCAAAGATCCGCATTAAAGTCTGTCCAAATATCCACACTAAACTCATCTTTTTATCTGCATGCTACTTCAAAGATGCGCTCTGCAATGCACTCGTCATGTTATCTTCATGATGCTTCAGAGATGTGCCACACACTACACTTCATAAAATTGTGTCAGATATCATCGAACATTGTCTCCACAAAATGACCGCATATCTCTTCTCCTTAATCTGCATCAAAATCTATACGAACCCAAAACTTGTCTACACTTCACTTCATATAATTATTTGCAATTCATACTGTTTGAATCACAGATAAATCCGGAATTTTCTAATTGTTGAGATCACTGAAAAACTTTTTCTTGAATGAGTTGCAAACCAATTGTATATATAGAGAAATACTTATTGTCTTTTAGGCCGACCACTACTTTATTATATAGGCCGAATTGTAACACATCATAAAAGCTTGACTTCAACCGTTGGTGAGGGCTATTACAAGCCATTCTTCCACAAGGTCTTGGCAAGGTCTTGGAGCATTCTCTAGACTAGATCCTTCATATGAATGACACTTAATTATTTTTATTCCTACAAGACACAAACCCTAATAGACATCAAGAAGAATTATATTTAATGTATAATAAACTCTTGCTCATGAAACCCATGAAGAAAGTACAAAATACATTTTATTATCTTTGTCTTCTACTTTACATAAATCCATAATTACATAGTCAATATGAAGACCGACCTAGTTACACTTTTCAACAGGTCTGTGGTAGCAAACATTATTTAAAGATGTTAAATAATATGCTAAGAAGTGTGATATATGTCAAAGAGTTGGTCGAACATATAAACGGGATGAGCTTCCTCTTCATCCAATCAGAGCACTCGAAGCATTTGAAAAATGGGCAGTTGATTTTGTAGGGTCGATTAATCCACATGCACGACACTTACATGTTAGGTACATCATAACCACAACATATTATTTGACATGTTGGGCGGAAGAAGCTCCTGTTAAGGATTTCATTGTTGCATGATTTATATTTGAAGATATCATTACCAAATTTGGTTATCCTCGATGTCTTACCAGTGACCAAGGCTCGCATTTTATTAACGAAACATTCAATTTTCTACATCGCAATTTTATGATTCAGCACCACAAAATCATCCCTTATCACCAGCAAATGAATGGAATTGTTGAAGCCTTTAATAAAATTCTAGATAAGGGTCTCACTAAAGTTTTCTCCACGAATATGTGAAATTTTCAATCTAAAACACTACTGTAGTGATAGATTTATTTTGCCTACTTATGTATTATAAGTTATTTACATATTTTCTTCCTGTAAATTCTGAAATAAACACAACTGCAGTATTCACTTAACCATAAGAAGAAAATAGAACAGAACAAATATAACGCAATAGAAACAATCACATGAACACAGTTATTTTGGGACAATTGTCCCCAGAAAAACCCAATGCGGGAAAACCAGCGCAGAAGATGAGGGTTTGTATTATTCTTCAGCGAGGAAAATCTTTTACAAGAATTAGATGAGCATACTTCCAAAGTAAACTTGAGATAAATTCTTTGAATACTCTGGGAGAGTTTTTGACACCCGGAAGACACCCTAGCTCCCTCTGCATCACTCTGTGTGATCTTCTGCGTAGTCCTTACATTGGACTGCGTCACTTTGAGTGGGGACTCAATGTTGCTACTCATCGCTACCCTCTGTGGCCCTCTGCGTCCTCCTCTTTCCTTTCTTTGCCTCTGTTGACTTCCCCTTCTTATTCCACTGCAACTCTCCCTCTAAAATCGAATTATATTCCTTCATAATCGATTTCCTTCAGGTACTGAGTGTGTGCCTAGATTACTTTCCAAATCACCCTCAAGCCTTCTCTTATAATCTTCTCGTTGATGAATAAACGGCCCATATTAGACTCTAATCAATGGCTAAGATTAAAACATGATTTGATCTTTGTTTTCTAGAAGATGCTCACTATGTTTTATTAATACCATTTAATTATTTAATTTCCCTAAGTTTAGACTTAGGGACCACATTAAAATAATTAATTATTTTAATAAAACATGAACCGAGTGGAATTTCCACAAACAGATTTTGGGTTCTTTGGAATATTGATGTACAATCATCCTCACAAAATATGAGACTTGGAACACTTTCCAATGCTACAATATAAACACTCCCTCTTAGTGAGGAAAGTGTTCAAGCAAAATACCCACTGCATCTGCTCTGACCTGAAGCATCTACTACGTTGATGATGTCTCGGCGGCTGCCCCTCATCTGTTGCGTTGTTTCCCTCTGTATTGTTGCCCATGATACTATCTTTGTCACTTCCTCATCCGTACTGCAACTCCCTCTGAATTTCAAGCATATCCATTCCTCTACTGGAATGGATTCTTGACCATCACCATATTTTCTCTGAAGTAAGCAAACTTAATCTTACCCAGAGTTTTCATGAGGATATCTGCCACCTATTCCCCTGTAGGAATGTACTTCAACTATACATCTCCCCGTTGGACATAGTATCTGATGAAGTGGCACTTGATGTCAATGTTCTTCGACCGATCATGAAACACAGGGTTTTCAAAGAGCTTGATGCAACTCTGATTATCACACAAAATTCAAGTCAGTTCCATCCTCTTCTTGAGTAAGTTCATGAGAAACTTACGAAGCCATATGGCCTCACATGAAGTTGTTCTAGCTGCCATATATTCAGCCTTGGCTGAGCTCGGCACCACGGATTTATGTTTCCTACTGCACCAGGAAGTCATTCCTAATCCGACACCTAAACAGTACCCACTGGTACTTTTCCAATCTACTGGACTTCCAACCTAGTCTACGTCATTGAACCCACTCAACTGAATTTCATTTCCCTTGGTGTACCTCAATCCAAACTCGATTTTCCCATTCAAGTATCTGAGAATATGTTTGGTTGTTGCCTAGTGAGCCCTCCTTGGTTCTACCATGAACTGACTAAGGGTATTCATAGCAAAATAGATGTTTGGTCTAGTGTTGACCAGGAACATCAATGATCCTATGAGTTGCCTATACAAGGTAGGATCAGCCTCATCATCCTCGGATGTGTTGATTTTCTTCCAGTTTGTGATCATTGGAGTAGCCATTGGTCTACAGTCCTCCATCTGAAATCTCTTTAGAATATTTGTAGTATATCTTCCTTGCCCATGGAAAATTTCTCCCTTCTGCTGCCAAACTTCCAAACCCAAAAAATAGTACATCCGCCCTCGATCCTTCATGTTGAATTTTGTAGCCAGATTTTCCTTACAGTATTTGATGAGCCTAGATGATCCAATCATAAATAGATAATCTACATAAAACACCAATATTATAGTCTCATATCCTACTACCAAGCTCTAGGGGCTTGCTTTAGTTCGTACAAGGTTTTCTTAAGCCTGCACACATGAACCTTTTTCTCATGTGTCTCAAATCCCTCTGGTTGTTCTATGTACACTTCCTCTTCTATCACCCCATTCAAGAACGCAGACTTGACATCCATCTGGTGAATTTCCCATCCCATCTGCACTACAAGGGAGATGACGGATCTAATTGAAGTATATCAAGCTACAGGGGTGAAGGCTTCTTCATAGTCGATCCCTTCCTTCTATGCGTACCCCTTAGCCACAAACCTGGCTTTGAATTTCTCTATGCTTCCATCTGCAGCATATTTAATCTTGTAGATCCATTTCGAACCTACAACCGACCTATTCGGAGGTCTAGGAACTACTTCCCAAACATCATTCGTCATGATGGAGTTGTACTCCTCCACCATAGCATCTACCCACACCTGATGTTGAGCTGCCTCCTAAACTAGAAGGTTCTCCAACTTATGCTACCAATGCCTAGTACCTATGTAGCTACTTGTGTTCCCTCTTCTCATTTCTAGGAGCTCCAACAAACTCCTCTGCATCCCTCAGATTTTGTTGTAGTTATTTTCTCGTCCTTCCACTGGTGGTGGGTGCTGTTGTAACTCCTAGAGACAGTCTTGAGTTGCTAAAGACTAGTGTCTGGGACATCTTAAGACAAGATGTTTTAAAGGTATTTTTCATGTTTATAAAAGGGAACCTCCTAATATGAAAAGGTAATTAATTTTTTTGAATGGTGGTTCAAGATATCAGAGAGATAATATTAGTAGAAATGACTTCTAGCTGTAGAGAGAAAGGCCTACTCGGTGTGCGCCTGAAGCAATCATGAGGAGGAGATGTCATAAGCTGGGTCGAATGCGAAACAAATGAACAGTTATAAAAGTAAATGGAGATGAGATACAATGTAGGAAAATTAGGAAATTTCAAAGAAAGGTAGGCTTATGCCAACAAAAGAATCCACCCCTAAATGACATTATAAGAATAACGATTTGTAAGAAGAACTTCAAACAGGAATCGCGCCTCGAGCAGTATTTAAAATGTTATAGAAAGATCAGACATGAGTACCATTAAAGATAAATTCACATCTGAATTATAAAACATTCGCATTCTGAAAGCAACGATAACACAAAGATAATGAAAACACAATGAACATTAAATTGAGTCACTGCTAAGAAAATACACACTGTTCAATTATCTCAATAGGAATCCATCAAAACAACATACTGGCTTGTATTACTTTTCCCAAAATGGCTCTTCAAATATGCACTATGAGAGAACCTCAAAATTTACAAAAGAAGACGATTCACAGACTACCACTTATTCTCTAGAAAATCTAGAACCTTTTCTAAGTCCCTAATTCGATCTTTTATAGATTTTCACATGAACTTTCAGAGAAGATATTTTCCGAAACAAAATATTCTCTGGAGATATTGTCTGTTCCTAGTCTTAATCAAAAACCAAAATTGATGATGAGACGAAATGACCTCTCATCTCATACAGTATGTCCTGACACATGCTCTAACTAAAACATAACAGTAAGTAAAAAATAAAGAATGCATAGGGTGAAATCAAAATTTCACCCAATTTTACAGTTTATAGAAAATAAAAGTTAAACAGGCCACATGGGCCAAATCATGAGTTTCATCTGTTGGTGTTTCGACGAGGCGTGCCTGATGGTGGCAGATGTATTCGAGAAGAAGATGAGGACGATCCCATGGGGCGACCCGAAGGAGGCTGCAGCTGATGAGAAGAAGAGGACACCGGAGCATTAGCATATTCGCTGCACTTTTGCCACATGCTTTCCCTTGGAGATGAAATTGTGACATAGGTTTCAACCATGGTTTGTATGTTAGTTAGCTTGGTATAATCTACGTGGATGGCGAGAAATTGCTTAACCTGGTGGAGGAGGAAAAACTCTTTACTCAAAGTGGGTACTATTGTATCTACTTTCAACCGGGCAGTCATTTCTAATGGTATGTTTGCATTATTCATAATTTCTGTCATTTTCTGCTCGTAGGCCGTTAGCTCAGAGAATGCGCACGTTTTTGGATCCTAGCATGATTAGAGGACTACTTCCACCAGCTTATTCCACTCCCGGTGGAATTTTTCAACTCCTTTTGAAACTAGATTTAAACAACCCAACACATTTGCGTGCGCGGTCTCTTTCTCAATTACTCTTCCGACCTCCATAACCGTCCTAAAACGATCAAGGATTCCTTGTGCATGCAATTCCTCAGGGGCAAGTTCACTCAAGTACCGAATATATCTCTTGGCCATCAAAGCCTTCGCTTCTTCATCTGTGTGCCCCTCTTGTGGTTGTACTCTGAGCAAGCGAACTGCAATCTTCTTGTCGTCCATCAGTGTGAGGAAATTCCAATGCTGCCACACCTCTTCTATTATATCTGTCCATATCAATCGCCTCCTCGCTTCCACGAGTGTCGCATTGCCTTTGATTCCTGTCGTTAATTCCTTGATGGACTTCTCCTATGCCTGTGTTTCCCCTCGCAATTTTTCAACTTCCCTTTGTAAGGATGCCATCGCCTTTTGATTTACTGCCAGTGTAGTTTCCATCTCTTTTAGTTGCTGATGGGCTATACGAGTCTCATTCTCTAATACCTTAAAATCAGACAGGGCCTTAGAAAGCTGCTCTGGGATGGTTCTGGGCTCGCTAGACACAGGAGTCACACATGTGTGATGATCCCATTTTTCCTGCCAATCTAATAGTCTCTGATTCAAACCCGCAATCTCTGTGGCTTTTTGACCATTTTCTTCTTGTTCTCTAGCAAGTGAATCGGCAAGAGCCAACTTTTCCTTTTCTACCTGGACCAGCTCATCTGTCTGCACATGCTCCCCGCGGGGCATGTTTAGCTTCCGCTTCAGCTCTGAGTTCTCCACTTCTAACTCAGTGATACGTTTTTGCCGAACTGCATCTTTATCAGCTCCCTTATCCTTTATTGCTTTCATGAGGGTTTCCAGCCTGACATTGTTTGCTCTGGCACTAGCCTTCTCTCTCCTTTGGTGCTCTAATACCAAGTTATGTTTCTGCTCGAGTTTCCTCAAAGCTAGTGCATGTTTCACTACCTCGTCCCATAACATATCTCCTATGCACTTGTGTAAATCGGGCTTATCTAACAGGGGGATGTTGGTTAGGTTTAAGGTGATTTCTAAGGCTCGGTACTGACCTCCATCTGCCGAGGGTTGTAACACTGCTTGTTGGATAGCCAGTATGAGCTGCTCCTTATCCATGTCGAACACAGAGGTGAGCCAAGAATGATTCTTGTCTACAAACCCTGCCAATTCAGTCCTTAATTTCTCTCCGGCGAACTTGTTTCTGGCATTTATCTCCTCCCTTACCTTTTCTCTATCCACCGTAATTGCTTGCAAAATCTTGGAGGGGCTTGACGAGGAGGCATCATTGAAAGTAATCAGAAATCCTGACTTATTCTTGTCAGGGGCCCCAAATTCGGGGATCTCTTCAAAGGATGGTTCCTCCCTTATATCATTCGGCCCTTCAGTTCTTTGTATTTTAAGAGGGTGTGCTCCCTCATCAATGTCCATACCTTTATGACTTCCTGAGACGCTTGAGACGCCTGCCTGCCCTTGTTCCTCTGTTCCAACAGACGCATTATCACCCTTCCCTTCTGCGGATGAAGACTCGCCTCCATCTGTGCATCCAAAGGCCATGTATCAAGGTCAGCTCTCCATTCAATGAAGGTCCTAGTCTCATGTATATAAGCAGTTGACTTTATTTTCCTCTCCCTACTGGAAAGGACTCCCTTCGGGTCATAGGACCAGACTTTTCCCTGTGGGAGGTCCATCTCTTACAGCAATTTTCCACGGTGGAGAGGACGTGCCTCAAATTTATGGTGAAGGGACCAACTAAAGTTGGGAGTTTGAGAATGTATCCTTTCTTCGCAGGCACGAAGTGGATAAGGTCGGCCTTCAAGGTTTGTCGAATGAATTCGAGGGCAAAGACTCGCATAGCTGGAAACACCGGTAAATGGTAGGGAGGTACTTTTGCACCATAGACTTTGATTTCAGTATAATCCTCAAACATGTACCAATCCCTTGTACAATCTTCCTCGTCAAACTGCAGCCATTCCTTCTGCTCAGTAAACATTCTAGGTCGAGGGTTGTCATGCATTACGGTATAAGCTAGGGCCATGAACTCATTAATAAACCTTGCATATCCCTTCCCCCCTGGCTGCTAACGAACAGCAACATTCCACTCAAAGATGGTTTTGGGCTAGGCATTTGTCCTCTAAAGTATTTCTAGGCCTAGACTCTCAAATTTATCAACATGCTCGAATAGGAACAAGTAAAACACTAAGGAACAAAAATTAAAATAACCAGTAGAGGAAATCTCTTGGAACTGGGTTTGGATAGCCGAAGCTAGGAAAGTAGGAATATTTAAAAGTTTACCCTTCTACATCATGAGCCATAGAAGAGCTATACCCTCTTTAGTCACCTACTCGACCTCCTGAAGCCCTAACAACCCTGAAATTAGTGTTAGGACCAGCTGCACATTGGTTCGGAAAGTGGCCAAGGGAACAAGGTTCGTGGGCAGGAGAGCTGATAGGCGAGAATCAGAGAGGAGGCTGAGGAGGCCACTTTGCCTTTCCCAGGGTAACTTGGAGAATTGACAGGAAAGGGAAACCTCAGAGAAATCAACATAATTTTGGTTGGGAGGCTAGCGAATAGCTCTCCTTATGACTTCGAGCGAAATGTGAAAAATATTGTTGCCTTGAGAAGAGAGGAACATGTCTTTGCACTCGTCATAGGCTTCCCCGAGCCAACTAATGAACTCAAGAACAGGGTATGTGGTCGGGGTGAATTGGTAATACAGATCCGACTCAACGAATTTGAACATATCTTGACCCTTTAAATGATATTCGAACAACTCAGGTCTGATGTGGGCTACACTAAAAGGGTAAACTTGGTCGTGAATTCGTGCATGGGCATCGGTGAGGGGTTTGAGTCTAGGAACAGCCCTGACCTCACGAGCTTGTGGGGTTTCAGGCTCAGACTTCTTGGTTTTTATTTTCCCCATGACCATTTGAAAAGTAAAAACTGAAGAGAAACAGTGAGATGAGAAAACGACTAAATAACTGAGAGCAGTGAGGTTGCCCAGGGGAAAGCGACGTGGGATTGAAAATGACCTGGTACTGGAGTTTTAACCTTATCTACACGAAAAAACAGTAAATAACTAGTATTTTACGCGGTCTGGGAGTAAAGCGAGCTTATGTTAGACTGAGTTTTATGGAAAACGAGACAGGGGTGACAGTTGTAGGGCTGGCATCATAGGGACGCTGAAAATGGGACACATGGTGGTGGGTTATTAGCTAAAAGCAGCCAGGTAGGTGATAGCCATGTGCCGAGTTAAGGCAGGTACCAATCTTCGTACCGCCTCCCTAGACTTACCTTACCTTTTCTTACCAGAGCCAACTATCTTTCTTGATGGGCTTGCTTATAACTTCGGCAGGGCTCATAAGAGCTTTATGATCCATTCTAACACCCCACGGAAAACTTGTGATTAGCGCGCCAGAAGGTGACGTCACATTCTCTGGGGGTCTGCCTTTCTATCTTACCGCTCTCCTTTAGGCCCGACAGAAATTCCCTCCAGTGTGCTTTGTGACTCATGGTTCCGTTGAGGAACTTTGAACACCGTTTTCCGCCATTTTGTGACCCCGATCAATTCTCACTACCACGTTCATCCCTTTGAGGGGCTTTTCTTTATGAGACTTTCCCACTTACTCAGTCTGTCCCCCTTCATAATTACGTCGGATTTTATCATTTGGCCACTTATTTTCCTTGATGTATAAGATGGCTAAACAATAGGTGGATTCACCTACTCTCCTTCTTGAACTTCCTCAGAAAATATTTCCTTAAGATCCTTGTGCCTTGGAGAGGCACTAGAGACATCATTTGTAGGTCGTTGTGGTTGGACCAATGGATCCTCCTCAGACTATGTAGCTGAAGACATTTCTCAGGACTTCTTGAAGGCTCTCTCCTCCATGAACTTCACATCCCGTCTTACTACTATCTTCCTACTCTCGGGAATATAGATGCGGTAAGCCTTCTCATTCTCATTATATCCCACAAGGTACCCTTTTTTCAGCAGTCTGATCCAACTTATTCCTCTTCTCATCATGTACATGGGTGTGTGTGTGGCTTACTTTCTAAATGACCATCAAGCCTTCTCTTATAGTCTTCTCATTGATGAGTCAACGGCCCAGATTAGATCTCTAATCAATGGCTAAGATTAAAACATGACTTGATCTTCATTTTCTAGAAGATGCTCACTATGTTTTACTAATACCCTTTACTTATTTAATTTCCCTAATTTAGACTTAGGGACCACATTAAAATAATTAATTATTTTAATAAAACATGAACCGAGTGGAATTTCCACAAATGGTTTCTGGGTTCTTTGGAATACTGATGTCCAAGCCTCCTCAAAAAATATGAGACTTGGAACACTTTCCAATGGTACAAAATAAACATAATAGGTATGATTGGGATGAGTGGATTCCAACAACTTTATGGGCTTATCGCACTACAGTTAAGCGATTACACAAGTATACACAATTTAAACTTGTTTATGGATGAGAAGCAGTGGTTATAGTAAAATTCATAGTCCCAAATCTCATCGTTTATCAAGCTACTAGAATGTCCGATGATGGGTCCATTTTTTAATGTGTTATCACTCAAAAAAAAAAAACATCATTTTTTCAACTCTGTTTTTTATCATGGTCTCAAATAGGTTTGAAAGTCATTTTAGGATTTGCTTAAGGGTAGGTCATAGTTTTTATAAGTTTAAAGGTCATCATTTGAATTCAAATAAAGTCTTTAGAGGTTCATTCCATGATCAAATACTCACATTTTCATTTAGAGTTCATTCCATTAAGTTTCGTGTTAAATTTCTGCAATTAGCCAAGAATCCTCCGTTTCGTAGCGCCGCTAGTTCAAAAATGAGGTTTTTCACTATGAAAGCGCTAATATTTTCGTAGCGCAAACTGCGAAAAATACACTATGGGCACTACGAAAGCGCGGTTTCTTAACCTTCATGTCAATTAAAACAGAATCTGTCAGAAATCCATTAAGAAATGATAGGACAAGGGTATGGTGAGTCAGTTAGAGGTCATATTCAAAGTACTTACCCATCTCACAGCCATCATCATCATGATAGGGGCATCATTCAGTCATAAGGTGAGATTTCAAATTCAAAAAATCTTGCCTAATTCGGTCATTCTAATTTTCATTGGCCTCCACACAACTGTTTAAGCTCTGAAGCAGTCAAGCTGAGCCTGTGGTTGTTCTATACCAAGGCTATCTTCAACATAATCAAGCGAGGTTGTTCCATATTATCAAGCGAGGTTGTTCATTTATTTCAAGCGAGGTTGTTCATATCCTAATCAAGCGAGGTTGTTTTACAGATTCAAGAGAAGCTGACAGGTTTTCAAAGAAGCATGGCTAAGGAAAAGAAAGTCCACAGAGGGGGACATTGCTTAAGATATGAGCCCGAAAATTTGAAGGCTATAGTTGAGGATCAAACAGTGGTGGAGGCTTTTAGCAAAGCAGGTTGTCTCAAGTTTTTTCAAAATCTGTAAGGTTGCCACACTTAGGTGTCTAAGGAGTTTGCCTTACACTTCAGTGGAACAAATACCAAAATTGGATGTTAAATGTGCCAGTCACACCTGAGTTCATTGCTTTTGTAACAGAAATACCAAGGGGGCAAGAGACTTGGTTTAAAGGTTTTAAGTTTGACATGGAACCATGCAAGGAATTCATGAAACCTGAATATGTAGATATGGACCTGAATAATGCAATACCTAGAAGTTGTATCAAAGACACCTATGTCAAGTTGTTGTTCAACATTCAAAGATACTTTACATGTGAAGGTGGGTACCATAAAGTTTATACTTATCATTTCAAGCTGCTGTTGCATTTCACAGGTATGATATCATTAGATTTTCCCTTTTACTTGCATAGGAGCCTGGCCAAAATGGCTGATAAAGTACAAGCCAAGTCTGATGGTTGTGAAACCTCTCTATTTCACCATGGTTTGATAAATTTATTGGTTTTGAATGAGCTTCAGAAAATAATCAGGTATTGGTCTTCCTTTTTTTTATGAGTGGATTTGAAATGGAAACCCTAACCCCAGCTAGAAACCCTAAAACTAAAAAGACTCCTTCACCACTAGTAGCAGAGTCTAGTCAGCCTATGGTTGCAAGATCAAAGAGGTTTGTAAAATTGAAACCAAGGAAACAGGTTGAGAAAAGAACAGAGAAGACAAAAGTGCTTGTTGCAGAAACCCCTTCACATGCAAAACAGAGGTCAAGAAGTGTTAAAGAGGAAAAACAAAAACAAGTTGCGAGCCAGCAGGAAATCAAGAGAGTTACAAGAAGCCAAGCAGTGGCATCAAAGGGAAAAATAGTTGTTTCAGGTACAGAGGACAGTCCAATGATGAAGGGAAATTTAAATGACATCCTTCATGCAATCGATATAGAAGAGTCACCTATTGTGAAAGTTGATTTCATTGGAGTTGATGAACACAAACAGAAAAAGGTTAAGTCAGCAAAGAAACTGGAATTTGAGGGTGAAAATGCAGCCTTTATCTTTCAAGCAAGGAAACCTTTAACTAGGCATGCAAAGAAACTGTTGAAACAGCCAGATTCCCTGAAGAGGTGGTTGATCTCTCATCACCAATAGTGGAGCATGCAGCCAGCAAGACAATGAAGGGAAAAGAAAACATGACAGAGTGTCAACATCTTGAGGAGAGATTGAAGCTAGCAAACCAAGATATTGATATGATGAGAAAGAGGGCCAGAAAGCATATTATTTAGAAAACATAGTTCAAAAGAATGAAAGCAGAATGGGAAGTCCAATCTGGTTCTAGGTCTGAGATTCCAAACAGTGCAGAATAGTTTTTTACATGGATAGTTCCAGCCATCAAGGAAGCAAAAATTTTCAGAGTGATCAATACTCACTTGAGAGCCAGTAATAGAAGACTAAGAGGTCAAGTGGAGGATTTGGAGCTGCAACTGAAACTGTCTCAGGATGAACTAAAAAAAAAGGTACAAAATGACAAATTCAAAGACAAAATCAAATGGAAAATGAAGAATAAACCTTATGAAAGTTGTGTTTTTAGCTCATATGGCTGATTTCTTTGATGAAACCAATAGTATTCTGAAGTTTTGGCAAAATTTTGGTTTGAATTTTGAATAAATCCGAACAAAACTGCTCACTCAGCAGTTTCATAGCGCAAACAGTAAAAACGGTGAAATGCGCTACGAAACTACTGTAGCGTCTTTTTTCACCCTTTTCCATCAATTTTTGAAGGGAAGATATGTGTATTTTGACCTGAAATTTCTAGGGAGGATGTGTTAAGTGAATATACAGATAATTCTGGAGGAAGGAAACCAAAATTTTGAAGGCAAATATGTTAAAATACTGCGCTACGAAACTATGTTGTTTTCGTAGCGCAGGTCTGTTTCTGCTATTTTGGACAGTTCGATGGTGATTTTGTATAGCTGGCACTTAAAAATTATTTTGGGCATATGTTATTTCAGTTCCTGACAGCAAATAGCTTCGAAGTCATGGGTTCATGGTGGTCAGAGTGTCTCAATAACACAAAGAATCCTAAGCCTAGAAAACAGGGGACAGTTTCCTAGTTTGCAGGAAATCAGCATTGAGGTCATAAAGTGTTGGAGCTTATCTTCTGGATTCAACTTTATGGGAATACAGTTGGAAAATGATGTAATCTAGTTTAGATAAGGTTGTTATGATTAGAGTTAAGGAGTTTGAATCCTACTTGTAATAGGATTGTTCATTAGGTTTGCAGCTGTCATTTTGTAATAAATACCATGTTTCATGGTTAGGCAAGGTGTCAAAAAGTAGGAATTCGATGTATCTAGATGAGGATAAGGTTATCCTATGTTGTAAATGATCTATAAAGATGAATAAGTCTAAATTCTAAGGGTTGGAAATTTTTAGCAAAAAGACTATGTTTATTGTAAGTGATTGTTTTTAGCTTAAAACACAGTTTTCTACTTAGCCAAATCAAGATTCATGAAGAGTTCTAGTATGTTCTTGTTCTAATGGCATATTTTTAATATCCTATTGCAGTGGTGTTTTCTTATATTACTTAGAATTCATCATTGATGCTCTGACTTCCTTCATAGACAAACTGACTATGTGTTTTATAGTTTCACATGTGTATTCCTTAACTTGAACTCTGATATGCCTTGACTTCCATGCTATGTAGATTGTTGGATTTTTGTTGAAGATATTATGACTCCATAAGCCCAATGTCCACTTGCTAATGTGATTTACAACCAATATCTATTTTTATCTACTTTTTACCCCACATAGAGTTAACCATCTATATTTCTATCAAAAATCATTAACCCTTGAGAGAGCCCTCTCAGGTTGAGGAGGCTAAGCCTCAATCAAAAGATTGGTTTGAAACAATTACAGGAGATTGGTTTGATTGGCAGCCTATCAGGTCTGATTTTGTGATAACAGAATGATTACAGGAGTTATGGAAATTGGATGAGCAGAAATTCCTTGCAGACTTTTATCAGACTATTGAAAAAGAAAGGAAAAAATCATGGCATGACAGACACATTAAGAAGAAATCATTCTCAGTTGGCGAACAAGTACTACTTATGACAACAAAATATCTTAAGCATCTGGGTAAATTACAAATGCATTGGCTTGGATCGTTTTATGTTGCAGAGATTCGAGATTCTGGAGTTTTCAAGCTTTCCCAGTAGGATGGTATCCTTTTTCCTAGTTGGGTGAATGGCGCACACCTGAAGTCGTGTTATGTCCAATAAACTCATTTTTATTTTGAATGCTCTCTGCATAGGGATTATTAGTTAGGTTTAGCATTCATTCAGTTGAGTTAGTCTTAGTCAGAGTCTATTTTTTATTTGGTCTTGTGTTTAGTTGCGTCAATAAAATTACTTTCGTTTAGTTGCACCCCACCACAACTCATTGTAGTCGGGGAGGTGTCATCATGTCCAGTCTGTCAAATCGTCAGTTGTAAATATGTTTATTTTATGTCATTAAGTCTCATCCTTTTCGTAATATTTTTCCTTCGTATTTAGTAATATTTATGAATATAATTTAGTTAACATCCAATCTTGTCAGTCAATGGTTTAAATTCTCTGGGCAAGTTGAACGATTATATTGGTCTTTGTGTGAATTTTTGGTTTCGCACTAATTTGCTCACATATTGCTTCCATCAGGTAACAGTCCAGTCTTTTCAAACTCTTGCCATGTTTTCTATATAGGCCTCGTCATTCGTCATTTATTTATCGTTGCGCTTGTGTTTTCATTGAGTTTTCATCCTGGCTCTTGTGTCTTTTGTGTATGTGTCTCCACCTCACTATCGACCCTTTGTTCATCTTGTCTACACCTGTCACTCATCTTCAATGGGTCATTCTACAAAAAAATTTGTTCCCCTATTCCCTTTCAACTCTCGCATTCACACCATAGATGACCTTTTAGGGAAATATGAGAAGGCTAGCCTCGTTGACAAAAAAAATTCTGACAATTTCCTCTTTCTTGCACTCCGCTCTAATGTGTTCATGTAGTTGAATACGTGACCAAGTGCCTGAGCCTCCCATAATATCAAACAAGACTTCCGCCCTCTCAAGCTATCAACCCCGATTATTCTATGGTACCTACCAATCTTTGGTACCATAGGATAAGTTATGCACTACACCAAATTCTTGATCAGTAGACTTCACGGGGGTTCCTTATGGTTGGATACGAAATACCCGATTCATGTTGAGGATATTAGGCTCACGGGATTATCGCCCTATGGTAAAGATGTTTCTACAACTTTTCAAAGCATTTAAAAGCACCGCAAGAAGACAGTTGATAATAATATTTATACGAAATATGTCACCTAGCGCAAAGGGCGTGGAACAATAATTGACTTGATTAATCATGAGCAGATTAAGTTTTCTTGTTATATTATTGTCAGTAAGCTTATGTGACATTACACAAAAGGGGAATGTTACTTGGATGTTATCTCTATTGTCGAAGTCTGCAACAATGGTGTACAACTCAATTGGTCGACTTTCCTATTAAATGAGCTCTTCGAGGCATGCGAATGTGTTCATAAGTGTGCCACATATTTTATTTTTGGCTACTTAGTTATTCCCTTGGCTAAAATTAAATGGTGTCCCCCAAAAGGTCGAGACCTTTTTGAAGTTGTAGATGGAGGCCCTGCGCTTATGCATATGCTCCTTCGAGAGTTGTCGTTTACTCCGCTAATAAGGAATATAATGAAAAAGCTTTTGCAAAGTGGTATAATAAAATGGTCGAGGTCACACACAACATATCCAGGGTGCCACTTGTTGAAAAGTGTAACTAGGTTCGGTCTTCATAATGACTTGCAATTATGAATTTATGTAATGAAGAAGACAAAGGAAATAAAATGTATGTTTGTAATACTTGTATCATGGGTTTCATGAGAAAGAATTTTTTATTATAGGTCAAAGACTTCTTCTTAATGTCTCTAAGAGTTTTTCATATTTTCATAAATATAATTTAGAGTCATGTATATGAAGTCACGTTACACTTATGGAATGACAAATTTGTTGATGTAAATATATGCTCCAAGAGCTTGCCACTAGGCCTCCTCAAGTCAGCTCATATATGGTGAAGATCCCTCTACAAGAAGTTGGCTTACCTACTCCAGTTGATGTCAGCCTACATGCTAGAAGAGAGTAATTATATAAGGGACTGCGGCTCCATTAGAGGACACACAATTCAGACAAGTTTGTAATTGGATGTGAAGTGCATTGAGCAAGATAGCGAAGGAAAGGATGACTCAAAAGGTGCGAAGAAAGGGTTCTCTAAGGTTCGGTCTTGGGTTATAGTATCACGCATATACTTATAGGAAGGACAAGACTTTCCTGAGTTTTTGGCACAGCAGAATATATCTCACTATTTCAGATATCATATAGAAGAAGAAGGTCTCAATAAATGACTAAGGTGGAGTTGAAGTAAGACCGATAAAAAGGAAGGGTAATCTGAGGATAGGAGATTGATATCTTTGTCTAGGGTTGCAGCAACGAAGAGACTTATATCCTTTTCTAGGGTTGCAGCAACAAGGAGATTGATATCTTTGTCTTGGGATGTATCATCAAGGAAGACAGCAAGGAGGTTGAGGCTCCTATAGTGCATAACAAGAATTATGGTGCAGAACGGTGCATAAAAGAGGAATCGAGTTTTCTCAAGGAAAAGCAAAAGGAGTAGCTCAAGGAAAACATCAAAGGCTAGTGACAAGGGTCTTGGATGCATATTAGTGTCAAGGATATTTTTCATGTTCTTGGTACTTTTCAATTGATTATCTATAAGAAGAATGATAATTGGGTTTTCCTCTCCAAGAGGGAGAGGTTTTGGCCCTAGCTTGAAAGCCTAAACATTGTGTCTCTTGTGCATTTGATAATTGACTTGATGAAGAACGTAATAATCTAACGAAGCTAAGATCTACGTGAAAATAATCATAACGAAATCATAAGAATTTATCATGAAAGAGAAATTGAATTAAACGCCCTAATTTCTCAACATGGTATCAGAGCTAAGGTGTTGAATACAAGAAAGGGCTATTTGGAAAGAAGACACACAAGTATCAAGAGATCAAGGATCAATTTTCAAAAATATATCAAGGTAAAGAAAGGGATCTACATTAGATCTAAGAAGATCTTCATTTAAGAAGGAGCATTTTTCAGGATGTTAGGAAAACCCTCCAGCCATCTCAAGAAGATCAAAGACATTACTCAAAGTACTTATACATCGAGGTCCTTTCAAGAAGAAAAGAAAGATCAAGGAAGTGATATTTATCTTCAAGGAATCTAAAGCTATATCGTGATAAAATCCAATTCAATATTATTAGAGACATCATCAAATCATATTTTTACTAAAGTCATCAAGCCATCCTTGATCATCATCAAGGATCCAAGGTGATCTACCACTTTACACCACTCTTTAAGAAGTCAATCTAAGAAGGAGCTTCTACAAATATATCATTTTCAACAAGGAAGTTGGTTGCAGAAGAAAAGCATCTATTCAAGTAAGTACATTTATGACTTCATTTGAATCTATCAGAATGTCTTTTTGCTAAGAAAGCAACAAACTAGTTGAGGTTTCAAACTTTATTGCATGGAAGAAAAGGACAGATCTAAACCTTATTGAGGATGAAGTCATGAAATATATCAAAAGGTCAGCAACTAGACCTTCAAAATAAGATACTCAAGCACATGCCAAATGCATGAAGGGAGATAAGAGCCCATAGCACTCTTATAGAATCCATAAAGGACTCTCTCATCCCATATGTATCAAAACTAGAATCTTCAAAAGAAATATATGACAAATTAGTAGAGTTGTTCTCGATGGGTACTGCAGGGGAAGTAATATCTCTGAGACAAGAACTATACAAGTTGAAGTTGTCAAGAGAGGAAGGAATCACTTCATATTTTATGAAGATTTCTGAAATACGAGATCAACTTCAGGAATTGGGAGAAGTAATGTCTGATAGAGAAATGAATACAGTGGTACTGAATACTCTACCAAAGGAATGGGGAATCTCCACTTCAAGTATATATTGGAAGAAAGAAGCAACAACATTCCAGGATCTATGGTCTTTATGCAAGATAGAAGAGATGACGTTAAAATCTAAAAATGATATAGGATCAAATGAATAGAATCAAGCCTATGCTGCCATGTCAAGAAGAAAAGGAAATTTTGATAAGTATGGTCCTCAGAAGAAAAGAAGAAACAACTATAAAAAGGAACTTAGGAACTATAAAAATGATTGTCCCAATTCTAATAAGGACAGGAGGAAAAAGGAGGAAGCCCATGTTGTCGGAGAAATAGAAGAACTTGATTCAAAGAAGCCTAAGAAAGAAGAAGTGAAAGATCTCTACTATGATTGAGATCATCTTCCTCTTTAAGAGGTATTTATTGGTTGTAAAACAGTATGTTAGGATGAAATTTAGATTAGACATATGCATCATTTTAAAATTAGCATCATGATAGAAGCATCAAAAGTAGGAGCACTTGTCATAGGAGGATGTCTGGAAAAACATTTATGAGATATCTATGCTATGAGATAAGTAGCTCCTGGGAACCTCACTAAAAACAACATTTATGGAAGGCAGTCATCTAGATCAAGCATCATAATTCAATAATCAATATGGAAACAGGCATTGACATTTTCTAATAGAATCCTCCTTGGATTCACTAGTTAGAAAGAAAGAAAAAGGTTTCATCAAAATTCTAACTTGTTGAATTATGGGATTAGGATATGATGACATATTGATGGAGCAGGTCAAGGGAATGAAACTCTTCATTCTAAGGAAACCTACTGTGGGATGATTCAAAAGGAAAAGAATGAGGTGTGTGTGTGTGTGTGTGTGTGTGTGTGTGTGTGTGTGTGTGTATTTGTTAACACTGGATGCTATGAAGTCATGTCATGTGGTTGCAGGTAGTATACTTATATCTTTAGAAGTATGATCAAAATAGAAAGCAGCAACTCTTATGATGCACAGGTCGCCAAAAGGCATGATCTACACTAGATTAAATCAACATAATTTTTCCCCATCTAGAATATGAGGTGATTGTACATTATCAAGGAACTTCACAGTGGGAAGTTCCTGGGAATGAAATAAAATTTTGCAGAAAGAAAAAGGAAGAGATTGTGAGAAGTACAACCATGGAAAGAAGTAGTCAACATCCAAAGAAGCTAAGAATAATTGACTAGAGAATCTCCTGCGAAGATATGTAGACTCTAATAGAAGTCTAGAAAAGATGGATACCCTTGAAAATACATATCTTTAGCAGATGTGTCAATCTGTAAACAAAGGATGACGATGCCTACAAGAAGATGTCATGATGAGAGATCATCACTAACTTGGCAACTTTTGATTTAAAAGTTCATATTTATAATTAAATAATATCCTATGAGCTTATGCAGGGCTGCCAAAGGGAAGTATATGCCTTCCGCAAGTTGACAACCATATGGCAGGATGAAATATCCTTGGAAGAAATATGGTTCAAAGGAAAGCAGCATGGCATGAAGCTAGACCAGATGAAAATACTAATGAATCGTGTTTTGATAGAATACATGACTCTTGGATGAAAGTGATGGATGATCTATGCCCTATGACAAGATCCCAAAGATAAATACTCCTCAACAACAAAGTAATTCATGACATTGAAGGGAGGAGTTCTTCATGAGCAACTGGGTGTTTTCATCATTGTTGATGTAGGTCCCTAGTTAAGAGGCAGCCTGGTAGTAAGTTTCTTACTTGGAAGAAACTCGGTAATTCCTAAGCCAAGAGGGAGCTTAGGTACATTCCTTCTATAGGAACGAGTACATTCCTTTGTGGAACATGTCCTCCCTAATTGAGAGGGAGTGATAGACACATCATTCTGGTCTTCACCTGGAAGACATAATGCGGGATTCTGCCATATGATACTCTTCTAGGGATGTATTAGGGCATCCAAGGAAATAGTAGTCGTGAAATGATGGATATTCTTTGAGGACTAGGAATCCAACAGTAAGAATAGTCCTGATGGACATATCCTATACGAACCTGGGTGGGATATGATCCAAGGGAGACAATGATGAGGGTGTCTACTCATCATTGGTCTCGCCAACATTGTAGCTCATGGTCTCATGAAGAGATGGAGTTGTTAGTCAATGCCTTGCACTATGGCAATGTTGGTTGATATGATGCTATACAGATAGGATTACCAATCAGAATCTTCTTATGAGATTCTTCATATTGAGAGTGACCATGTACCATTATGAATACCTCCCTAGTTAAGAGGGAGTGTTGAAAAGTGTAAAAGTGTAACTAGGTGAAGTATTCATAATGACTTGCAATTATGAATTTATGTAATGAATACAAAGATAATAAAATACATTATTTTAATACTTGCATCATGGGTTTCATGAGAAAGAATTTTTTAGTATAGGTCAAATACTTCTTCTTGATGTCTTTAGGAGTTTGTCATCTTGTCATAAATATAATTTAGAGTCATGTATATGAATTCATGTTACACTTATGGAATGACAAATTTGTTGATGTAAATATATGCTCCAAGACCTTGTCACTGGGCCTCCTCAAGTCGAGTCATATATGATGAATATCCATCTATAATAATTTGGCTTACGTACTACAATTGATGTCAGCCTACAAGCTAGAAGAAAGCCTCTATATATAAGGGGTTGCGGATCCATTAGAGGACACACAATTCGGACAAGTATGTAATTGGATGTGAAGTGCAGTGACGAAGATAGCGAAGGAAAGGAAGTCTCAAAGGTGTGAAGAAAGGGTTCTCTAAGGTTCGGTATTGGGTTATAGTATCACGCACATACTTACAGGAAGGTCAAGACTTTCTTGAGGTTCTGGCACAGCATAATATATCTCACTATTTCAGATATCATATAGAAGAAGAAGGTCTCAATAAAGGACTAAGGTGGAGCTGAAGTAAGACCTAGAAAAACGAAGGGTAAGCCTAGGATATGAGACTGATATCTTTGTCTAGGGTTGCAGCAACAAGGAGACTAATATCTTTGTCTTGGGATGTAGCATCAAGGAAGACAAAAATGAGGTTGAGGCTCCTACAGTGCATAACAAGAAGTATGGTGCAGGATGGTGCAGAAAAGATGAATTAAGTTTTCTCAAGGAAAATCAAAAGGAGCGGCACAAAGAAAACATCAAAGGCTAGTGAAAAGGGCCTTGGAGGCAGATTAGTGTCAAGGGTCTTTGTCATGGTCTTGGTACTCGTCAATTGATGATCTATAAGAAGAATGATTATCGGGTTTTCCTCTCCAAGAGGGAGAGGTTTTGGCATTGGCTTGAAAGCCTAAACATAGTGTCTCTTGTGCATTTGATAATTGACTTGATGAAGAATGTAATAATTTAATGAAGATAAGATCTAAGTGAAAAGAAGCATAATGAAATCATAAGTAATTATCACGAAAGAGAAATTGAATAATAAACGCCCTAATTTCTCAACATCCTTTACTTAAAAAATATTTTCGTCATATATGGTTTGGTATCAGCCACGACAACTTCTATGCTAGCCCTCATATTGTGAATGTGGTGACCTTATCTATGCACAAAATTACCTTTCTACCTGAATGACGAGACCTTCCACACTGAAGTAATTTAATGGCCAAGCATCCAAGAAATGGTGAAAGAGAGTGAATGCATCTACTCTCTCGAAGGAATGATGTCACGCAATACTAGGGATGACACTTCGTCTTCCTCCAAGAAACGTGTAGCCAATTTTGAGCAAGAACTTCAACCATTGTTAAATAAATCCCAAGATTTTGACTCCTCGGTCTACAACACTATGTCTAAGGTAGGTTCTTTGATACACCTACCTCTGTTATTACTCCCATTTTTGTTGCTCCACCTACCATCGTCGAAACCCTTCCTCCGTCCACGACTCCAGCTACATTTTCCCTTGGGACGCACCCTAAAAACCCCAAACCTACAACTTCTAGTGTCATTGATCTTACTGGTGAAGGCACTAATGAGCTCATGATTCCATTCCTATTACTGAAGAGAAGCAAACCACACCCACCCCCCATTCTCATAATTCTTTACCTCAAACCACTTCCGAAGAAACTATATCTGACCAACCTGATTTGAGTACTACCCTCGGTGACAATGTCGATATGGAAATTGAGTTTGTCTTTGTAAATCCCATTATTGTACTTGAGTTCACCTCCCCGACATAGACTTAGCCAGAGGAAGTCATATTGGTCACTTCACCCATTGTCCCTCTAGCAAAGCCTACTCCAGTATTGTCCGTCGAGAAAATCGCTACTTTTTCAAGTGACCATGAAAATTGTGGTGAAGTTCTTTCCTGTGTTTCCAAACAACAGGATATCATCCCTCTGCTTCCTGGACCAATTATTCCTCAATTTCGCATGGAAATTCAGAAGGAACACAGCCAAGACTGGGAATACTCACCCCAAGGTTATTCAGAAAATTCGATTACCAGCGAACAACCCCTACAAGCTCGATTCACACCACCAGAGACTCCTTCCACTGACGCTCTTTAGAGCTTGTCAACAACACATTTGTTTCAATTCATCAAAGCTTCGACCATGTGGTTAGAAGACCACCTCACTTTTGTGGAATCCAGATGTAATGAGCTTTCTTCCACTTGTGAGCAGCAAAGGCAACAACTCACTTTGGTTACAACTGAGCGAGATCAGTTGCATGGAGAGAAAGAGCAGTTGGAAAACCATATTTTAGATTTGGGGCTCTAGGTTTCAGAAGATGTGGCCCATTATTGTTGAATTTATTCCTAAATCGCTTGACGACATCTTTGTATGTTCCCCAATCGAATGTTGCGACTATGTTAATTTTTTCTGTCTCAAACTTGTTGCAGTGAATCAGGAATTGCAGGGTATTTTTGTCGAACTCCACCAAGCACTTCCATACCCCTCCATGCAGCATCAGGAACATATTACTCAGTAAATAGTCACATCATTATCATTCAGAGGCTCCCTCAAGCAAGTTATGGGTGACTCCCACACAATTTTTCAGTCATGTTTCAGATTGGAGTGGTGTCCTTGAAAAGAAGAACCAATCGATGTATCTTCTTTGCGAGACCATGAAGAAAATATTTGATCAAGCGATGCAGATTCCTGACTTGGATCAACAGAAAATTATCCTTAAGCAAGTTGATACTTTGGATGCCCAAATCCACCAAATAAAATAATTATCACAAGAAACCAAGCATGTCTTAAGGTACCTCTGACCTATTGCACAGAACCACTATGTAGCTCTGTGGGCCCTTAACGCTATAGCAGACAGCCAATTATAGGAATTCTTTCAATCTCAACCTGTTGAGCCTACTGCAGAGGCTAATGAGTAGTTTTTCGGGAATTTCACTGTTATTTTGGATAGTTAGAAGGTTTTTGTTCATACATATACCAGTTTCAAGGAGAATGTGTTGCGTGGCGTGCCAGAGTTGGATCCTTCATTTGAAGGAGAGACAAAAAAGCAGACAAATGAAGCAACAAGTGAAGAAATGCAAACAGATGCAGGATCAAATGCGCCAATAGGAAATTGACTCGAGGGTGATTCAATAGTTTGTGGTCGAGGCCTATTTCTTCCTTCGTTTTTTGAAAGAATTTTGAAGAATAAGATTGAAAAGAAGTTGTGGATAAGAAAAGGCTAGACTTGTGGAAGCGGCCACCAAAAATTGGGAAGTGGTAGAGAATTGAAAATTCAGTTATGTTCAGATTTGTGGAGCCGCAAAAGAAGGAAGTGCAAGCTAAATTTTGAAGATATCAAAGCTAAGAAAGATAAAAGAACCAGAACTCATCAAAGGGGACCCAATCGAGATTGGGGTCAAGGAAGCTACATGTTAGACCAAATCAAGAAAGTGTGATCTATTAAAAGGGCCAAAGATGAACAAATTGAGTTGTTGTTAACTATTAGTTATTGGTTGTAGATTGAGTTGAAGTTAGCGCAAGAGTCAAAGTTTTGTTAGTTCTCTGTTGTATAATAAATCCTTAAAGTTTGAGTCTTCTCTCTCTATGAATTTTTTTTATGTTCATGTAATGCAATGTAGTCCTAGTATTAATATCTCGTAGCATGTGCGAGTTCCCGGTGTAATGATTTGGCCAATGAATGAAGGAGTTGTTGTGGGAATGAATTTTGAATTGATGGTTGATGATTGTGTGCCCCTTCTAAAATTTTAATTGTCTTTGCATGGTTATTCTATTGTATTTAGCTATGAATTTTTAAACTGCATGTCGGCTTTGTTGAGATGGTTAATGGGATGTTCATAATGAATGTATAATATAATTGTTAAGACTTCTGCATTGTCGTTCTAGATCCCTTCTCTCTCTCTTGTTGTTCTGACACACATCGGGTGAGACGCTCCTTTTTCCTCAAAGAGGAGTGAAAATGTCGATGATAATATAGAATAAGACGGCGCTTTTTGTTGGCAAACTAAGGTTGAACCGTAGGTCTCTGATAATTAAATTTTATGCCAACAATATTCAAGGGCAATATCGTTTAAAGGGAAAAGGCAAAAGAAAACTAAGGGAGAAAGTGCGACCCCCGTTAACCAAGAAAACCAACAGAAGTCCAACACTGTCAGCATAGGTCATTCTACTCAAGATGAAGCCAAAAGTTATGGGAAGAGTCCATATAAGTGCTCGACTTGTGGAGAAAATCACCCAAGGAAATGTTTCCCACGGCACAAGTATGTTGACCCGAGATTGTATAACGCACAGGAGGCAGAGACAATCAAGGACATAGCTCAAAGTAAACCCATAATTTACGCAACAGTGGATCATTACCAACCCGATAATTAGGCAGCGATTATAGCGATGGAAGGGATGCTCCATGACCAAAAAATTTCCATTTTGATTGACCCTAGTTCTAATTTTTGTTATATCAGTCTCGTTATTGTTGAGAAATTCACACTAAAGAATGAAGCACATGATGAGTCTTGGCTATTTTAACTGCCCAATCAAATTAAATAGGATGCCAACAATGGTGAACCTCAATGTGCTGCCATTGGGAGCATATAGCGTATTGTTGGGAATGGATAGGTTATATGCACATCAGACCAAGGTCGATTTCTTTAAGAATACCATCGAATGCCTAGATGAAGATGGAAGACCTAGATTATTGTAGGGAAAGATGAAAACCAGATCAGTGAGATTAGTTTCAACTATGCAAGCCAAGAGAAGCCACAGAAAAGGATTACTTTTATTTGTTGTACAAATATCCAACAATGTTGAAGCTAATGGTGGTGTTCAGAATGATGACAGTGATATAATGAGGAAACACCTTGTTTTATATCAATTTTCAGATGTATTTCCTCAAGAAATTCTTGGTTTTCCTCCTCATCGAAAAGCAGACTTTTCCATCGAATTAGGGTTAAGGGAAGCTCTAGCAACCAAAGCTCCATATAGAATGAAAACTCCAGAATTAGTTGAGTTGAAGCTACAGCTCAAGGAGATGTTGGAAAAAGGCTACATAAGTCCAAGTGTGTCTCAATGGGGAGCACCAGTTCTATTCGTGAAGAAGGACGACACACTCGGGTTGTGTATTGATTACAGACAACTGAACAAGGTGACCGTCAAGAACAAGTATCCATTGCCACGAATTGATGATTTATTTTATCAAATGACAGGAGCAGCAGTATTCTCCAAGATTGACTTGAGATCAAGTTATCATCAGGTGCATATAAAGGATAAGTACATCCATAAATAGCCTTTAGAACAACGTATGGGCATTATGAATTCGTGGTAGTGCCCTTTGGGCTTACTAATGCACCTACAACTTTTATGTTCCTTATGAAAAATGTGTTGCGCCCCCATTTGGATAAGTTTATCATAGTCCTCGTTGATGAAATTTTGGTCTATTCAAAGACCAAGGAGGAGCATGAAGAACATATGCTAGTAGTACTACAATTGCTAAGAGAGCATAATATTTATGCAAATCTTAGAAAGTGTAACTTATTTTAGTCACAAATTTATTAACTGGGACACATTGTCTCAAGAGAGGGAGTAGCATTTGATCCAGAGAAGGTTAAGGCCATCATGTAATGGCCAACACCTAAGAATATGGCTGAAGTTAGGTCCTTCATGGGACTGGCAGGCTATTATAGGAGATTATTAAAAACTACTCCAAGATCGGTTGTCCACTTAATTCCTTGCAAAGGAAGGGAAAGAAGTTCGAATGGACAGTTGATTGTGTTGCAAGCTTCAATTTTCTTAATTATTTTTTGACCAATGCTCCAGTGCTAAGAATTACAGACACAGAAAAGGATTTCGTCGTATGTGTAGACTTCTGCAAAGAGGAAATGGGTGGAGTATTGATGCAGGAAGGTGTTGTAACATTATTTGGTTTTGTTAAGTTAGCATATTAGACAAAAATAAAAATAAGAATGCTAAGTTAGGATATGAATGAAAAAAAAAAAATGTTAGGATTTTGCACCCCCCCCCCCACGCGAAACCATAAACCACCCACTACCCCCTCCGAAATCCGCTTGTGATTTCCCTTTCGTCAATGGCTCTTGATCCCACACTTTGACCGTTAACCTTCATCCAACCAAAATTTTCCACCTCACTTTCCCGTTGCCTATCTGTTCCTATCCATTCATCCTATTCGCCCATTGCAACTCCGCTCCCAGACCATTTTCTGCCATGTCATTACTTCACTCCCAAACCGTTAAGCTGCTACAGTCACATATCAAACCATTAGCATAAACCTTTCATGCTATAAATAAACTGAACCTCGCTTGTTTATCACTTTTTCCACTGATCAATTAATGTTTGTTGCAGGTTAAAAGATACATTGCGCACAGTCACCCAGCAAGTCAAATTGCCTTCACACCTGATTGAGTCTGTTTCTCTCTGTCATCCAGTCATCTAATCACCCAATTAGCCAATTCTTTCTCTTTTTTTCTATCAGAATGGATTCAAAGGTAAAATCCAAGAAGCCAGATGTAGAATAAAACCCTGTTAATACCACCTCGGTCGATCTCGACCATATCCCTCTTACAGATTCCTTCTATAAAATTGTTGGCACGGAGTTTGAGTTTGATTTCCATGAACTACACCTGTGGCTGAAGCAGAAATACCTCGACAAGCAAGATCCCATCAAATTCTGGGAATCACTCTTACCTTTCTTCAGCTTTCCCAAAACCTATGAGTTCCCTAACCTAGTTATCTGGTGCCAAACCAGATATGACCCTGTTAAAAGGCCAATAGTGGCTCAGAATCGAGACATTCTGATCACCATTTCTGTTGAAGCCATTAAAAAAATTCTCTTAATTCCCCAATCATACTCCATGAGCCAGTTTTCACCAGTCGCACTTATGGATCTGTACCATAAGTTAACATTTCCCCAAATAACCCAGATCTTTGAGACCTTTTTGTTAGAAGATGTTGAATTTCCAAAAAGAAATCCACCCTACCCATCTTTAATATTTCCTGAAGCCTCCAGACATTATATTTCTCTACTTTCTTACCTGTTAGGTTATCTAGATGACAAAATTGTTGATGAATCCATCCTTGGATTCTTTTCCATTTTTTTCAAAGATCAGCAACCAGCTTTCATGTACAATTACAGTCAATTTTTGGCTGATAATATACATGAACAATTTATGAATTTTACTACACAGGAAGTGTTCAAGTACAGCTCTATACTTTTTCATATGTTTCTTTTTCAACAAGGAGATTTACTGCCAATTACACTCAGCAGACAAGATGAACAAGGAGTGAATCAATCAGTTATCCATTGGACTAAGATAGTCAGAACTACTTAAACAAAATTCACTTTCTCAGATTTCATAGATGCATTCATACACCCAGTAGCACAGCTCCTTAGCAGTCATACAGAGCCTCAGATTGGTGAAGAAGTGAAAATAATTTTACACTTGAGTGATTAGGTCAAGACTGGTGACTGGAATTTATACCAGAACTATACAGAAATTAGGATATATGGTTGTGAACTTGCACCATATAAGTTTCCAAAGTATGTTCCCATGAGAATATTTTCTCTATAATGTATTAGGTAGATGATCAACATGAATGACCTGCACTTTGCATCAGGCAAGATAAAATCCTAATTCAAAATCAAATCAAATCTTAGCTCATTCATCTACAACACTAGATCAGCTGGTGTTGAGGTTGATACATTGTTGAAGAACATGAATTTTCAGCCTAGTTTTACCTGGTCTTATGACCCTTTTGGTATAATTTCATCTTTAAGAGTTGAACTAAAAACAAATCCCTACAATCATACTCCAAGACCAAACATATAGAATTTCATGAATCGGGATCAGTGGGTTGATGGTACACTTCAAGAAGCAGAGGAGCGGGTTTTATCCTCCTCAAATATACAGACTCCAATTGTTGAGAGTAAGCAACATAAAATGGTAAGAGAAGAGACTCCATCTGCCATGGAGTTAATCATAGAATTCATTGTACAACAAAAGAAGCCAAATATTGGCTTGACAGTTTCTACATAAGGGAAATAACCATAGATTATTGACCTTGGAGATCCAGAGGTTTCCACATCATCAGGAACCAGTGTTCCAAACACTCCTCCTATAGCTTCACCTTCGAGAGAACCTCTGGAGATCATTCAGACTACAGGAACCAGTTCAACAGATGATCAAAACATATTTTCAAAATTCCTGGAAATTAAACAGAAGAATGAGGCTCTGAAGTCTAATGTATACAGCCTATTCTGGAAACAAACCTCCACTTCTCAACACATACTTCTCTCTTATTTTGATAGTGAGAAAGGCAGGATGCAGATGGCCTTCTTACAAGCCCAAGTTCCATTTCCAAAATCTCCATCAGACTACAAGAAGACCATATTTTCATTTGATATCAATCAAAATACATCCAATTGATCAAATGGATATGCACAGACAATCTGGTGAGATGTTGTTTTCCACCATGACTACTACAGCTATGTCTCTTTCTAAGCTTAGGACGGCCTTATCCAATGTTCAATCTCAGCTTAATATTGAAAATTTATCTTCCTTAGCTAAAGATAACAAACTCAAGTCCTTGGAAGACCTTGTAGTCAAAATTGGATATGATCCAAAGGACTGTAAGGCAGTAGAAAAAAACCTTAAAAATAAAAATGCAGACATTACAGCTCTGCGAAAATATTTGAAGTTCCCTTCTACAGAGGACCCAAATACCAAATAAATTGAAGAAAGTGAGAAGAACAGAGAAGAAATGATCAAGCTTATTATTGAGAAAAATATCCAGATAAAGAAAATGGAGGAGCAGATTGAAGGATTACTTAAGGAGAAAGAAGCAGCCTAGCTTGCCATGGTTCCAGTCACAGCAGCCCCAATAGAAATTGCAGGTATAGAGCTTAGTTCATCATCAACAACAATTTATTCTACATCAACAGTAGTTGATCCAACAAAAATAGCACAATAATTGGCCACACAGAAGCAGGAAAATGAGAAGCCATTGGAAAGGTTTAATAACTTAGAAACACAAAAAATTAAGAATGATACTTTGTATATGGAAGAGATGCACAAGTCCCATAGATTGGGACTCAAGATTTCAAATTTATAGAGTGAGTTGTTAATGGCAGATACCTTAGTATTTGGACAGATATCAGCCAATCCATGACAAATGTATGGCCATCCATACAAATCATCTTCAAGTAGCATGAACTAATAACCAAATGCATAGCAGTGATAGAAAAAACAAAAAGCAGCACTAAAAGCCAAACCAGTAGAAGCCACAGACATGATAAAGGTGCTAAACTCAAGTAGCAGAGCAGAGCTAGAACAGATAGATATTGTTGACAGAACAACCACCATATTAGAAATTAAGAAGGTTTTACAGAAGAAAATTTTGATTAATCAATTAGAAACAAAATGTCAGACCTTGGACATTGCTGTCCAAAGGTTTCATTCAAAGTTCAATTTTTTGAACCAGAAATGACTACCTGGACTGATAGCTCCAAATGATAAGTTGGTTAATCTAGAATATTATTGCAAAAAATTGTATACCATTGCAATAGATAAAACTAATTTTGCAGGAATGAAAGGACAGATAAGAGGGAAGGCATTTCTAGAAGCCTTAGAGTTTGATTTGATCATCAAACATGAAATCAAACATATGTTTCTCAACAAGCCAACCTTCGAAAGGTATATAGAGGTGGATGAAGTATTCAGAAAGGTGGTGAATTTAGAGATCCCAAGTGAAGAAAGATGGGATAAATTGTGTGAAACAATTGAGTAATTTTTTATCCTAATAGCATCACAACACAGCAGAATTTTGAGGGCCAAATCATCAATTTTTTCCTTCAAAACAGTGACAGATCATTCAGCAGTTTCATTTTCCTATTATTTGATACTATTATTGTAATTATTTCTAGATATTTTCTTAGTCTTAGAACTAGTATAAATAACTCTCATTACGATTTATTAAGGGTTTCACCCCTGGATAAGCATTTTGTAAGCAACAATGTACAAACTTTGATCATTAATGATAAATAAAGGATTTTGTATTTGTTTCATACAGCTTTATTCTACTGTAAGTTTTCCTGTTTTTCATTACATCTTGCTCTCTACATGTATTTAATTTTTATGAAGATAACTAGGTAAGAAATAACTGAATTTCAGTTTATCTTAAATCCCCTGACGTTATCATTTATATTAGAGAATGGTTTAATGAACTTTCTGTTTAAGTAAGTCCTTCTACATCAATAAATTATCAGCATCTTCAAAATACTAAATATGTTTGTTAAGTTTTTAAACATTGTTTAAAAGCTTTCACACTTGTGGTTATTTAAAACATTCGGTTTGAATACTTAAGTAATCATATCTTCTTACATTTTCTGCTTAAACATCTACAAATATTAAAATCACTGTGTGAAGTAAAGCAACAACCCTTTAAATTATTAATTTATATTATCTAGATATTAGACACAGTTGTTGCAAACTATTTTATTCATTGGTCATCCAAAAATTCCAAACTTAAAACAAACAAAACAAAATATTATAGATGCTCTGGCATAGTTTATTGACCCCAATTATCTCAAAGGAAAACAGAAGGCCAAGTGGTCTGTTATGAATCTTGAAAATTAAATGAGCACGAGCATAATTATGTAACTCATAATCTAGAATTGGTTACCATCATTCATGCCATGAAAATGTGGAGACACTACCTTCTTGGTAGGAAATTTACTCTAACGGCTGATCATGGAAGGTTGAAATATTTGTTTGAACACCCCAAGCTAAATGCAAGGCAAGCTAGACAATTGGCCACACTCAGAAATTTTTACTTTGAAATAAAATATATAAAAGGCAAAGAGAATAGAGTGGCTGACACACTCAGTAGAAGAGTGCAAATAAATTTTCTAGCAACTATAATTTCTTATGGGACTGGTCTTGAAGAAAAGATCACAAATGTTGACAACGAGATGTAAAATACCAACAGTTCACAGAGAAGTTGCAGCAAGGTTTTGAGAGAACGGAGAATAGGGAATATAGCCTTGCTAAAAGAAGACTGATTAAATTCAAAAGAAAAATGTGTCAAATAACGACGACTTGAAGAAACTCGTATTAAAAGAGTTTCAAGTCAAGCCATACTATAGTCACCCAGGTTATCAAATGACACTCACGACCATCAAGAAGTTTTACTACTAGCCTGATTTGAAGGGAGAGATAGTTGATTTTATCTCCAAATGCATAGAGTGCCAACAAGTAAAAGTTGAGTGCAAGCACCCAACTGGTTTAGTGCATCCCATTCCCATTCTGGAATGGAAGTGGGAGGTTATTTTTATGAATTTCATTACAATGTTGCCAAAGACTTCAATGCAACATGATGCAATCATGGTCGTGGTCGACAAGATGAGAAAGGTGGCTCACTTCATGGTTCTGAGTGTTAACACTCAGTAATTTCTCAAGGTTAAATAAAGAAATAGTCCGAGGTAACCACAGACCTACTTCAAACTCTACGATCTAGCCTTCCTAGGGTTCAGAGAGGGCTCTCTCTTTAAGTTTTAACTTTGTTTGATTTGTAAAATATTAGGCTAGTTATTAATGTACAATTTTGGTTTGGTTTTGATTGATTTGGTGGGAAATAATCACTTGAAGGTATGGATAGTGGGAGATCTATTTGTCCATTGGGCTAAGGAGTCAAAATCAAGCTAACAGAACTGGGATCAAGGCCAAAAAGGTCAAATGCTTTCAGGGAAAGATAGATAACCCTTGAAGATCTTGGAAAGTTGTTTTTATGAGGTGGTATGATCGGGATAAAGAAAAATTAAGGATCCTTTGATATGGAAAAAGGAAGTAGTACGCTAAGGTCAAACAAAAGAGGGAGAAATTAAGGGTTCCCTACACTGGAAATCAGAGGAAAACATAGAAATGATAACTAGTTAAAAATAGGGTGCTCTTAACAAATCATGTAGTAATACTCCTAGTTATTCATTCAAATTTAGAGAAATCATAGATTAATGCATGTAACAAAGAAATATAACAGTGACAAGTAAGGAAATACTTCACTCAAAATAGCTCATCATAGGAATCCTGAAGTATGATGCCAATTGGTTTGATCCAGTCTGATACTCGAAATTTGAAACACAAAAAGCCTTCAAGTCCAACAAAAATGACTATAGCAATCTTCAGCAATTTATTCCACAAAAATACTTCAAAAGATGAAGTATATATACAAATTCTAAACTAAAATATCTTGAACAAATATCAAGATTGGTTTACAAATATCTCAAACTGTTTTACATAAATAGAACTTAAATAATGGACACTCAAAACTAATGAATCTATTAGGCACTATACTTATGGATTAGTGGTTACAAAGAAGAGAATTCGAATTTGATATCAACTCTAAGTTGATGATGAGGCATCCAAGTCACTAACTGTCTCCTTTCTTTGTGCATTCTGCTCCAGAAATCAGCAAACTTGGGGTCCAATGATACCTTTGTATATCTCAATCCAAAATAGATATATAAAAAGTGAAAGATATTTTGTAGATAAATATGTTTTTGAGATAAACCTCTCTCAGTTCCCTAAAATTCTGCTCCAGCTGTTCATAATAGGCTATGCAAAAAGATGTGTAAAACAGAGTTTTGCAGAGTCTGAAAAATAGGCTATAAATATGTGCATGTATCTCTCAATATGTAATACCTGTGTAAAAAGTGAGATAGGTGTTTGTAGATAGGTCTCTTAGGAACAAAAACCTCCTTCAGTTTTGTAAGATGTATTTCTGATTGACCACAATATTCTCTGCAAAATGATGACTTAACAGGAATTTTCTGTAAAAAGTGCTTTCAAATATTGTTTAATATTTCCAAACCAATAATGGCTGTTAGAAAAGTGAGAGAATTTTTCGTATTTGGACATCTTAGGAACATAAACCTCCTTCAATTTTACAAAATTCGTCTTGGATTGGTCACAATAGTTTTTGTAAAACAATGACTTAAACAGGAAATTTCTGCAAAAATGTCCCTTCTTGCTTTGTTTTCATCTTTTAACCTTTTTTTTCTTTTAACTGTTTTTTATTTTACTTCAGATAAACTTCATTGTTGGTGAAAGTATTTTCATCTCTGTTTAACCATTACTGCCTTTGTTTTTACTTTTACTGTTTTACCTTGACTTCTTTGTAACTTTGTTTTAACCTTTACTGTGACTTTCACTCTGATTTTTACTAATACACTTTAACTGTCTCTTTTTTCACTATCACTGTGAATTCTGATTTCACTTTTACCATTCACTGTGCAAATTTCATCATTATGATCTCTCTCTGCATAAATGACTTATTTTTGTTCTGCTGCCTGGAATATTTTGTTAAGGAATATCATTTAAAATTCATTGATTTATGAACTCTTGGAGTAAAACAGATCTTTAACTAGTATTTAGATTGTTTTCTCCAAATTATCCTTTTGCTAATGACTTGCAAAAAAAAAAATTGTTAATAAAATAGAGGTATGCATGGAGGGATAATGGCTTTTGACTGGTTTTAAACAAGAAACAAGGGTTTCCTAAGTCTCTTACTGAGAAATTGGGTTGAAAGTCTTTTGAAATGGGTCACAGAGGCTTCAGATACCTTTAGAGGTTTTCTGGCTTGATTTGGTGCTTGAAATAGTTCATAAAACTGTACAAATTCGCAATTTTCTTTCACAATAGTGCGCAGCAGTAAAACAAGGTTCCTGGAAAAAATTTGACAGGGTTTGGCCTGTTTTTGGACTATTTTGATAGACTTCTTTTGATATTGTTGGATATATGAATGAAATTTGTCTTAAAAAAGGATTTTCAAATGGAAAACAGGCTTGATTTGGAATAAAAACCTGTTATTTGCAGGTATAGGGTTTCGAAAACGGTTTTCTGAAGTCTTTTGAATAGGTTGGACAGTTCCTTGCTGATCTTTTGGAGCAATGCAGAGCTCCTCAGTAATATTCAATGGTTGTTGGTCGATTTTTGCAGGCTCAGTGGCTTGAAAACGATGTAAAAGGATTCGTTTTAATAGTCGGGGGCTTACACAGAGCTTATGCGCAGTAGAAGAGTAAATGAGCGCAGTTTCGTATGTTTATTGGGCGTTTTTGGTTTCATTAACTCTGGAATGAATGTTGGTCACATCGGGCTGGAAGGGTGGTTTCAGGCTTTATGGGATCAAAAACCATAGTGGTTATTGCGCACCCTTATGGCGGTTGTTGGCCGGATAAATCGTTCTTGCGGACAAGACCGATCTCCCTAGTGTCAAAAGACAATCTAGCAACAAATGAACAACTAAGTTTGTCTTTCTCTAAATATATTTGTTTTGCAATTAAATGCTATGAAGGTGTCGATCATATCTTAGATCCAAATGCTTATTTGCAGTTGTAAAGCTTCTGTCGCATCAATAATCCTTCGTCGCAACAAGAGTCCTTTCGCCGCAACAATAATCCTTCCGTCGCAACAAGAGTTCTTTCGTCGCAAGGAAGTGTCGTCCTTTGTCGACCTGCAATCACAAACAAGAAAATATTAAATAGCACCTGTATAACAAATAATCGTAAAACATACCTATCATAGTGATCGAGGAATCTATGAAATAAACGATCAAACGACAGATTATTGAAATAAACAATCGAACGACAATTTATTGAGAAAAACAAAACTTGATTGTATTAATCTTAAAATAACAGAAGAACCTTACAACCTTAGCCTTGATGTTCGAAAGGCCTTCCTGGGGTCCGAAGCAGGAATCTCCCCTACTTTGATAAGTCTTGCACTCTTCCTCCAGGAGCACAAAGAGGTATGTGATCTTTCCTCTCAAAAGCTCAGCAGAAAGAAGTCTAAATCTCAACAGCACTTCAGCTCAATCACACATAAAGCTTGAACTCCAATTCTCAATCTCCAAAAGCTTAACCCTTTGAGGCTACCCAATGCCTCCTCTTATAGATTAGATGAGGAGGTTAGGATTCCACCTTTGTAGGGATAGAATCCTCCTTCAAATGGATAGACTCCTCACATCAAGGGATTAGTTCCTTAAGGTAAGGGATACATGTCATCCCCAAAAATTCTCATCTAGAACCTTCTAGAATTGACCTCAAACCAACTTTTTGACTTTACTTTCTCGCCTTTTTTACTTTGAGGAGGGTACGCAAGCATTGCAAAGGAAAACTACATTCTAAAACGCACGTAAGCAGTGTATTACCTGTGTACCCAAGCTAGGAATGCAGGCAGGCCTCATGTTACCTGCGTACCCAAAGTTTCAGAGATTTTTAGGGTTTTTCCTCCTGTTTCAGGGCTTGACATGAGGATTAAAGGTTGTAAGACTTGCAAAGGAGGTATGTATGAGTGTTAATGAGCTCATACAGTCAGCAAAATGTCAAGGTGACAATTTTTAGTGTAACAGATTGCCCCCTAAAGTGCGAAGTATGAAATAGATGAAGATGAAGTCTGTCATATATGAAGAGTGAAGTACTTTATCATTTCAAGGATCATCCTGTGGACACCCCGGTCAGAACCTGTAAAAACATTCAATGCAAAATATATATATATATATCATCGCTGAGGTAGGCATTCCCATACTCAGATCAAAAACTAACTAAACTTGTTCTGATACAGAAATGATTTTAATATTACATCAATAGTGTAGACACAGTATGGGCACAGCCATCTGTAATGAATAGTGTACTGTATAATAATAAAACTCCTCGCAACCTGGATGGTAGAAACTAGATCCAGGGTCTTGATTTCTGCTTCTCAAACTAGTATGATTCTATCCATGTGAATAAATGTGTCGAAGTCGAACATGGTAGAAACCACTTGATTA
Organism: Pinus albicaulis; assembly: GCA_034641835.2. Taxonomy (NCBI): domain Eukaryota; kingdom Viridiplantae; phylum Streptophyta; class Pinopsida; order Pinales; family Pinaceae; genus Pinus; species Pinus albicaulis. The sequence continues at coordinate 1,340,355,111 of CM076578.1, forward strand.
CCAATCAATAATGTAAATTGTTAACAAGTGTGAGAGTAACCACCAGTAATGTCAATGGCTCTCAAAGTACTCAGTACAATCCATGAAATGTGAATGAATGAGCTGAATTCGAACATGTCATGAAATCATTCGATCAAAGGTCAATGATGCAACCTGTTGTCGAAAGCGAGAAACCTGCCTTTGATGCATGCAGATTTCAAGGTACTGATGATTTCTAGATCAACTTCCTAGATAATGAGCTGTCATCGATAGAAAGTGATCCGTCGTAGGCAAGCCCACAACACGAAATCATAGATCAAGTTTTGAAGAAATATATTGGCAAGGACTGACTCAGGGATGGTCAAAATGGATGATAGATATTTCACAGATGAATGGTTTATTTGAACTGTCCTCTTGAACACATAACGACATTGCAGATGGCTTGGTGACAATTGACCCAAAGCTAATACCCAGAAACCAGCTGAATACTTTCAATATGGTTTGATTAACTGTTAGGCAAAGGATTTCCCAACCCAGGTGATCAAAAAGTGTCGTGTTCAAGAGTGGTTAACGGTTTTCCGAATAATCAAAATGTAACAAACAGGTTCATTTTTCTCTCTTTTCCCCCACCATTTCTGGCAAGTACCTCTTTATTTTTGACAAGCTTGAGGAGGATAACATTTTCTTGTTTATAAGCTCATCCTTCGAATGAGTCCAACTTAGTTTAAGATTCGAACCCTAAGAAGGAGTGGTTCGTTCCTGTTTAAAATTGAACAGGTCCTTTACTGTTAAGTTTTAACGAGTCCAATATAGGAGAAACTCGGTGTTTTTCAATTTTAGGGAGTCAGAAGAAAAAACTTAAGAAAACTCCATGGGTGTACTTTTTCGTAAATTTAGTCTCTCGAGCCCGAAAAAGGATAAAATAATGCGGGAGAGAACTCTATTGACCGTAATTAGTCAACGTATACCTTTTTCGTAAATAGTCCATTTCAATCCGTAAAAGGGGTAAACTTATACTGAAGGGACGATCATTTATTTACTTTAACGAGTTCGAATAATCAAGTACTTGGCAATATTTTCATATTTAGAGAGTCTGAAAAGGGCTTAAAAGAGGACTCCAAGGTTTCGCTTTTTCAGTAAGTTTTAATGAGTTCGAAAAAGGGATAAAAATGTACTCATGGTTTTCACTTTTTCGTAAGTTTTAACGAGTTCGAAAAAGGGATAAAAATGTACTCCTGTGGCCGACTTTCAATTTAATTTACGAGTAGGAAAAGACGGAAATAACTCGGCATTTTCATGTGTTTTACGAGAATGAAAGATAGCAAAATAATCTCGGGATTTTCATGAGTTTAACGAGTCTTGAAAATAACTGAAATTGACTCAAGATAGGTTTCATTTTTACAAAAGCTTGAAACAGAGAAAAACTATGCTTTAGAGTGGTTTCATTTTTATACAAGCTTGAAACGTAGAAAAACTATGCTTCAGAGTGGTTTCATTTTTACACAAGCTTGAAACAGAGAGAAAACTGTGCTTGATGCCCCCTAAGCATAACTGCTAGAGCACATGCCCCCCCAGCTTCATTTCATTCAACTAAGTACACTGCTGGTAATTAATAGCTGGATGGAATGAAGGTTCATTTACGAGATCATATGAAAGACCCGATCTAAAACTGTAAGAAAATTATGCAAAAACTAAAATAACTAACCTAAATATACAACTTAACATTTACGAGATCTAGTCAAAGACTCAACTCAATTAAGGGAGGATTTGTTTCATTTTTTAACGAGATTGACACAGGAAAAGAACTATGCTCATGGCAACGTGTTTCATTTTTTAACGAGGTTGACACAGTAACAGGAACTATCCTCACCTACATGTTTCATTTTTTAACGAGGTTGACACCGTAAAATAAACTATCCTCGTATCTACTCTCTACAATCTACCTATATAACCTACTTATTCATTTTTTAAATGAGGTTGACACAAGAAAAGAACTGTCCTCAAACCTGATTCATTTTTTAACGAGGTTGACTCAGTAACAGGAACAATCCTCTGACCAACTGATTCATTTTTTAATGAGGTTGACACAGGAAAAGAACTGTCCTCATACCTAATTCATTTTTTAATGAGGTTGACTCAGTAACAGGAGCCATCCTCATACCTGATTCATTTTTTAACGAGGTTGACTCAGTAACAGGAACTATCCTCATAAACTACTTATTTCTAATCTACCTACATAACCTACTGATTCATTTTTTAATAAGGTTGACACAGGAAAAGAACTATCCTCATACCTAATTCATTTTTTAACGAGGTTGACTCAGTAACAGGAACTATCCTTTGACCAACTGATTCATTTTTTAACGAGGTTGACACAGGAAAAGAACTGTCCTCATACCTGATTCATTTTTTAACGAGGTTGACTCAGTAACAGGAACTATCCTCAGAAACTACTTATTTCTAATCTATCAATCTACTCTCTACAATCTATCTACTGATTCATTTTTTAATGACGTTGACACAAGAAAAGAACTGTCCTCATCGCCGACTGATTCATTTTTTAACGAGGTTGACACAGTAAAAGGAACTCTCCTCACTAGCCACTGATTCATTTTTTAACGAGGTTGACACAGTAAAAGGAACTCTCCTCAAACTCATTGATTTATTTTTTAACGAGGTTGACACAGTAAAAGGAACTATCCTCACACTCACCGATTCATTTTTTAATGAGGTTGACTCAGGAAAAGAACTATCCTCGAACCACTGATTCATTTTTTAACGAGGTTGACACAGTAAAAGGAACTATCCTCACACTCACCGATTCATTTTTTAACAAGGTTGACTCAGGAAAAGAACTATCCTCGGACCCACTGATCACGGCTTCCAACTGGAAGAAACACATGTCAATGGACACACCTTGATCATGGCTTCCAAGAGGTCTCCATCAGAAGGAATAACAGTCCTCTGGAAGGAACACATGTCAAGGGACTCAAAAGGGATAAGAACATCATGTTCAAATAATCCCATAGATTTTTCCATGTCAATTACCGGATCTAAGTCAAAGGAAGACGAGCAAACAGTGAGAGGCTCGCTTACATCAGTAATTGAAAACATGGGACTAGTTGCCACATAATTAACCCGTGGCGGGGTAGATACCACTTTAGAATCAGGAACATTTAGGGATGTCGGATTATTGGTAGTCGAAACAAGACTAGGGAACGAAAGCTGGTCTACAGTCACAATATTGCCATTGTGAGGGAAAGACATCACGCGAAAGAGTGTCGATACGACAGCTTTCACTGCATAGACATAGTCTCGCCCAAGGAGTAAATTGAAATCCAAGGGACCTCGAACTACCATAAGATCAATACAGACAGTTTTTCCTTCCAAAGTAATAGAAAACTTAGGAAGGATCCCTAAAGGTTCACTAATGGTTCTATTAAAAGCTTTCAGATTCTGCGTAATAGGCACAAGCTAAGGGGAACCCAAATCTTTCCAAGCAGTTGAGGATAAAATACTAACAGAAGCACCTTCATCTACCTGTGTGCGGTATATGTCCCTACCACCCAAATTCACAATGATTTGGAAAGGAATGGAGGAATGAAGACGAGGTTCTGTCAGTCTACTCCAATCAAAGGAAAAGACCTCAGTATTTGGAGGGGGTTCTGTAGAAACAGGTGAAATGCCCCCCGGCGTAGAAGAATCTGATGTAACAAGAAGAACTTGAGTGGTATGAAGTTCACTCTCTACAGGGAGAATGGGATCGACCAAATATGAAATCGAATCGACCACTTGATCAACTAATGGATCATCAACCTGAGTGATATGAGTTTCACTCTCCAATGGAAGAGTGGGATCGACTGTATTTGAAATTAGATTAATCACTCTGTCAGTTGACGGTAGGTTGGGAGAAAGTTTACGGTAACCAGTTGGAAATTCTTGTTGTAGAACAGTAAGGTTTTCCAATAATTTTGAGGCTTCATCCATGTGAGGGAAAATGTGAGTTTGATGACTCCCTTTGCATAACCTACAAGGAAACCTAACTTTACCCTTTTTCCCAGGAACCTGACTATCACTGGTTGATGGATCAACGGAAAGTTGATGAGATGTTTCTGACCACACTTCCAAGACCTTTGGAATACCAGGAAAATTGATAAGGAAGTGGTCACCCTTACAAATCTTGCAAGGGTATTTAGGTTTACGATGCATGTTGGAGGTTTCCTCAACACAACTAACACTTACAGCCATGGTTGGTTGGTTGACTTCTTTCTTATCTTGCTTCTTCTTCTTCTTAGTTACCCGGTTACTAGCGTCAAGGATTTTACCAAGCGAAGAGGAAGAAATGGAGGAAGAAATATTAGGCGAAAAAGGTAAAGGGTCAACAGAAGGTTGGTGATGTTGAGATGGTGAACTCTATGAAGCATCCGGTTGAGGTGGAACAATTGGAGTGTTTGGGGCCAACGAAGTTGAAAATAACCATATCGGTAAACCTATTGTAAATCCAGGTAATGACAAAGTAGCCATATAAGGAGGACCAACATTTCCAAAGCAAGGAAAAGTACTAGGATTCTCGTTAAGAGGGGTTCCTTGGTTGGTAAATTCCGGAACAGTTGCCATTATATTCAACTTCAGTGAATTTTATTAACAAATTAAAAACTAAAATTAACAATTATCAATTCACACCTAAACAATTAAAATTCACAATCACACCTATGGTCTCTAAAAGTAAAAACAAACAAATTAACACGCGCTATCAAATCTAGGAGTCAAACCACACACAAACAGTAACTTCCCGTACTAAAAACACTAGTTGGTGATGAAATCCAACATCGTATAATTTAATACAGAAAGGGCAGTTGGAACAGTTACCCCGACAACCTGCTTAATGAAACAGACTGGCACAAGTTTCTTCACAAAACCATCTCGTGTGAAGAGAACCCCCCAGATAATCCAAGTGAGTCTAGTCGACGTCTGCTCCAGGTACAGTGAGATCTTTCCTTCACCGTCACCTTAGGAAATAATCTTAAGTTTATGGACACTAAGGTTACCAACAGTAACAAATACAACTGGGGGAACAGTCTACGATCCGATTCCATGCGCAAGGGCATAGTAACAAAGCTCAATCCCCTTGAAGGCTCCTCGACATGTTCAATCCGAGGTTTACCGACAAGTGACCCCAGGCTCCTCGACAATGGTTAATCTGAGGTTTACCGTTTGTAATGTGCGCAAAATATTCTATCTTTCCCAATGAAACAGAATTGATTGTTTCAAAGGTTCGGACATGATCTCGTGATTGACTTCTTTAAGAGAAGCTTCCCAGATTGTACCAATTACAATTGGATTTATTTCCTACCGCAAGATTTATCTACTTATTTGTTTTAGTTGCTTTGGAAAGTTAACTACAACCTATTCCAAAGCACTAATCCTGAGCTAGATTGGTGGAAAGAGCCCTAAAAATTTAAAAATTACTAGATGAATTTTAATTAAGCGTTGTGTTATTTAGGCTGTTATTACTCAAAGGGTAAATGGATATGAAACCAATGGTGTTATGACCCGACACAAAACTGAATGCAATCGAATATGATAATGTAATATTTTCAATTCGATGAATCCTAACTAAAGTAGGGAGAGAGTTTCCATCCACTTCCAACAATGCAAAAAATTGATCACTAAGAGAAAATATAACAAATTCTCTAATGCACTAATTTCATCAAGAAAAACTAATGCAAATCAATCCCAAAACAATTTTATTTTTGTGTTTTTAAAACAAGCATAAAAACATCTAAATTCAAATCAAAGAAAAATGATCTAAATCTACGATCGATTTTTCAGAATGTAAACTATGCAGTTGTAATCTATGAACAATTCACTTGAAAAGTATGCAAATGTAATCTATGCACATTTTTCATTCATATTCTGAAAATGAGAATTCTAATTATGCAAATGTGATCTATGCAAGAGAATTCTCAAACACAAGATGATTCTAATGTAATCTAAGAACCAATCAAGTGCGAGTCAAGAAAATTGGGTGAGAGTTCCAAAGATCAAAAAACACTCAAAGGCGATTAACACTCATACACAATTTAGCCCCCCCCCCGACGAATGAGGGGGAAATTTTTTTGCAAAAAAAAAAAGCAAAAAGATGGAAAATTGTGAAAAGACTGAGACAAACCTCCAAGTAATGACCAAAGGAAATCAAATTAATAATTTCTCAAAAAAGAGACTCAAAACACCCAATTAACTTAATGGAGATTGATGAGATGAAGAATTGCTGAAAGAAATTCAGAAACAAGAGATTTTTGACAGAAAAATACAGATCTGGGTAGATGCTAAGAATCCTAAATTAAATCTAAACTAAACTGAAAAAAGAAATCTAGAGTTTTTCCAAAATTTTAACAGGGTCCGCAGGCTCCTAGAAGTAACAGGTGCGGTCCCGCACTGGTTACTTAAGGAAAGTGCGGAGATGCCCGCACTGTGTGTGAAGACAAAGTGCGGTCCCCTGAAAACTTCAAGAAAAACATAAAAGATTTCAAAATTTAAAAAAAAAGAATAAAAACTAAGCTACCCAGGCAGATATCCATCAATCAAAAACCAGGAAAAACTTTTCCTCAAATCAAAATAAAAGAGAACCAAAAACAACAAGTTCTTTCCCCAGTGGAGTCGCCAATTTGTTGGCCGGATAAATCATTCTTGCGGACAAGACCGATCTCCCTAGTGTCAAAAGACAATCTAGCAACAAACGAACAACTAAGTTTGTCTTTCTCTAAATATATTTGTTTTGCAATTAAATGCTATGAAGGTGTCGATCCTACCTTAGATCCAAATGCTTGTTTGCAGTTGTAAAGCTTCTGTCGCATCAATAATCCTTTGTCGCAACAAGAGTCCTTTCGTCGCAACAATAATCCTTCCGTCGCAACAAGAGTTCTTTCGTCGCAAGGAAGTGTCGTCCTTTGTCGACCTGCAATCACAAACAAGCAAATATTAAATAGCACATGTATAACAAATAATCATAAAACATACCTATCATAGTGATCAAGGAATCTATGAAATAAATGATCAAATGACAGCTTATTGAAATAAACAATCGAACGACAATTTATTGAGAAAAAAAAAACTTGATTGTATTAATCTTAAAATAACAGAAGAACCTTACAACCTTAGCCTTGATGTTCGAAAGGCCTTCCCGGGGTCCGAAGCAGGAGTCTCCTCTACTTTGATAAGTCTTGCACTCTTCCTCTAGGAGCACAAAGAGGTATGTGATCTTTCCTCTCAAAAGCTCAGCAGAAAGAAGTCTAAATCTCAACAACACTTCAACTCAATCACCCATAAAGCTTGAACTCTAATTCTCAATCTGCAAAATCCTAACCATTTGAGGCTACCCAATGCCTCCTTTTATAGAGCAGATGAGGAGGTTAGGATTCCACTTTTTAAGGGATAGAATCCTCCTTCAAAGGGATAGACTCCTCACATCAAGGGATTAGTTCCTTAAGGTGAGGGATACATGCACCTTATCAAAGCGTACTCATCCCCAAAAATTCTCATCTAGAACCTTCCAGAATTGACCTCAAACCAACTTTTTGACTTTACTTTCTCGGCTTTTTGACTTTGAGGAGGGTACGCAGGCATTGCAAAGGAAAACTGCGTTCTAAAACGCAGGTAAGTAGTGTATTACTTGCGTACCCAAGCTAGGAACGCAGGCGGGCCTCATGTTACCTGCGTACCCAAAGTTTCAGAGATTTTTAGGGTTTTTCCTCCTATTTCAGGGCTTGACATGAGGAGTAAAGGTTGTAAGACTTGCAAAGGAGGTATGTATGAGGAGTAAAATGTAATTAACACTTGTTTAAACTATATGGGGCGGGATATTTGTGTTATAGATATGTTAAACCAATGGGATAGTTGGGCGGGGGTTTTATTTTCATCACGTGGGTTATTATAACATTGGCTTAAACATTAAAATAGAGGGTTTTGTGGGTTTTTTAATATAAGGGATTTAATTCTATACGGGTAGATATAGTTTAGGGATTTAATAAAATAATTAGTATTTAATATGAAAAAGGATATTGTAATGGAAACAAAACACATATTAACTCTAAGTAAAGTGTAAAAAATAAATTATTGCTATCTTTGTTGTTTTACTTCACTTAAACTTAGGATAAATGCATTTTGAGGGTTTTATGAATGATTTTGAAGGGAATGAAGTTAATTATTTTAGGGTTTCGATTTTACTAAGTAAAAATGTGTCTTCACTTAGAAAAAAGGGATTATGATGTATGAATGAAAGGTAAATGCTGATAAATGTGGATTTAATGTAGGAACTCAATATTTTTAACTAACCAGCCATCGAGCCTTCGGTTTGGTCCCAACAAAAGTTAGAGAAATGCTCTGAGCCTTTTTGACTGAGAGTTTAGAATACTGAATACTTGTAGGGGAGGAAAAATTAGTGATTTTTTCCCGATGATGCTTTATTACATGCTTGCTTAACTGCTTTCTACCTACCCATCTTTATTTCTAACATTTTTTACTTCATTTTCATGGGTGCATTTAGGGTTGCAACCCTAAAACAATTTTCTTTCAAAGCATAAAACTATCTAAGTCTACCTTATTTCATCCAAGGGCTCAGATTAAACTATTGAGTTCCTCATTATTCTCTACCTATCTACTGATTTGTCAAGCTTAAATTTTTTGACAAATCTTTTATTCTCTATCTAAAACATGAAATTGAAAACATGAAAAGTTAAGATTTAACTGTTTAACTGATCATGGATTATGGCATTTATTGACACTCTGCACATAATGATTATTCTTGCAGTGAAAGTAAAAGTAGTGGCATTTGGACTTGCTCACTTTCAGGTCTTATTTTATCTCTTTTTTCTTTTAGGATCTATATTTTTTCTAAGTCCTTTGATCTTTCTTTTAGGAATTTTTACACTCTTTTCATTTTTTATTATTTTCAAATATGGGAAAAAAACTTGCAGAAAGAAAGGTATGTACATATTTACAATACTATCAAAGTCAATTCAAAAATTATGAATCCTATTATTATAGGACCCTAATAGTGAGCTGGCTCAAATTTTCATAAAGGAAATGATAAGGTTGCATGGAGTTCCCAAGAAAATCATCTCGAATAGAGATGCCAAATTTACTTCAAAGTTCTTTCCAGAAATATTCGTAGGATTGGGAACAGAGTTGGATTTTGGCACATCATATCATCCTCGGATCGATGGGAAAATTGAGAAGACAAACAAAAGTATTTAGGACATGATAAGAATGTATGTAATGTACCAACGAAGGAAGTGGGAATAATACCTTCCACTTGACGAATTTGCATATGACAATGGGTATTAAGAGTCACTAAGAATGAACCCATTTGAATCACTTTATGGGAGGAGTTTTAATACTCCTATCAGTGGGAGAAATCCAGTGAATAAGGTCCTTATTGGGCCTGATATGTTGAAATACATGGAGTAAGAAATGCAAACCATCAAGAGAAATTTAAAGGTGTCACGGGAAAAGCAAAAGAGCTATGCATACCAACATAGAGTTCACAAGGAGCTTCAGGTTGGGGAGAATTTTTTCTTGCGAGTTAGACCCGAGAAGAGATCCTTAAAATTTGGGTCATGTGCCAAGTTCGCATCACAATTTTATGGGCCTTTTGAAGTGCTCGAAAGGATAGGGCCAACGGCCTATAGGCTGGCTTTGCCTCCAACCATTAGAATGCATGATGTTTTCCATGTTTCATTGCTTGGGAGATATGTGCAAGATGTTAATCATGTAATTTATTGGTCTATGTTACAAGTAGAACCAAAGGGAGAGTTCCAATCAGAACCTTTGTGCATCCTAGATCGAAGGCAGCTCACACTCCGAAATCGGGCAATAGAGCAAGTAAAAGTGCAATGGAGGCACTTTGGACCCAAGGAAACCACGTGCAAAATGGCTGACCAGATGCTCGCAACATATCCTATCTTAATTTTTGAGTAGAATCAAATGTAATTACAATGTAAATGTTGTACATAGCTGTGTATATAAAGCTCCATAATCAACAATGCTTGGTCTAAAGCATGTTTTGTCGTATAATATTTGAACATAGAGGACAGTGTTCCCCCCAAGGGGGAGGGGACTGTGACATCCCTTGGTTAATGTTTTTTTCCATTATAAATAAATTATAATTAATTAAAGGCTAATAGAAAGGGACATAGATTCCAAATTGCTTCAGGAGGGAGATTGTTTGAGAAATGAGTCGTTTTACATATCAGTCTTGGCTGACTGGGTAATTTTAATTGGGAGGACTGAATAATAAATTTAATTGAAGAGAAGAGGGCAGACCCAGGTGTCCGTTATCTCCAACCATAAGCAATAAAAGGACAAAAACTTAAAGGTGGAATGGGTTGCGTTGCCCTGAGTGGTTGAATGGCATGGAGTTGAGATGAATACGGATGGTTGGTATGTATGATAAGACACACTCCATATGCATATGCAACAAAGAAGGACATTATCCCACCTTATCATGTGAAGGTGGAAAGAGAACACAAGGGCCATGAGAGAAGGGGCGCACAAAGATATGATGGAGGAGAGCACACGGGCAATGGAGAAGAACACTAGAAGGCTCATACAAGATTGCAATCAGAATTGGAAATTAATCAAGTTGTGTAGAGATTAAACTAGCTGAAGAATCCTCATAGAGCCTTGTTGGGTGAAATCAATATAGACAGTGGTGGCGTGCCTATAGCGCTGAAGAACCCATTGGAAGCTTGTGGATTAAGGAACCTACTGGATTGGGAAGCGTCACTCAGGTGCTTGTGAGGATTGATGAACCACCAATAATTGCCTTGGTGTTGAAGCTCTAGTGCTTGACTCATTGATGAACTACCTGGAGAGGTGACCTCTTAACCCAATAGTAGCTTATCGCCTTGGGGTTGAAGCTCTAGTGCTTGACTCATTGATGAAATACCTGGAGAAGTGACCTCTTAACCCAATAGTAGCTTATCCATTGATGAACGTTCCTTAATGTGGACTCTCTTCTCATGAAAGCGAAGAGGGACTCCCTATACTATAATATCCTGGCATGGATGGAAGATTGAATGAAAACTTGTGTAGTTGGTGGTTGAAGGTAGTGTGGCCTGAGGACATATTGTTTCGGATATTGGTTGAAGTTTACCCTCAGAAGCACTCCACCTCAAGCACGTGAATCTGGCTCAGGGGTGACAGCTACAAGTAACAGTGGTTGTAACTTGTCTATGGTTGGGTGGAGAGCTTAAGTCCCACCGTTAGTTGCCAAAAACTTTATAAGTACAATATTATGTTTGTGTTTCTGTTCATTATCATGTTTCTGTCAATTCCATCAAAATAATGTCATGTCGATGTTGAGGAGTGTTGTTTCTTGCATAAAGGAGGAGTATCAATGTTGTGTAAAGGTTTTATGAAATAGTCCAATCTTCATGGAAATTCTAAGCTTGAAATGACTTACGAATGTTAGAGCTTAAAGAGATATAAATCTCTATTAACGAGCAATTATTTACATTGGCATGTTGGTATATATATATGGTCATTGTGTTAATATTTGACTTATGTTAATATTAAGGAATGTGGATTTTTGTGCAAAAATGCTCTTGCATGTTTTCCTCCCAAAATGGTTTATTCTTGTAACTATCTTGAGTCTATGGAATTAGTCTTCATGACCTGCATGTAAGAGGTAGATAAACTTTGTTAAGTAATTGATTGACTGCATGAAAATGATGAGACCAGTGGGGCTTCGCTTATAAGTTGTAGTCTCAAGGGGATGCTATGCATGCTTATGTATGTAAGTACACTCACATATGTTTTGCAGGCCAAGTTCTTGTAAACCACTGGGTTCAAGTCCTTGCATGTTTATGCATACGGGCACTAAGCGGGGCCAAAGCCTTGGTAACATACAGGCTTGATCACTAAGCCGTGATAGGCCCTCAAGCAATCGAACCACCATGACCAAGTTCCAAGGGAGAGGAAGGGCTCCAGTCATTCATATGTTATTTAAGCCACGGGATGGACTTTTAGGGCTCGAAAGAGTCAGGGATTTCATGCCTAGGGGGGGCAAGTGACCATGTATGGTGATCACGCACATCAGCCTGTGAGATCTGGTACGTTGATGAATAAGCATCCAAAGCTTGGTACCCCGAAGCTTCAAATGGACGTCTCTCAATTTGAGTGAGACAAGTTTTATAACGTTGGAATTGTCTTGATGAGACAAAAATTACGATGTTATCTCTTTTACGTTTTTAAGTTGTAAGAGGTCGAAAAATTTAGACCCAAATTCCTTGATGAGACTATGGGAATCGTGTTAGCATAGTAACCACCTCCTACTAACCTGCTTGGGGTTGGATTTAGAAGGGGGTATGTTACACAATCTCTCCACCATTCTTTGCTACAGGATCAAATTCTAATTGGAGGATCATCTTCATGAGGCAAGAGAAAGGCTTAAATCTTAGTTTATGTGGCAGTGAGGGTCGGATTAATCATTTTGAGGCAACAAGTCATCTTCAGAGGCAAGTGAAAGCTAAAATTTCAGTTGTTTGTGGTAGTGGTGGCTAGAATCAACCCTATAAGACAGCATACCATTATTTTGAGGCAACGAGAGGGTTGGAAACTAATGCTTTGTGGCAGTGAGGGTTGGAGACCCTTCTCTGAGACAACGAAGTTGATATCCCACCTTTTTTGAGACAGTGAAGGGTTCTATCTAGCTTGTTGAGGTAGCGCGAGGCTAATACAAACCCGCCTGAGGTAGTGGGTAATTAAGGATCAATTTTTTATGGCAGTGGATGATCAAGAAGTGATTTCTGAGGTCGAGTAGCAGAATGGGTTACAAACGGGAGGTCATAAGGATTTAAGGTATTCTGGGTTACTAGAATCTGAAGCAGCGAGGATAATTAGCAATACAAAGCAACGAGCAAGGTTGGCTAGTATGATTTGTGATAGTAGGCCGGATGATATAGGACCCTAATATATGATGATTGGCTACAATCCAATAAGTTATGTTTATCATAATATATGTGGATCTTTATAAGTCTCTAATTGCTTGCTGAATCAACCCTAGTTTATAAGCGGTTGTTTGTGAAATCAAACGATTACTTAAATTCTTTACCATACTACTAAGTATCCAATTAACATCATATAAATTAGAAAATGAATTAACACATGAGCTAAATACCCTATAAATTTATTTTAAATTATTATATTAATTAGAAAATGAATTAACACATGAGCTAAATACCCTATAATTTATTTTAAATTATTATATTAATTAAAAAATGAATTAACACATGAGTTAAATACACACACATAAATATATTTAAAATAACATGCAACTAGATTCTTAATCGTGGAGATTCAACCCAATTTTACCATTGAAATTCTTAAAGTATAAATAGGATTTGTTATAATATCTTTGCCCAATATCATGGCCTATTAATACCACATGCTCAAAAAACCATAACTCATGTTTATATGACAAATTTTCAATTAATCCGTTTAATTAAAAGGGTGGAAGAACATAACTACTTTTGAAATAAATTTCAACCTTTAATTTACTATTACTAGTAAAATGTTCTAAAATATTTTGTAAAGATTAGTTAAATAATTATTTATAAAAAAATAATTTAACAAACAAATAAAATAATAAACAAAGAAATTATTTAAAGAAAAATTATTTCATTTTATTATGTTATTTTTAAAATCTAATAAATTAGAAATAAGATAATTGGAGTGGATTTAAATTTTAATTTTAATGGGTTAATAATACAGTGATATTATAAATGTTTTAAAAATAGTATGTAATATTAATATCTATAAATTTAAGAAAAAAATGTTTAATCTTTTACTTGGAATTCTAAAATTTCAAAAACAAAATTGGGTTTTTATCCATTTCTAAAACAAAGTTAGTGGGATATATATATATATATATATATATATATATATATATATATATATATATATATATATATATATATATATATATATATATATATATATATATATATATATATATATATATATATATATATATATATAATTTTGATAACCTATTTTTAATCTTTTTATCAAAGAATGATTTTCTTCAAAATTAATTACTATAATATTATTAATAATTAATTTTTTTCTTTTAATATCATTTAAAAGAAAAGGAGGAAAATCTATAATTTATCATCACTTAAATCCTAAGCTAATTTCAATATTATTGAAATTAAGATTAAAAAAACTTTCCTTTTTCAATTACCCAACTTCTTGCACTTAGAGACACTCTAAAACTCAAGATGGTAACAATGTTCTAAAACATTATGTAAGGCCTTATGTAATGTAATGTTTTTTTTTTAAGAAAAACACACATAATTTTTTCCATCATAAAGTGTTTGAATTTTCCCAACATGTTTCCAATTTTCTCTAGGACCTTGTGGTGCCACAAAGAAAGGGGCAGATTTGGTAATCTCACCCATATTGACTATTAGGTCCCTATATTACTAGTATAGTCCCTTATTGTTGTTAGTGTAACTCCCATATTGTTATTGTTGTACCCCTGTAACCCCAATATTGTTATTATTGTCTCTTTACATTATTATTGTTAGGTCGGCTAGGATTATATTGTGACCCCATGGACTCCTATATATAGAAGGAGGTTTTGTCATTTGTATCATCCAAGAATTGTTCATTTATGTAATGTAAAGGAAGTTTCCCCCTCGAAGTGGCTTATTTCTAAGGCGTTGATCTCTCTTTTCTTCCATTTTTGGAGCTGGTTTCATAACATTTGGTATCAGAGCTTTGGATTTTAGGGTTTCACTGCTCCAAACAGGTCATCGTGGAATTTTCGCTATAAATTTTTTTCTACAAATAATCAGAAGCTAAAAAATTTACAGAGTGAAGCCGAAATCCTAAGGATTGTCGTGTAAAAATTTTAGATCTTGGTTTGCAATATTTTCGGATATATGATCTGGGGAAGTTAGGGTTTTTTTCAGGTTCTTGAATTTCACCTAAAACAGGTCATCATGGAATTTGCGCTATAACTTATTTCTCTACGAAGGTTCTGTTAGGGTCCTATAATAATAGGGATCATAATTATGAATGTTTAGTCTTGTAATATTGTACATACATTTTCTTTCTGCAAATGTTTTCCCATATTAAAAAATGAAAAGAGGGTATGTCCTAAAAGAAAAATCAAAGGACCAAAAGAAAAGAAGATCAAAATATATATATATATATATATATATATATATATATATATATATATATATATATATATATAAAGTATGAACCTCACAAAAAGAAACAAAAATAAATCCTGAAAGTGTTTCACATTCAAATGCCACTACTCTTAGTTTACTTTATGCAAATAAAAGTGTGTGTAGCTTGTCCAAAATGCCACAATTCATGATGATCATACAGTTTAATCTTGATTCATTCATGCCTTTAAATTTCATGTCATGATAGTTAGTGAATAAAGATCTGACCAACAATTTAATCTTGGCAGATCAGTAGTTAGGTAGAGAATAAAAATCAGCTCATCAGTTTAATCTGACCCATTGGAAGTTATAAGGTTAGAAATAGGTTAGTTTGCTTATCAAAAGAAAATAAAAGGGTCAGCAAGCTCAAATGCGCCCAATAAAGAAAATAAAAAATGATAGGATAAATAAGGGTAGGTAGATTACTTTCACAAGAAATGAAAAGCATCAATTGGTTCATCTCATATCATTAATTTCTTTCTAACCATTCCCCCTTGCTAAAAACCCTATTTCCACTCTTGGAAGTCATTTCCCCTTGTAAAATCCCTTTCATTTTGACAAATATTCCTTTCCCATTATTATAACCCTTCACCCTTCCTAAAACCCTTTTCCCTAGTTAAAAACCCATTTTCCTTTGAAAATTCATTTCACCTTTACTAACTCCCATTTTCCATTAAAAACATGAAAACCCACTTTTACATAGTTTTTAAATATCAATTTATCGGGCCCCACTTTAAAAACCCCTCCTCGATATCATTTTAAAACCTATTTCTAATGTATTTCTAAAATCCCGCCATTATATTTTCCAACCGTCTTTATATCATTTTAGCATATAGTATATATTTCATTTAAATCCCCCCACTATATTAATTTTCCAGGTCCCACTTTATTTTAAACCCGCACATATTACTCCCCAACCCTTTTATATTAAAACTCTTCCACTTTGTATTCCCTAATCCATCTCATATTAATCCCTGACCCACCTTATATTAAACCTTTCGCATATGTTTTTTCTCGATCCCACCTCTCAGAATCCTCAACTAATCCCGCAACACCCGTCAACCGTCCGATTGGTGCCACTCAGATCTAAGCATTCCCGAACCCTTTTGCACTCCCCACTGTCTGATGTTTAAAACCAATGGGGGGTGCGAAATAGGTGGTTTCACACCCCCGCCCCTTTGCCACGCGGCATTCCCACAGTGTATTGCACCCCCATCCTAAAAACCACTCAACCGCCTTTTTGCGTGCGATAAACGGCCAGACTACCTCCGTGCCTTGCGATGAAAACCACCTTCGTTTAAATTAAACCCCCACGTTATTGCAATTAAACAAAGTTCAAAGTAATAAATCCAAACCCTTTACATTTATTCCCTTATTGTTGTTTATTTGCGAATGTTGTTTATTTGCTGATAAAAAGACCCAAAACCTTTACCAACCAAGTTTGAAGCCATTGTCGACCATAATTAAAGTATGTTGCCGTATCAACCTTCTACATGACCAAACTCACCATTTTACAGGTAATCCTAAGTGCCCGACACCATTAATTAAAACACAGAAAGTTATAATCGATAAATTAAACAAAGTAAATGGCCTCCCAGATCATTATATCTCTAAATCCTCTCCATCCCCCTGTATTAGATGTTGAACACGCCCCCCTAACTGATAAAGACTTCAAAATAAGTGATATTGTCACTGATTTTAACCTATTGGAGCTCCACTGCTGGAGCCATGATAAATTCATTGATCAGGCTGATGATATCCACCTCTGGGACTCAAACCTAGCCAGATGCATTTTCCCACAGACCTTTCAGTTCCCAGAACTCATCAGACTCGGCCAGACAAGCTATTTACCCAATGAAAGAGCTTTAGTAACCCCAAACTAAGAAATCCTTTTCACAATCACTGCTAAATCCATCAATCAGATGTTGCAGCTTCAACCAAAGGCTGATGAAGTTCCATTATCCATTGAAACCCAAACTGAACTCTACCTGAAGCTTGATTTTCCTAAGAGATTCGAAATATTCCACACTTTCCTTCCTCCATCAGTAGAAAACCCCAAAAGTAATCCTCCATATTCAACTTCCATTTTTTCAGAGAGAACCAAACAGATTGTTACAATGTTGTCATGTATTTTAGGGTATCTCACTAATGAATATGTAGATGCATGTATCCTTGGTTTCCTGTCCATTTTTTGCCCAGTTCAGCCTCCAGCTTCAACCTTCAATTTTTCCCAATACCTATCAAATGCAATCCATGATCAACTAGTCAAATTACCAGAAGAAGGATTATTCAAATACTCCTTAGTTTTGTTTCATTTGTTCCTATATTTCCAATCAGAAAGGTTTGCAGTTAGCCTTCACAAACTGGACATAGAAGGTAATCCCCAATCTGTTGTCTTTTGGACATCCTTGATCAGAAAGGATTCCATTGAATTCAGCTATAAAGACTTCATTGATTCATTTGTTTATCCAGTAGTCAATATGCTAAGTAGTGGCATTCAGCCTAGAATCAGTGAAGAGATAAAGAAAGTGTTGCAGTTGTCAGATCAAAGTAAAACAAGAGACTGGTATTTATACCAGAATCATACATAAATTAGGGTGTATGGAAGCCAACTAACTCCATACAAGATTCCCAAATACGTCCCAGTGAGGTTATTTGCATTAGAATACATCAGACAAATATTGAACTCAGATGAAGTCAATTTCCTTTCAGAAAAGAAGCAAACTCAATTCAAGATCAAGAATCAGTTAGGGCCTTTTATTTGCAATAATAGGAATGTTGGTCAGCAAGCAGACAAATATTTGCAAGATTTTAAGTTCAGTGTTTCAAATGGAAATATGACCCCTTGGGAGTCATAAGTAAGTTAAGAGTCAAATTAAAATTAACCCCTTTTACTCATGAGTCAAATCCTGAGGTTGAAAAGTATTCCAACCAGTCAGAGTGGTTGGAAAATACTTTACAAGAGGTGGAGAAGCAGTTTGATACTAGTTACATCCTTCTTACTCCATCCCCACAAGACAGGAATTCAAAAAGGGCAAGAGAGGAAGGCTCTTATTCTATAAAGACTATTTATGACACCAAATTCAATTTTATGTATAGAAAGAAGGAAAAACTGAATCCAGTGATAGAACAGGAAGAAATAATTGATACAGTTGAAGTCATTGATATAGATATAGTGGTCAGAGATAATGCACCTCCAACAGTTTCAGAAGAAACACATCCACCATCAACCTCTAGTGCATAAATGATTCAGAAACAGCATAGTGCAGAGGTTTCATCATCAAGCCAACCACGGGAGAAAGAGAAAGATATCATGGAGAAATATAAAGAAATCAAAATCAGAAATGAAGCATTGAAATTTGTAACTTATGCTCAGTATTGGAAACAAACTCCAAGTGACCAAAACAAATTACTTTCAGCTTTTGATTACAAAACTAGAAAGATGCAAATGACATTTTTGTTGGGGTATGTGTTATATTCTTTCCGATGGGTAGTCCGCGTCCATGGTTTTGTGCATGGTTTTGCACATGGTTTTGGGGTACGATGGTTTTCGGCCCCTGGTATTTTTGTAGATCCGGTCAAGGGAACTACGGTTATGTTCTAATCCAGGTTTTATGGATTGGGGTTTATGTATGCTTCGGCATGTATATATATGTGTTGTAACACTAAAAGGAATATAATGAAAAATCAAGATGGTCGTCCCAATTTGGGATCCAGGGGAAAATCTCTGTGTTTATCTGTTTTATGTTTTATGCTCTCGCTATTGTTTATTTTCTGTTATAATATTCGTGTGTAGATAATTTCTGTTCAGGGTTAAAACCTACAATTTTTACAGCCAACAGTGCAGGCTCCAAAATCATCAGCAGATTACAAGAAAATAGCCTTTGAAGTTCTTGCTAAAGATGTGCATCCCATAGATCAAATTGAGTTTCATAAACAAGCAGGAGAAATGATTTATTCCACTATGACACACAAGGATTTAAGTGTACAGAAGTTACAAAATACTCTAGAAAATATAAGGACACAGTTAAAGCTAGAGAAAGCTTCTTTACAAGCAAAGGATAATAGGATAAAGTCACTTGAAGATTTGGTTATGGAAGTTGGTTATGATCCAAACAATATCAAAGTAGCAAAAGAGCTTATCAAGAAGAAGAATGCAGACATAGTTGCATTGAAGAAACAACTTAAGTTACCAACAACAGAGCATCCACAAACTAAATAAGTTTTGGAAAATGAAAATCAGAAGGATGAAATGATGAATCTCATCATTCAGTTGACAGCTCAACTAAAAGAGATGGAAACGGAAATGGACAAACTAGTACAGGAAAAGCAAGCCAGTGTGGAAGCAGTTCCCATTACTACCATCCCTATAGCCTCCACATCAGCTCCAGTAGATACATCAGTTCCATTATCTACAGTAGTCTCAGCTACTACAGCAGCTCCAATAACCATAGAAGTTCCAGATACTACACTAGCCACTACATAAGCAACAACATCAGCAGTGCCAACAGCCCATCCCGATGATGAGGCAAGTAAATTGATTAAAGCAATGCAGGATATGTAAATACAAACTACTGAGATCAATAGGCTCAAAGAACAAGTGAAAAATCTAGAAGATGAAAAGAAATTGGCTCAAGTAATGTATAAAGCAGAATCACAGAAAGAAAACAGATTTACTGATAGAATTCATAAGTTAGAAAAGGAATTATCACTAAAAGAGCCACTATCCCAAGAAAAACAACAGTTATGGGTCAATATCATTAACTAAGTTAATAATATTTGGCCTTCTATACAGGTAATATTTGAACAGAAGGAATCGATAAAATAAGCTAGTGATGCAATCCAAAAGGTCAAAGAAGAGCATGGAAAGAAACCAGAGGAAGCCATTGAGATAATAAAAATCCTAAATTCAAAAAAAATCAGGAATTAGAATAACTTGGGATAACAGATAGAATAGAGAATATCTTAGAGATGAAGAAAGTGATTTCCAAGAGAAATATGATGATATAGCTTGAAGGCAAATGCCAAACAATGGAACTGGCAGTGAACAAGTTCATGAACAAATTTGATTTTTTGAGGCAGAAAGGTTTGCCTAATCCTTTGGTGATTAATGATAAACTAATGAGGCATGAAGATTATGATAAAAAGATCAGGGAAGTGGCTAAAGAGACTTCCAACATTTCATCAATGAAACGAGTTCCCACAGGCAAAGTGCTCCTTCAGAGTTTAGAGAACTTCTTTTACCTCCAGCATGAGGTAAATCACCTTTTTGTCAATAAGCCCACATTTGCAAAATATACAGAGGCAGGTGAGATTTATAGGAGGATGGTAAAAATCAAACTTCTAGATGAAGAAGCTTTGGAAAAATGGTGTGATTTACTGTGACAGGTAAAGGTAAAAACAGCTAAAAGAGAGACAAGGTAAATGAGCAAACATAGCATTCAGGTAAAAGAAAATTCACATAGTTAAAGATCAGATAGATAAAGACAGATGAAGAAAGTTTAAAGAGAATTCACAGGTTAGAGCTAAAGATATATAAAAGACAGCCAACGTAAAAGATACAGCCAACGTGAGAGATAAGATAGCATAAGAGAAACAAACAACAAATCAAATAAACAAGGACAGCTTGCATTTACTTAAATATGTGTCTCTATTTTGTTTTCCTTAAATAAATCCTAAATCATTTAATAGGATATTTTGTAATAAGTTGTATAAACACTTCATCAATTCGAAGTACTGAGTGTGAACTCCTGAATATTTCTATAGTTGAATTGATCTACTACCTGAGCGTTTATTGTACTTTTTTCCAAGTTGACAGACACGACAAGTAATAAGGCATTTTCTTACAAGACTCATGTGTTGAGCTACTTTAGTGAAGTACATTTCAATTGTTCATGTTATTTTCTTAAGTATTCCATAAACCTGCATGTTTTTCTAAATTTTAATGTTATAACAGGAATTTTATTGCAGAACTTGTTTAAATGCACTCTGTTTTGAATTGTTATTCATTTTCATGTTTTCTTCTGATATCTGCTTTAGAGAATCCTTAATTTCTCTCTGATCCCGATTAACTTCTTCATTATCTAGTTTAAGGAATCCTTAATTTCTCCTTGATCCCGATTGAAAACCACTTCAACATTCAGCCTTTAAGATATGATTTTGCTCAGCTACCTTGCCCTGTAACACTTCTTTTAGAACTTGATTCTGTTCTGTTTTCTTATATATTGACTCCATAGCCCAATGGAAAACAGAAAGGCACCTATCCATATAAATCAGTAATTCTACCAACAAAACAAAATTAAACCAAATCAAGCATACATAACTAGCCTAAAATCAATTAAAACAACAAATTTAAATCATTAAGAGAGAGCCCTCTCTGAGCATTAGGAAAGCTAGATCCTAATCTCTAAAAGTGGTTGATATTTACCTCTGATTTTTCTTTAAACACACATAACAACCCTTGGGAAATTTTGGAGAGATAACATATTGGCGACCATATTGGGGAAATCAGTCCCTAGTTTAAACACGTCGTAAAAGAAACATTTTTTCTCATTTTTTTTACACCAAGATTTGAAAGGGTTGTTAAAAAAATATCATTGAAAGTTCAAATTCTGGCTTCTAAAAGAACATACTATACCAGGGCTCATCTTGATCCACAACCTGCTATAATTGTTGATGATCCTGGCAGAATTTTAAGAAAACCTAAAAAAGTAGAAATTCTAAGAAGTAGTAGTCAATTAATCAAAGAAAATTCACTTCCTAAAGAATTATCAAGCATACAGTATATTCAATTTGATTTATCATTTGAGCATTCTTTATTTAGAACCAAATCTAAAAACTCAATCTATGATATTGTAATAGACCCTAATTTCATTCAATTTATTGAAGAAAAGAAGGAAACTATACAACTTGACTTAGATCAACAGGTTCTAAAGACTTTTGATAAACTTGATATTTTGACCTCAGCTTTGATTAAGGATATAGATGAAGCCTATTTTCAACAGTTTGTTGAACTCGCTGCCCTAACTACTGCTACCCCTAAGTGTTCTACTATTCCTTCTGAAACTGTAAATACAACTTTATTTAGTACCACCTCATCTATAATATCCACCACAGTTCATTCCATGGAACCATTCATCCCCAAGCTTCCTCTTCAACCTAAAAATGTATTCTCATTTTCAAGTGTTCCAAGTACATATTCAAGTGTTCCAAGTACATCTTCTAGTATTTCAAGCTCATCTTCAAGCGCTTCAAGTCCGTCTTCTAGCACTTCAAGCTCATCTGCAAGCACTTCAAGTTCATCTCCAAGCACCACTAATTTACCTCCCAGTCAAGCTAGAATCTTAGCCACGGTAGCCAAATATGCTTCTTTGGCCCTACAGGCCCCTTTACATGCTATGCCACAAGATTACCAGAGTAAATTTTTTAATTTTGATGGTACTGGTCAATATACTGCTCAAAAACATGTAAATAAAATGACTGATTACTTTGAATTACATGAAATTGATGAAGTTGATGTACAAATGAGATTATTTGCACAAACATTAGCTGGAGATGTTAATAAAAGGTTTAAAGCTTTACCTGATAACCATATAGTTGATTTATTTTCTTTCCACCAATTGTTTATTAATAGATGGAAAAGAAAGAAAAACCCCTTACAGATATTATCTGAATATGAAAACATTAGAAGAGCTCCTAATGAATCTGTTCAGGATTACTATACTAAGTTTAACAACATTTACAATGCAATTCCAGCAAATATCAAACCTCCACCAGATCTAGCCCTGATTAAATTTCCAAATGGTTTTGACACTGATATGTCCTACCAATTAAGAGAAAGAAACCCTGAAACTTTAGAACAAATGCAGAGTAATGAAGTTAGTGTAGAAGCTAACTTATTAGCTAAAAGATCTAGGATGAGGAATGAAAGGAGAGTGACCATTAAGTAAGAACCATCCACATCATATATTAATATAGATAGTTTAGCTAAAAGTATGGAAATAATAATGGACAAATTAGAAAACATGGAAAGAAAACCTCAGTGGGAAAATCAACCAGGTCCCCAAATTAGAAACCCCAACTTTAGGGAAAATCCTAATACTGGTAAATATAGAGAAGTTGCACCTGATCAACTGATTAGACCACCTTTACAAGAAAACTATGCTGAAAGTTCTCAACAAAACAAAGAAGACCAGGACACCCAGATAAACTTGATGGGAATTAACGATGAAAATACTATTTTTCTTACCTAAGAAGAACAGGAATTATATATGTTACAACAATTACAATTAGATTCTGGAGAGTCCTTTGACTATAAGCAAGGTTATGAATTTGCTATCAACGAAGTTCATAAATAGTATAACCTTAGAAACAAAAAGAACACAGAAGATCCTACTAAGAAAACAGTCCAAACCCAAACTAAGAAAACAATAGAAGCTCGTGTGACCAAAACTCTACAAATTCTCCCTAGATAAACTCAAAATACTTCCATTCCAAAGATTGCAGCCAGTCCAAAGATTGTAGACATAACATCATTTGCTACTCAAACATCAACTGGTGCTAAAACTTCATTTGCTACTCAAATTGTTCCAGACAAGAAAATTGAAAATAAAACAGTAGATACACAGACTGAATTACCAACTGTTGAGAAAAAGGAAAAAAACATACAAACTACAATTGGTAAAGAATACATCATTCAATTAGGCAAAACTCAAATCCCATTTAATATCCAAATTGAGATAGCCAAATTGAAAATGCCAGTTCCTTTAACAGAGCTAGTGAAAAATTATTCATACAAAGCCCAAATCACTGAAACACTAAACATAGGAGAAGGCGAAGATGTTGTTAACCTCAATGATGACCAACCTGAGTTATTATTTGGTCCTGAGGTAAATGGAAAACATCAAGAAGGTGGTGTTTCTCCATTCTACATTAGCTTAAATTTTGTTGGGATGTGGGTCCTGACCCAAGTTCGGAGGTTAAGGTTTTCCAAAAAACCCCTATACTACTAGCCCTTTCGGTAATGACCTGCGGTTGTAGGCCAAGGTCTCACCCGAAGTAGTATGGTTGGGTGCTGGAACCAGGCTTACACACCCTGGGAGAGAGTAGGTAATGAGGGCAGATCAGTGGTTCCAATTATCAGGTCTACACAGATTCAGGCTTATTCACAGGTTTCAAACCAAATATTTAGCATATAACCATAACAAAACTATCATATCTACTCAGTACCTTCGCATCCACATGTGTATCAGTAGTTACCAGCATAGTGTTGTGTAACCAGCTCCAAAAATAGAAGAAAAAAGATATCAACGCCTTAGAAATAGGCCACTTCGAGGGGGAAACCTCCAATACATTACATAAATGAACAATTCTTATATGATACAAATGAACAAAACCTCCTTCTATATATAGGAGTCCATGGGGCCACAATATAATCCTAGTGGGGCCACAATGTAATCCTAGCCGACCTAACAATAATAATGTATGGGCACAATAATAACAATATGGGGGTTACAGGGGTACAATAATAACAATAAGGGGGGCTACACTAACATAATAAGGGGCTACACTATTAATATAGGGACTTAACATGCCCCTATCCTTCAAACAAGTGTTGTCCTCAACGCTTGATTATTTCTTGATGCTTCTGTATAAAATTCTCATCCTCCCATGTGAAATATTTTACAGGAAAGTTCTTCCACTTGCTGAGATACTCTGAAATTGATCGTACTTGTCGAGTTCTTGTTTCTATGATTACTTCATAACTTCTTTCGATGTGATGTTGATCTTCCTGTTGTTTCATTAGATTCTGCACCAAAGTTGGGTTATCCTTTGAGAGTTGGAGAACTTTTTGTTGATGCTCGATGTGATCTTCCAATAATTTATCAGCCATATTTAATATTATTTGATCCTTCAAACCATCCAACTTAGCCTCCATTTCTTCTTTTAAACCATCTATGTCAGCTTCGGTTGCTCTTCGTAAGATCGAAATTTGTTGCACTTGGTACCGTAATTTTGATATCTCATACTGCAATTCTTCCACTTCATGCATCATAGTATAAATTTTTGAGGGCTTAATGGGTGTTGAATTCTTTTTTGGGGCCATTATTTAGAACCCAATACTGATATATATTCTACAATATGCCCTTGGAATCAATTCAAATTGATTCTTCAAACAAGAATTATGAAATTTGGAAAAAAATACACACCTTTTTCTTTCTTTTGAGGAGCTCGATATTGAAATTGGATTATCTCTATGATTTCGGATCTTCAATATCTAAATTTCGGTACCAACGTAGCCTTCTGAATTATCTTACGAATGCCACAGGTCTGACCTGATTGGAGCAGCGAAAACCTAGAATCCAAAGCTCTGATACCAAATGTTGTGTAACCAGCTCCAAAAATAGAAGAAAAAAGATATCAACGCCTTAGAAATAAGCCACTTCGAGGGGGCAACCTCCAATACATTACATAAATGAACAATTCTTATATGATACAAATGAACAAAACCTCCTTCTATATATAGGAGTCCATGGGGCCACAATATAATCCTAGTGGGGCCACAATGTAATCCTAGCCGACCTAACAATAATAATGTAAGGGAACAATAATAACAATATGGGGGTTCAAGGGGTACAATAATAACAATAAGGGGGGCTACACTAACATAATAAGGGGCTACACTATTAATATAGGGACTTAACACACAGAATATTGTAAACGCAGCTATAACAGATCATAGATAGCTTATACAAATACTTTTGCCGCTTTAAGCAATAGCACAAATACTTTCGCAGCTCAAATCAATAACATAAATGCATATGCAGCTTAAGCAGATATCACATATTTGTATCAATGGTAAACACAATAGATCCAGATAGCACAAGATACTTCAATAATACTCTGCATATATTAGTATCAAAAACCCACTTACAACCCAAAGTACTACCTGCGCACACAGCCAGCAGGGTCCGCACACAGCATGACTGAGGATCTCTATGCACAAAGCCAGCAGGAATCCTTACCCAAAACCAACCCAAAATAGATCTAGTAGTTCACACGTAGCCTTAATTCATATTCATGCCTACCTTTAAACTCTAACTATTCATCTATTTATATTGATGTAGCCTACGCTATACTATGGTCCGCAAGCCGTGGTTTGCGGACTCTAGGTCTACCCTTGACCCATTACAATGTATTCGGGGCTTTGACCCACCCCAAAACCCCTGCATTAGACTAATTAATACCAAAAATATACAAAATTGTACAAAATTCGCAACTTTAGGGGACCCTGTCCCAATAGTCCCCCAACACAATCTTGTGACTCATCCCGAGTCATTGCGGTCATGGGTTCTCCACCTTTGCCTGCAGCTGCTTGATTGCATCCTCCAGCAGGGGCAACACTCCTTCACTTTGCGCAGCAACATTCTGGGCTATCTCCACCAACTTCTATGAAGTTGGGCCTTCCGTAGCAGCGGTGACACTCTCTAGAGTTTGGTTCAGCTGCTTTAATGCGATTTCAACATCCTGGGACAGCTTGAGGGCCTCATCCACCCATGGCTTGAGGTGATCTCTCAACGTCTTCTTCCTCTCTCGGAGAGCCTCCATGTTGTCTCTGATCACATGACTGGTGCGCAGTCGGGCCAATCGCTGAGCAGGGACCAGGGTGGTTAGTGTAGCCTAATTGGTGAAACTCCTCT
Organism: Pinus albicaulis; assembly: GCA_034641835.2. NCBI lineage: Eukaryota > Viridiplantae > Streptophyta > Pinopsida > Pinales > Pinaceae > Pinus > Pinus albicaulis. The sequence goes on from CM076578.1 coordinate 1,340,382,031, forward strand.
TCTTTCTAGCGCAACGCCTAGTTGATTTCTCGCAGGAGGGGGTCACGCTGCAACTTTTTCCACCATTGCATTGTTGTTTCCAAAAATTCTGCACCTTGAGCGATTTTTCCTGTAATAACATTTGTAGCCTCTATAACCAGCGCGGCTCGCTGGGCCCTTACCTCTGGTAGTGTTTCTGGCTGCAACTTGGCCTGTAATCCACAATCAGCTTCTCCATTTGTGTTTTGACCACCTGGATCTTGGTCCTTGAGGCCTTTAATGCTGCGACCAACCCCTTAATCTTGGCCTGGGGGGTGGCAGTGGCTAGGATATCTTCAGTAACGTCTGCACAAAGCCTACTGATTAAGTTCTCTAGCTCTGTCTGTTGCGCGGCGACGAGGGTACAGGCAGCCTATGCCTGGGATGCCTCAATGGTTTTTTCTTCAATGATTTGCTCAGCTGTATTGAGCTGCTTGTGCACTTGACGATCCCTGTGCTGAATTTCTTCAAACAGGGATGCGTGAGAAGCTGCAACGATTCATGTGGCAAGCAAGCGAGATCCAACTGTACCTCTGCGCAGGCCTGGACTTGCGCTCCTAAGTCATGTGGACTCAGTATGAGGGTTGCGCCAGGTAGAGGGCAGAGGCGGCTTTCCGACATATTGATCACTCTGTTGCTTGTGGTTGGGGCTGATCTGACCTGGATCATACTCGTTTGCAAGGCTCTGTGGAGCTCATCCTGGAGGGTGTCAACCGCGGCTTTATGTTGCTCTTCCAGAGCCAGCCATTTGTCTTCTGTAGCCAAAGTGACTGTGTCTGTGATCTGCTTGAGGTCCCCTTCTGTCAACATAATGCCTTTGTCGCATTCTAGTCGTTGATAGCACTGCTTCTTTCATGGCCCTTTAGCACCTCCCGCCTCCTGACCTTCTGTACCCAGATCCGGTTGTGACTCTTTTTGCGATGCTGCTTCCGCGCCCTTTACCGTACTTTTTCCCTGTCCTCCGGTTTCTTTGGTTTTACAGGCGGGGTGACCTTCGTGGTGCTCGTGCCTTCAGTGCCCTTCGCACATGTTTTGAAGCTAAGCTTTCAATCTGGAGGCCATGTCACAACTAAACAGTCAATCGCTTCATCGGCAACCATATAAGGGAGCGAAACCCATGCTGGATCCTTGCGGCCTCTGACTTGTACATTATGCATAGTGACCTGGAATGCGGTGATGCTTTTATACTTATCATAGATGTTTGGTGACAAACACGGGTGGGAGTTGATAGCTGCTGCGAGCCCACTCTGAAACATGACCCAGAAGACTTGATTGTCCTCAATGCGTTGCACGTCCTTGGAGTCCCACAAATTTGTGTAGCGCGCCCCTTCACACATATTAGGTGTGAGCTCAAGGAGGACCGAATCTTCCGGAGCTTCCCATGCGACCAATGCAATGAGAAGCAACAGCCAAGAGTAGCAAAATGCACGCCCCTGATCTTGAGCCTCGCGAACATTTGCCAGAAATTTGTTGCATAGGTACTGGGCCCAATTGAAGCACACCCCCTTTTCACATCGGCCTGCCAGCTGAATTATGTATGCAGGAATGGTGGCAGCCTGACATTTGTGCATCATCTTGCATGCCAGCAACAAGGTACCCATCTGCGTAGCAGGGTCATTGATGGTGTTGATCATGAACCCTCGAGTGTTTCGTAGCACATGGTAATCCTCGCGCACCTTATCAGCGATCTTCTGCTCGTACTTCTTCCCCACGCGCAGCATAGGTTCTGTTCCCTCCATGGGGAGGCTAGTAATCCGGTGAATAAGCACGGCATCAATAAGGATGCGATCCTAGATCCACAAGCTGCCATCATGGACCAAGGCAAGCAGTTGGCACACAACTCAGTCTGTAATATTGTAATGGCCAAAATGCGGCATCCTCAGTAGGTTCAAGAGCCCGGAACTAGCCAACCCACACACCCAGCACATGGGGACGATCTTTACCCCATCATCTTCCAGTATCCTTTCGAGGTATAGCTCAGGTGCGAGCTCGGGAAGGCCTCCAAACTAGCCAGGTCATGGTCGTCGAATTTTACCCCATGGAGCTTGCCAAAGGGATCTCCAATGACGGGGACCTTGCCCGGAGTCAGCAGCATCTGCAGATAGGTTCACAAGCCATCGAGATTATTTGGTGTGCGCGTCGAGGGCCTGCGAGGCCGAACAAAGGGCGACAGCCAATTGATTGGTTCAGCCATTTGGGCCTTTTCCTAAGCAGACAGAAGACTCTTTACTGGCCCAGGCGAGCCGACCTGGCCCGCCGCCCGGTGGGACTTCACATTTCGGGGAGAGGTGCGGGGCTTCATCCTAGCACATTTCGTGGGTTTCCCTAATCCTTGCGCTTTTTCTTTCCCCTTCTGCTTTTCCTTGCTGGGCGTGGACATGACCTCCTCCACTTTGGGGTGGAATTCTAGTACTTCCTCATATTCTTGTTCTGTCGACATTACAGGTTTTGAGGTTTCAGCGGGATTGGTGGCCATCATTCTGACGCAGAAAATGAACTCAAGGTTGCTACTGTCAGAGGGTGTAGGATGCTCAGACATGAACGGAACGCAATAGGCACAGAAACTCTCAAAGCACAAACTTGCCAAGGACAAATTTGCAAAGTACAAATTGTTCAAGAGATACGAAACCCTTGTCTGATCGATTCTTCTGCTTTTATAGCCATGGGGATCAATCAATTTGTGGACGAGGCTCATCAGAAACTTACCATCAAGGAAACTGTAAAAAATCTTCCAAAATAGCCGCATTAAATGCCGCCCGCCCACTCCTTTCAACAGTAACTTTTGTTTTTACCCGATTTTACTGTTCCAACGGCTATTTTTCGCACCTCCTGTGCACCCAGCGCACCCCTGCATTCCTAGCGTACGTCCTGTGCTCTCAATGCACTCCTACACTCCTTGTGCACCTTTTGTGCTCGGGACACACCCCTACACTCCTAGTGCGCCTTCTCAGGCCTCCAAATCTGAGATCTGTGCGTGCCTTGGTCCTGCCCACAAGGGCCTTCCTTTGTGCGCTTATTCTGCCCATTACAGCTACTTCGGCCATATAGTCATTTGATCTGATATGGTTTGAGCCGGTTGCCATTGACATATCCTGGTACCATATCTCCTCGCAGGGTAGCTAACCGAACAGCTCCGCCATCAGTGATTTCTTTTACCACATAGGGGCATAGCCAGTGCTGACGGAACTTCCCTGGGTGCTTTGCAAACTAGCTATCATAGAGGAGGACCAACTCTTCCTCCGAAAACATCTTTTGCCGGATATGTCTGTCATGCCATGCTTTTTCCCGGACCTTCTGAACTTGCTGATGGAAATTAGCAATGAAACGATCTTCCTCCAAAGCCACCAGCTACGCTAAATGCTCTTCCATGATATCCAACTCTTCCATATTAGTTAAGGCTGCGATACGTAGGTTAGGAACAATATACTCCATTGGCATGATGCCTCCTTTCCATAGACCATCCGGAACGGTGTTTTTCCTATCAGTTTCTTGCATGTGGTGCGATAGACCCAAAGGACTGACGGGACGCGCATGTCTCAGTCGCTGCGATCTGCGTTGCAGACCTTAGTCAGCGCCTGCTCCAAGATTTTATTGAAGGCTTCTATAGCTCCATTCGCCTGTGGATGATACGGAGTGCTTTTCGCATGATGGATCCAAAATTCTGCCGTCAAGGCCTGTATCTTTTTGTTAACAAAATTCGTACCTCTATCGCTCATTAAGATCTTCGGACATCCAAACTGGGTCAGAATTTTCTCAAAAATGAAGTGCGCAACGATATCTGCAGTGCAATCCTTCACAGCTTGTGCTTCGGCCCATCTGGTTACATAATCGGTGGCAGTTATAATGTAGCGTGCACCTGTCTTCTTTCCTGGTGTGTTGATAGGCCCCAAAAAATCGATGGCCCACTTGTTAAATGCTTGCAGGGCCATTTGCAGTTGCAAGGGATTTTCATCTCTACGTGATGGCCTTCCTATTCGTTGGCACGTATCGCAGGCTTTGCAATAGTCATGAGAGTCGCTATGCAGGGTAAGCCACCATAGTCTGGATCTCAATATCTTTTGTGTCGTTTCTTTCCCTGCGTAGTGACCTCCTACTACACCCTCATGAGCTTCTTCTAAGATAGCGTGCCTTTCATGCTCCAAAACGTATCTTCGCAGCACTTCGTCAACTCCCAACTTATACAGACGACCTACGATGATGGTAAAATCTACTGCGCAGGTTACCAACTCTTTCTTCTGTTGTACCGAATATTCTTTAGGTGCCATCACCATAGTCATGAACTGAATGATGTCGACAAAGTGTGCATCAACTACCTTAATAGTGAACAGCTGCGCGTTAGGCAATCCCTCTTCCAAGTTGGTTTGTTCTTCGCCACTTCTGATTCGGGACAAGTGGTCTGGCCCAACATTCAACTTCCCCGACTTGACAATGATCTCAAAATCATACTCCTGAAACAATAGTATCCATCAGCAGATTCCCCCCCCCCCCCCCCCCAACACAGGTTTATTCTGTTAGTCATCAGTATTTTTCACCTGTTGTTGATGACTAGATTCCTAGCTGAGTTTTCTAGCAGCTGATCTCAAATTTGTCAAATTTTCCAGCTGGAAAACACCCATAAACATTTTTCACCCTCCTAACCTTTTCAATCAGCCCATGACAATATAAAACCTCATTTTCAAGCCCTATCTAGCCTCAGCCATACTAGCTTGTCCATCAGATCCAAAGAGAACAATCCAAATCTGTCCAAGAAGTCTCCCCTAAGTTAGGTAGTGGCGCTTTAGGCATTTCTCCCTTGGCAAAATATCCTAAAGCCAAAGAACCTCTATCTATTATCAACCAGTCCTAACAGACCTTCCTATTCTGCAAATAAAGTTGGTTACACCCTTAAGTCATGCCACTAACAAGCCCTGAAGTCTCAACAATGCATATGCCATAGGTCAAACTGATATTAGGTGGTTTTACGGTGTTTCAATGGATCTTTCAAGAGCATAAGTGTACCAGTATTCCAGAAGACAGTATTAAACTCAACATGAGAAGAAAGCTGCTTCTCATGTGGCTTTGAGCCTGGGATGCAGCTACAAGGCAGAGAGTTATTTTCATTAAGCTCCTGCAATCACAGTCAAAGGTTAGTGAATTATAAATAACAAGAAATGCTTTGCAGATACTAGTCAAATTGCTTGTGATGTCTAAAGAGGCAAAAAGGTATTTGAAAAGCATAATTACATGTCTCAGAGAAATTCCCATCATGACTTATTATCAATTTTTCATCTTCATTTGCTTAAGCATGAATAGGCAGTGAAAGGAAAGATAGCACTGTTTAAACACTGATGAAATGGCAAGACTGAGAAAACCTCCTCCATACATGAGAAGAGGGTTGAAAGACTAAGAAAACCTCCTCCATAGATGAGCATAGGGTTGAAAGACTGAGAAAACCTCCTCCATAGATGAGCATATGGTTGAGAGACTAAGAAAACCTCCTTCATTTTACAAACAGAGGGCCAGGGACAAAGATTGATTTTAGGGTTTTCACTGACTGAAAGGAAAATTTTAAGAGCAATGGGAGAAAATTGAAGGCTTATGGACAGAGAAATGGTGTTAAAAATAAAGAGAAAGCAGGGGTACTGTAATGATCAAAGAGGCTGACTTATCTTCTATCATAGTTTTCCTCCAAAGGCAATCTGAAGACAAAATGAACAAATTCTGCTGAGGTATGTGATTTCATCAAAAGTTTCCAGAGTTTTTCTCCTTGATCAACAGGCATGAAATCTAGCCATGATTTTCCTTCAGAAAACAGAGTTGAAATTAGTGGAATTCCATTCAAGGTTTATAAGTGGGAAGCTGGGTCAAACATAAGCCAAAGAGTGATGTTAATCCTCAAAGAAGGTTTGTTCTTCCTGTTCATGAAGGTCTTTGTCAAAAAACTCATCAAATGGACAAGAAGGTAACCTAAGCCTAATTTCTGAAGAAGGCTTTGCAAATAGACACATAGGTTCATAAAGTGAAGAAAGGATATGGCAAGTGTTTCAATTTCAGGGACAATACTCGAAGAAATAAAGCATGATACTGTCACAAACAAAAGACTGTTTATGAAACATATGAAGATACCTAGCTGTTGCATATAATTGCAGGAGAAGCCTTTAGAAGATCTCCTTTTTTAATGAGCATATGTTTGTCAAACCCAGGTAAATGCAACTAAGGTTCCCACAATAAAAAAGGAATGACATTTGAAGGGTGCATCTACAGTCACTATATGGCTTTGAGCCAGGTTTTCCTCTAAAAAGCAGATATAAGCAGAGGAAAGACATGTCCTCCCTTGATAGGCAAACAGTGAAAAGGAGTTTGGCCTTGGGATGATTTTCTTATAAATGGGAAGGGTCATATCTATAAAAAAAATGTCCAAATAGCATGCACAGCACTTTATTACCAAACGTCAATTGAATATGGGCCCCTTTAGCACTTTCAAAGTCTTTTGGTTTTCATCATAACAAAGGCATTTGTTTTAAAAAAACGTTCAAACCCTCACGAAGAAATGTCAAAATACCGATGGCTTTTTCAACTATAAAAGGGATTTAGAGACCGTTGCATGGTCTATTTGCAATTCAAAACGCGAGCAACACTCCCCTAGACTGCTCTCTGACCGAAAAAAGGAGAATTCGAGCAAAATTTGCATAGTTTGAAGGCTTTAATCCCGCGCGGCGCGTTCAGCAGAGAAAATACACGGGCCTTACACTACTGCGCGGCGTGCCTGTAGCGGCGCGCGGCGCACCTGTAGCGCCGGTCACCTTCGCCCGATCACCGACCCGACTCCTCACACAGCGCGACGCTCTCCCATCTGAAAGTGCCGCGCCTCTTTTTCACCTTCAAAGAAGCCCTGAAAGCTGCCAAATGATCAACGAAAGCCCGTGAAAGTTGCAAGGTATTCTTCATTTGCTCCTTGCTAGTTTTTTTTTTAAATCTGAAGGGGGTGACAGAGTGATTTTCTCGAAGGGAGAAACAGTGATAAGGAGGGTTGGGTGTTTTGATAAAAATCCAAGGTTGTTGTTGCTGTGATTTCCCAATATTAGTATAATGAAGGTGATGTGTTTGCATTAGTTTCAAAAGGCCTGAAACTGCCCTCAAAAACAGTGATAAGCCATAACACTAATTGCAAGGAAAAACACAGTGGTAGAGGGTTTTCAAGTTGCTCAAGGTGTCCTAGCAGAGGTGAAAACAAAATTAATCCCTATTGGAAAATCTAAGGTCAAAACTATGTTTGTAAAAGGAAGGCAGTGATCTTAAGGTCAAAACGGTGTTTAAATGGTGAGGATTTTGGTCAAAAATTAAAAGGTGCTACTGCTATAAATGCCAAGAGAGAGGGATTGATTGGAGGGTAGTGTTTCTGAGCAAACTCACAGCTTTATGTTGCTATGATTGTTACACATTTTTACATTGTTGGGTGGATGTTTAAAACCATCTAAAAAGACCCTAACTGCCTTCAAAAAACATTGGTGTCCTAGCAGTGGTGAAAATAGTGTTTGTGAAGGGAAAATAGTAGTCCTAAGGTGAACACAGTTTTATAAGGTGAAAGTTTGACCATTATAAAATGCCTCCTATGTGTTATGAAATAGCAAAATAGTGTTGCCTCCTTTGTCCCATATAACAAAGAGTGGTGAGAGATTCTGCAAAGTCATTTGAGGGTGGTTTTTGTCTACCTGGGCATAAGAAACAAGTGATCCTAAGATGAAACAGTTTTGTAAAGAGACAACAGTGATCATGTGTGAATGCTTTGTCACTTCAAAAAAGTGACCTCTCTGTATGGTAAACAGCAAATTAGTGTTGCCTCCATTGTCCCATAAAGCAGAGTTGTTATGAAAAGCTTTTAAATCAATTTGAAAGTGTTTTTGTCTACCTGTGTATGAGAAACAGTGAAATACAAGAAGAGTGTTTTTGATTGGGAGGGGTGTTTTGTCTTTGTCTAAATACAAGGTTGTCTTGTTTATACCAAAACACAAAGGATCTTTGTGACCTTACCCAAGCACAGTAATCATTTGACTGTGTGTGCTTTTTATTTGATAACTATTTGTTGATTGGCATTAAAAGATGACAAAACAGTGATTTGTAAGGAGCAGAAAGTTGGTGTTAAAGAACCATTTCACACAGCATTTGAAGCAGTTTGCCTTGGTCAAACAGTGACTAACAAGGAGGATAGAGGTGTGTGCTTGAGAAAACATTCCAAAGGCCATTTGAGACAGCTTGGTGTTGCAGAGAACATTCAAAACAAGATGCCTCCCAGGCAAGACAGTAGGAGTGACCTACACAAGAGATTTGAGCCTGTTTCCACTGAAGAAGTGAATGCCCATCCATCAGTGTTGTTTAATTTCCATGAGGTTGGGTGTCTATATTTTTTTCAAAGAGTGCAAGAGGTGAAGAGCTATTCCCCTTTAACACACCTTTGTGCTTTGAGGTTTCAAGAGAAGCATTTTCAGCTGGCAGGCCTAGATTTCAAATTCTCTCCAAGGTCCATCTCCAAGGCCACTAAAATCCCTTATTTTGGGGAGAAGTGGTTTAAACAAAGCCACCTAGACTCAGAAGAATACAAGCCCTTTTTGAAGCCTAAGCACAGAGATTCATTTCCATCCATTTTCCCCTTCTCATATCTATTGACTAGTTACACCCCCCTAATGAAGATCATCATGAAATACTTCACTTGCGAGGAAATATTCTCCCGAGTCTATGCCTATCATATCCGATTGCTCATGCATTTCACGAGGGCCAAATTGTTAAATCTCCCTTTCTTTCTACATAGAAACATTGAGAAAATGGCCTCCACTGTTCAAAAAAATCCTCCTTCTCAGCAGACAGCCTGCCTCTTCCATCACTCCCTCATCAAAATCATCATTCTTCATCAGCTTGAGAGGAGGGAGGTCTCTTGGGATACTTTCATCACCCATCCAGATTTCTCCACTGTCCCTCCAGTTCATACATCTCCTTCACCTTCTACTCACCATCCTTCGCCTTCTTCTAGCAAACCTATTCCCAAGAAGCTCAAGTTTACCATAGGAAAAACAAAAGAGCATGATGAGGAAGAAGAGCATGAGCATGAAGAGGAAAGTGATGATGAGCAGCATCATAGTGAAGCATAACAGCAACAGGAAGAAGGGCATGATGAAAAAGGACATGATGATGAGTAGCATCACAGTGAGGCAGAACAGCAAACTCCTGGGCATGATGAAAAAGGACATGATGATGAAAAGGAACATGGTGATAAACAGGTGCATCACAGTGAAGGTGAGTAGTCTCATGAAGATGATGAACAGAGGCAGCCACAGCATGATGAATAGCAGCTTCAAGAAAAATAACAGCAGCCTCATGAAGAAAACGGGCAGCATGATAAACAAGTGCAACACAGTGAGGAGGACAGCCCTCAAAAGGAAATGCAAAAGGACATCCAAGGCATCCATGAATAAATCCAAGATAGTGGCAAGAATGATGAGAAAAGTAGCAAGGGTAAAGAGCCCATGGAACATGTGCTAGCTGCCTCTCCTAGGCAAGGGGCCATGCTCTCTTCTCCGAAAGTGGCCAAGCCCCGGACATCAAGGAAAAGGGTGCCTAGAGTAGTAACTCCAAATGTGACTAGGGCCCTCCGAAGCAAGGGAAAATTTCCCAAGAAGCCCATTGTCGAATTGCCCAAGAGGAGGAAGACTAAAAGAGCCACCCAAAGCAAAGGGAAGGACAAGGAAGAAAGCAGTCATGAACAGGAAAGGGAATTCGACATCATCCAAATCCAAAGTGATGATAGTGATAATGAAGCCCAGATCCTATAAAATCTCTTGATCAATAGAGAAAACCAAATTGATGCTTTGAGGACTGATCTTGATAGGGCTAGGAACTTCAATCACTTTTTGCAAGTTCAAAACAAGTAGATGAGTGTCCATATGGCTGTATATGAGACATGGGCAATCAAATACAAAAAAGAGGCCTCCAAAGCACAAATGAGATTGGAAGAACTCATGGGTGAGTTCGATGAGAGCGAAGGTGAATATCAGCCCAGGTGAAAGAGGCCAAGAACCATGGGGCTCAAAAAGGCCCTTGAGAAACAAAAGGAAGAAGAAGATGCCCTTCTCCAATCTACCCCTCTCACTACATTGTTCGAACAAGAGATAGAGAACAATCGGGAAGCATGGCTTGAGAGAGTTAATGATCACTTGGAGAAGAAATTGGAGAAGGAAAATAGAGACTTGGACCTTCAACGGAGGATGACCGGGCATTATAAAAAGCTCAATCAGTTTGCTCGGTGGAAATTGAAGGTTTCTCAAGAAAAACTCAAGGAGGCTAAAGGAAAGCGCTCGACACAAAAATTGAGGAAGGACACCTCAAGGCTCCAAATTTTAGCCTCTGCTTCACAACATGTTTCTGAAAACCCTTGAGGGTCATGCTCGCCAAGTTTGGGCGAAATTCGAGATGTTTTGGTTTTTTGTCATTTTTGGGTTTTTGGCCAAAACTCATGGGCATCGCCATTTCAGTTTGGGGCATCATCAAAGGATGAAAATGGTATCATTGGATGCCATAATTTTAGGGGCACATACTCAGCGATTTTTAGAAAAATTGAAGATCTTTTTCTCCCCAAAATGGCAAAAAACACTCGCTTTTTCTACACTCTACCCCGTTTATCAACAAGGCATATTTTTTGGTTTTTTACACACAAGTTTGTTTTTGGAGGACTTCCAGTGGTCAGTTGGGAGAAAAATAAACTTTTTCAGAAAGAAGAAATTCAGATATTTCCAACGAGCCATCATGAGCCTCATTTCAACATCGAGAAGGCCTCCAAAAGTTGTCGGCAAGTCAGGGGAACTTTTGCTAATGTATTTTTTGAGTATTTTTGTGAAAATTGAACCTTTCGAAAGTGACTTTTCTTCATGTGCGTTTAGCTATTTTTGTACATGATAAGTTATGAAAAGTCAATATATTTCCCTTTTTTAGCAATTTTTGAGATATTTATTAGATATTTTGTGCCTTGGGCTTTGCAAAGCCTCAAGGACAAGTTTAGATATTTGTGAGGAGCCAATGAGATTGCAAGTTGAACTAGGAGGTTTTCCTCACTTTGGCCTATATATTCCAAAGGCTTTCATTGTAAACAAGGCTGAACTTGATGATAGAAGAAATATATGGTCATATAAGCTTTGTAAGAAATACTTGTCTCATGCTTTTGGATAGTTTCTTGGATGTTCTTGGATGATGAAAGAGGATTGTTGTTGGATTCCATGACTTGGTAGAATGGTATAGTGTCTCTCTCTCTGTTTTGTTTCCTAGTTTTCATTCATAAATCCATGTTCTTGCTTGCTATAAGATAGTAGAGAATAGATTTGAGACATGCCCTTGGAGGCACCTCAAATTTCCTGTTTCGTTATAGCTTCCATGTTTTCTTCATTCTTACTCATGTTAAAGAATCCTTGATTGCTCTTTAATAACTCAAGAATAGTGTTTGCTTGTTTCATTTATGGTTTTATGCATGCTAAGTATGATTTACGGTATTCCCTGCTTACTCATGGCTAGCCATAGCTCCACCTATGAAACCTCTCTTTGATTAATTAGATTATCATTTGTTGAACCAAGGAGGTCTTGTACTGATCTTGCCTTTTTCCTAAAACTATGCAATCTTGTTTTCAAAGTGCCCAATAGCTTGAAGTAATATGGTTAGGCGTTCCGACATAGTGATTTGAGTTGTTTGTCTGTCTTAAATGTGTTTCCCCAAAGTCTGATAGCCATTTCCTAAAGTTAGAGAGTTATATATTTCTATGCATGGCTTGAATGTTTATTTCTATGCGTTGATCAGCTTATAGTTACATTTCACATGATTAATGGTTTGCCCTACCATGCTTATGTCAACTATTAAACTATTTGTGCTTGAAATCCTTTGTTATTCACAAATTTAATGTCCATCTCACTCCATTTTGCCCAAAAATCCATTTTACCTCGAATCAAATCGGCCCTTCAACAACCTTGTATCACCATCTGAAAGTTTTCTTGACCTTTTCGACCCCATAACCCAGTTGATCTGACATCTTTTTACCTATATTATGTCTTTGATCAGTTCATCCCTCACAACCTAAAAACCAAAACCAAAAACCCATTTCATAACTAGCCTAAAATCAGAACACAATAAGCAAACACACAGATATCCCTTACATAGATAGAGAGAGCCCTCTCTAAGTCCAGGAAGGCTAGGTCCTTGGGCTCCAAAGATTGGTTTGATGTTACACTATCATTTGGCTTGCCAATCAGCCAAATCACGGGACACTAACATATTCACCAGGTACTTCAAAGCCGAGTGATCCGTAAACATTTTGAAGTGCCCTCCTAACAGATAATGCTGATACTTCTGCAATGCATAGACCATGGCCAATCCCTCCCGCTCTATAGTGGAGTAGTTGCGCTTCGCACCAAAGAGTTTCCTACTAGCGAATGCAACTGAATGATCGATGTCTTCGTCTCCAGGCTGCGTAAGGACAGCTCCCAGGGCAATCCCTGACGCATCTACGTGAACATGGAATACCTTCGCCCAATTAGGAAAGATGAGAATAGGCGCAAATACCATCTTCTCCTTGAGTAGATCGAAGCTCTTCTGACACTTGTCATCCCAAAAAAACGAAACATCCTTCTTAAGCAATTTTTCTATAGGTGTTGTGATCAACGCGTACCCTTGAATGAACTTCCTGTAGTATCATGTGTGTCCAAGGATCGAACGTAGCTATTTCTCAGTTGTAGGTACTGCTAGGTTTATGATAACTGTGACTTTGGCAGGATCAACCATCAGTCCTTGTCGACAAACTATGTGCCCGAGAAAGATTCCGAAGGGTACGCAGAATATGCACTTCTTGATATTCAGGGAAATCTAGTGCTTTCTACAGGCATCCAACATCATGCGCAGGTTCAAGATGTGCTTCTTCACAAATCTGAAGGCAGTTTAGTCATCAAAATATACCTCCAAAAACTTGTGGATGAACTCTTCGAATATTGCGACCACTGTTGGAAATACTGAGAGGGAGGGGGGTGAATCAGTATTCCTTTCAATTAGAGCATTATTTAATCTTCAATTATTATCATTTTTTGTACAATGATAGCGGCAAACAAGAGGAACACAAATGCACACAGTTTTTAAGGTGGAAACCCACTCCAGGACAAAAACCACCTAATGCTTTTCTAATAATTCTGTAATATTCAACTCCAATTGAAAATGAAGCTCCAACTTCCTAGAATCTAGAAAAGAATTCTTCTCTAGCTCCCACTGGATGGACGCTCCAACGCTCGAGATTCTTCAGTAGTCAACTGAACGGATGCCCCAACACCCAATGAGCTACAACTCACCCTACCACCCTATAGAAGAATAAAATAAGAATGGACTCCCATACCAGGGAAAATGGTCCACTTTACAATGATATAGAATGATGCAGAAGAAGAATATATACTAGACCATAACTCCAACTTTGACACAACCACCTAATAATGATCCTAGACCTCCCAACACTACCTCTTCAACCCTTGGCAGATAGACACTAGTACAATTTTTACAATAATGTATTTATAATGACTTAGTACAATGATACCTTTACAATGATTGTATGCAGTGCTGCCCACTTGAAGACTTCATAGGATGAACTTCTTGCTGCTGTTATGCACCTTGGTTGATGCTATTTTCATGCTACCCTCTATTGCACCTTGATTTACTTTGCTGCCCTAGAAAGTCTGGTCCTTTGCAACCCTTGACAACACATGATCTAGCTTTTTCTTTGCCTTCTAGGAGCTCGATATTGAATCTGGTGTATCTCTATTATTTCAAATCCTAAATATCTGATTTTTGGTCCTGTAGTAGTCCTCTGAGTCATCTTTCCAATGCCATGGGTCTGACCCAATTTGGATTATTCAAGAGAGATTTATACCCAATCTCTCACAATGCCATAATTATGGACTGTTTCAGCAGAGCGCACTTGTACGGAGTGCCACGTGTCACTGTTTCTTCATTTGGCTCTGAAATTGATAGAGTGAAAAATTACTGACTGTGCACTATCTGCCACTTATTACGAAATTCCAATCCGATACTCAGAGAGAGTTATGACGAATTTACCAAGGTCACTTCTTTCAGATGAATTTCAGGATCCTGCAAAAACCCTGACTTCCACAGATCATATCTCCAAAAATATTGCGCACCTTGATCTGAAATTTTTACAGCATCTTCCTCAAGATTTCGGCTTTGCCTCATGAAAATTTCAGCTTCTGAACCTTCGTAGAAAAACAGTTAGAGCGCAAATTCCATGATGACCTGTTTCAGATGGCGAAATCCCTTGATCACAATTTATATAAATGCTTAAGTTGAGAGGGGCTTAAACAAGTGAACGTGGGAGGGATTTTAGGAGCTTAAAAAATATTAATTATGACTTTTCAATGACCCATGCCCCAACCCCATGGGGTTTTAGCCCACTAATTGGGGGTACAAACTTCAAACATGAATATCTCTCAAACCGTGAAGAATTAAATGGCGTGCCATATATCAACGAAAACATCTCAACAAGTAGAAACCATCAAAATAATTATTTACCCATAATATATTAATTTGGTAGGTCAAAATTCCCATGCAATATTGGGTTAGCCCCTGGTGCTACTTGGGTTGACATCAACGACAACCGTTGATCAACAACCACCACCCGCGAAAAGATGGCAGGGGCATTCTTGAGCCCAAACGGCATGACAATATATTGAAAGGATCCCCATTCAGTAGCAAATGTAGTTTTGCTGTGATCTTCAGGTGCGATCCTGATCTGATGGTAGCTCGAGAACCCGTATGTAAACGAGTATGCTTCCTGCCCTCCCACGTTGTCCAGGATTTCATCTGAGAATGGCGTAGGGAAGGGATCATGTAAGTAGGCAACATTAAACTTGTGCAAGTCAACACATATTCATATCTCTCCCTTAGTCTTTTTATCCTAAACCACAATCAGGCTTACCCAGTCTAACTGTTCGACCGGTTCGATGATACCTGCGGTGAGCATTTTGTCGATTTCTTCCTTAACCTTTTGCTTATACTTAAGGTTCAGCCGATAAGGACGCTGCTTCACAAGGCGCGCATCTGGTTTTAAAGTGATGTGCATGAACCCTAGGTCCCCTGCAATCCCTTTGAGTTACGAGAACTTTGTCGGGAATAAGTCCTGGTATTCTGTGAGCAGCTCTGCAACTTTTTCTACTGTATCCTCATCCTAGTAGTCCCCAATTTTAGCCAACTTAGGGTGCTCTTTCGTGCAAATGTTGACTTCTCGCAGCTTCAAAGGCTTAGTAACATCGATATTTTGTAGTGGAGGTCCAGCAACTGCCCACTCTCCCTCGAACTCCAGGATAGAAACATTTCGTGGATCTTCATTGCACTCTTATATTGCTAAATTGCGGCAGTTGAAAATATCATGCATCTGCGTTTCCCACGTTGGTGCCCCAAGTGCTACGTAAGGGCGTGATTAATCAAATACTAAGTCATCTATATTCTGCAGAGCTTTGTCGAGCGCCTCTGTTCCACCTACCAACCCAAATGTCCCTATAAACTCATCCTTCAATGTTTCCCAATGGTAGATGCACTGGTGTAGCTCCGCATCTAAATACCATGAAGTGAGGATTGGCCCCAAGGCATGAATAAACAGGTGAACCCATTCTTCCATAGTTCGTTCAAACCATTTCTCCATCCAAGCGAACAGGTGCTCACGCGAGTCCCCTGAGCCAAGGAAAGTCTTGACGCGCAGGTGAGCTGGAGGTTCAAATTGCAGGACCATCATATCTGAACATTCTTCCCAATCCTGGAACGTCCCTTTATGCGTGTCCCACCACCTCAAAAATGTTGCATGCATGGCTAGATTAAGATCCCATAACCTTTGCTCTCTTGGGACCTCAGCTTCAAATTCTCACAAAAATTCTCTAATACTACCAGAACCATCAAAGTAGGGCAGTTCTCTTACCTCTAAGGAGATGCATCGGAAGTTCTTTGTGATTCTAAGACATCGCAACGCAGATACATCATGTAGTCGATTCTGCCAATTTTCCATCTCCCCATCGGAGTCAAAGAAACATTCACTATCCTTTTACCAGCAAAGCATACCGCCAGCCGTAGGATTGATCCAATCTTCATCTTGAGCAATCAACTTTTAGATGTGATCCACATCCTCTTCTTCGCGTACTGGTTCTGTATATCGTTCTCCTTCCGCAAGGTATAGTGGGACTATCACCCTCGTACCTTCATTCTCAAACACTATGCTTCGTTTCTTTAGGTTGATCATGCCCCCCATATCTATGGCCCAGTCCAACCCTAGGAGCGCAGGATAGGGATCCGCATATTCCACAATTTGAATTACTTCAAAGTCGCCCCGGACCTTAACTCCTACGATATCTACCATAATCCTGGACAGTCTTCCCAACGGTATGATATTCTACTGGTTGGCCATGCGCAACTGGATAGTGGACCATTCCAGCTTAGGTTCTCCCATTCACTGCCAAGATTGCTTGGGCAATACGTTCACATCTGATCCTAGGTCCAAAATAACCTAGTCCATTTCATAATCACCAATCTGCGTTGTTAGCCACATTTCCCTACCAGTGTGTTTCTTATGCTTGTAAAGTTTGTTCACGTCCTTAACTTCCATGAAGGGGTTAGCTTTCTCTGTGAAACTATCTATTAGTGCTTGAATATTTTCTACTTCTTTCTGATTTCGCAACAGCTTCATACATGCTTGAAGAAATGGTTTAACTTCGTCATATGTTGTTAGGTGCGTAGGAGCCTTGGAAGTAGATGCCTCATCCTTTGTAAAGTCATTACGGGCTGCGACGAAGGTTTCCTTCTCCTTTTGTAGGTCCAAGCCTTCCTGCTTGACCGCTACTTTTCGGATAAGCAACTCAGCCGCAGCCTTTTCCTCAGCTCCTCCAGTGGCCATGTCGCTGCGTGTTATGACATTAATGCTCGTCCCTTCATCACGCGGTTCAGCCTTAACCCTCTGCACATTTTGCGTAGGCGTTTACTGTTTTTCCTGCATTTTCGCTATCAGAATTGGACAATCTTCAATCACATGGTCCAGCTGTCTACAACACCTGCAAGATTGTCGCGCAGGATTCAGACAGTCTCTTGCAAAGTGCCCTACTTCTCCATAGTTATAACAGATCAATTGTACTCTTCCCCGACCTGTGCTTCCACCTCTACCCCCTCCCCTACCCCTAGCTGGGGAGCTGCCCATGCCCGAGGGGGATCTTAGCGACGAAGGGTCAGCCTGCACCCTGTAGAGGTTTCCCCGATATATCATTAAATCATAAGTCTGACAATTTTTTTCATCATGTCCTACTGATCGACAAAACCTGCACCATTGTTGCTTTAATTCCGGAACATACGCACCAAGACGGCGACAGTGGTTGGTATCATCCAGTACAACCACACGACAATCATCGCATCACAACGTTGGTCCACTTAGTCCCGCAGCCTCCCTAGGGCGCAACGGACTGGGTCCCCCAGCCTGCAAGTAGTCTGCCAACAGTGGGCATTGATCCTTGGTATGGTCAGATACCCTGCATTGTATGCACCATATGTCTGGGCCAACTTCTTTCCCTCAGTATTTTTTCAGGTTCTGGATTTCCATGCGCATTTCCTCCAGCTGTCCTTGGATTTTTTGTACTCCCTATTGATCATAATCTGTTTCCTATTAAATTTTCGCAGGCGATCTGACTTAAACCTCGCAATCCCCTCTTGCAGCCTTAAAAAATCCTTTTGCTGACTATCGCTGCTGTTTCCTGCCACCAAATCACATTATAAAAGGCTGCAAAACTCATATCTGAAATCTATCAGGCCTAGCCCCTTCGTTCAAGCCTCTGCTCCTTTTCCCGCCCCACGTAACCGAAAGCCAGAACCGAGTGCTAGCCTTGAAGGCGCTTATCGCGTATGAATATCGGGTGCGCCCACAACTGTCGATCTTTACAGATCGAACGGCATTCGCAATGCTCCACCACACCCGTGGCCCACTCCATTCATCGCCCAAACCGCATCTTAGTCGTCCGTTCACCCGCAAATCCAACGGTTCGTATCTCACTTGCCCCAGTGGTCCCCGCCGTGCACTACTCCAAAACCCAGTGGTATCTATCGCACCGCCTTTCGGCGGTGGGCGATAATCCTCGTTTGGCCAGCGATCCCACTCATCGCCCGACACGTGGCTCAGCGCACTATAGAAAAATTGCCCTCCATCACACGTTATTGTTCGACCAAGGATACGAAGTGATATGCATATCAGTTGTCCGATTCGGGGTGATCCATCCGACGGCGATCGCTCCACAAAGCTGCACGGTATTTAATAACGGCATAATCGACCCCTGGCCCACAGTCCATTGCCCACTGACACAG
Source organism: Pinus albicaulis (assembly GCA_034641835.2). Lineage (NCBI taxonomy): Eukaryota > Viridiplantae > Streptophyta > Pinopsida > Pinales > Pinaceae > Pinus > Pinus albicaulis. Next base: position 1,340,400,437 of record CM076578.1, read on the forward strand.
TCTTAGCCGTTGATCTCGTCTCAAGAACGAATGGTCCAGATCATTTGCATGCCCCACCATTGACCCGGTCTTCGACCACGTCACCGTCCCACGTGTTTATCGCATTTCTCCTCCGTCGTTTACATTTTCCATTCGTATGTCATATTTTAATGTTTTACGTTATAACTCTGGCCAGTCCATCCACCATTGTTCCATTGCATTTTTCATCGCCACCCCACATACTCCCGCCATTTCATCATGCCACGTTGCTACACATTCATCCTCACTGCATCGTCGTCCCCATGCATTTGTTTTCTTGACGAGTTTGCGGGTTTTGCAGGTTTACAGCGGCGGAAAACTATCATAATTTACAGTCTCTATTACTGTGACAGAGGACACATCGAAGGACCATTTTTCAGAGCTGAATTATGGAGAAAGGCCTAAGAGGGAAAATCGATAAGACTTCCATTAAAGAAGCAGGGTTAAAATCTGTCAAACCCTGCAGGGACATTCAAGGCGCCGATTTCGCAGATGAATACATTAATGGAGCAGCAGAGAAATATTAGCAAATAATTGAGGAATTCAACATCCAGCATTGAAGATCTTAAACCGTAATTCAAGATTTAGAAGGCAGAGGGTACCATTCTCAGATAAAATACCTCAAGGCTTTCTTTTCAGCACCATTTTCTTTCAGGAAAGGACGGAATGTTTATGTGACTCTACTGCTTTTCCGTCCTCCTGAAGAGATTTCTACCCAGTGCATTTATTTCAGTTAGCAGGCCACAGGGTACAGACAACATTACAAAGTCATCAAGCAGTATGGGCATGCACGTTTCTGCCATTTTGTTTTAATTAGGCAAATTAAATGTTCATCACCAACTCTCTTTTGGGGCTTTCTTGTTCCCCTATAAAGCTCCCAAAGAACAGATAATTTAGGGTTCCAGATTTTATCAGAAAATTATGCAGTGAAAGGCTTTTTGCATACATTTTGTAAAACTCTTGCATGAAGGCTCAAAGCCCATAGGGTCTCAGTGAGGAGGAGTTCCATCTGTAAAGAGGATTCTGGTCTTTGCTATTTCACAGTCTGTAACTTTCTCTTATGTGTTATTTAAATAGATCATTTCATTTCATCCATCTTTCCCGTATCATGTTTTGGAATGCGAGTGGCTCACTGATTTTTGGTATGGATTTATCCTAGTTGATACCCATGCTTGGATTAGTCAAGCGCTTTAAATATGGCTCATGCATGATATTTTGTTCCATTATTCATCTAAACCGTATTTCTGCTATATTAGTTGCTTTGGGAGGGTGTTTTTAAAACGCTATTGTCATGTATGGATTCTTAGATTGGTAAGCCCATGCGTGGCGGTATTGTGTATCTGGATATCAGCTCAATGTTAACTAATATCTTCTCAATATTTCATTCACTGCATACACCTTCTGATAATCTATTTCTATGAGGTATTTCTGAATTGGCCCTCTTTGCAGTAAATTGTCTCTAAATTCTCTGTCGCTTTTGTATTGGAGTTTTGCATGTTGCCTCTACATTATTTCTATCTCTGTATCAGTTTTATGAAGGTCTTGGTCCCATTCAGATTAATATCCCTTGTTTTACAGGAGATAGCATCAGAGCTTTTTATTGATAACTTCCTTTTGTTGTACCATATGCTCCTTGCTATGCTAAGATGTCCTAGGCACTGGTCTACCACAACTCTAGGCTGTCTCTAAGAACTAAAACACTCCCAATTGGGTATCATCTCTCGGCACGGCTTCTAACGTCATAGCAATCTCCAAAGCTTTTTCCTGTGATTCAATGGCTTGCTGACCCATAGGTCTGCGCAGGTGAGGCAGTAACATAGTGATGAACCATTCCTTGTGGTGTTTGTCATCATACATAAATTCCCCTTCTTCAATCACCTTCTTTAGTCGCTAGTCAGCCTCCCAATTGCTTGAAATATTTTAGGTCATTCACTATTTGAGAGTAGGATTTAGGCATCCAGAACTATTGTTTTAGGGCATTTTTAACCTCCTTAATGGTCGCATTCGCATGTTGAGCTGCCTATCCCATATACCAATCCAGGGATCTTCCTTCGAAGGCGTGGGATAGTGATCCAGGTGGATATTGGTGGTCACCTGCCTATTCCACTTGGGGCCCCACCATTGTCTCTTTCAGTTTTTCAGTTTCGGCACAACTTACTATTTTTAGCAGTTTTTTGGGTCCTGAACTTCCGGAGCTGTTTTAAGGCCCTAAGCGACGTTTTTTGGCAAAACCGAGAGCAACATGGGTCCATGGATTGATGTTGCTCACTCAAAATTTGTAGTCCTCGATAGATATTTCTAACTAGCAATGGTTCGCGTCAAACGGAAATCGTATGCCAAAGTTACGTCCCCGGGAAGTTGAAACACCAATTTACCCTAACGGGGCCCATAGTTTTGGCACTTCATCTCCTAGGGTTAGGGTTTTGGATGTTTAGGGTTTTCCATTGTTTCTAAATAATAAATAGGCCCTCGAGCCTCATTGTAACTTAGTTCAGAGGCCTGTAGCCGCCACATCTCTTCTCAGAGATAGCTACCAGCGCCCTAGATAGTTTATTTCCATTATGTCTCTAAGCAAATTTCAGTTCTTTGTTATTAATGAAATGAATTGTTATTTTTTTTGCATATTTGTATTTGTGGTTATATGTTTATTCTGTTGCATTACTGCATAAATCTAGATCAGTGGTATCAAAGCGGTCTACTTTTTCTCGATCCTTCTTTGCATGTCCCCAACAAGGTTGGGGTATAAGGAGTTAGGGCTCGATCTAGTGGAACCTTTGCAAGATCAGCCTCGCAAACCCCAACGGACACCCATGGGGGAAGAAAAGAAAGATGAGGGAGTAGGAGATCCTATCAAAATATTGCTCGATGAGGCCCTCGAAAAACAAAGGAACGCGATGATGGATAAATTTGCCCAAATCCTTCAACGGCTGCCCACCGACAGCGCATCTACATCCAGCAGCCACTCTGGAGGTGCGACTCCTTTCAAAGTAAAAGTAAATTTTGACATTCCCATATTTGAGGGTAAAATAGATGCAGATGTCGTAGATATATGGTTGAATCTATTAGAAGGATATTTCTCAGTTCATGACTTTTCCGACCGAGAGAAGATTATTTTTTCACTCCTCAAAGCTACCCCCCATGTCAAGGACTGGTGGGAAACCTACTGTGAGAAAAAGGACGAAACAAAACCCTCTCTGTTCTCAGTCGTACCCACTTGGAATTTTTTCCGAGACGCCATCAAGGAACAATACTATCCCGTGGGGAGATATGAGGACAAGTACATACAATGGACCACGCTGCGACAACAAAGGGATCAAGATGTGCATGAACTGATGAATCTGTTCCATACCCTGTGCACAAAGTTGAGTATCAAAGATTCAGAGAAACATCTGGTGCTAAAGTATCATAGTTTTCTGCACATATACATTCAGGAGGAAATAGATTTCCTCGACATCTCTTCACTTGGTACGGCATACCGATATGCTGCCAAGATTGAGCAGAAATTCAAACAGAAGAAGCGAGAATTTGGATCTGCGAATCAAAAGCAAGGGAAAGGTGCTCCCAAACCGCAGAATAAAGGACAGAGCCAAGGCATGGCGGCTCAAGACAACCTGTCGAAGCCATAAGCAAAGAACAACACCGCAAAGCCAAAGAAGGACATGGGAAAGTGGTGTGAGTTCCATAAGAGCTCCACTCACAGCACAAGTGAGTGTCGGGCCAAGCAATCGTTGGTGGCCGAGATGAGGGCTTCTGAGTCAAATGCATACTCCGACTCTAAATTAGAACCTGACTAGGGGAATGACAAAGGGAAACAGATTATTGATGCGGAGCCCAACGCCACTGTTGCCACTACAAAGATCCAGAAGGAGGAACCGGAAGATCCAGAGGAGGAGGAATGTCTCTTCCACTCCCAGATGTGGGTAAAGGGCTCCCCAGTACAGTTCATTGTCGAAAATGTGAGCCAAAAGAACCTCATTTCAGTAGATGTCGTGAAGAAGTTGGGCTTGCCGACCACAGCTCACCCACATCCATACACCATCGGGTGGCTTCACCAAAGACGAGATCTCTACGTCAGCCAACAGTGCTGCCTTCCCTATAGCATCAAGCCCTTCACGGATGAGGTATTATGTGACGTTGCTCCTATTGATGTTTCTGATGTATTATTAGGACAACCATACTTGTGGAAGCGTCATGCTATGTATGAGTCTCGGCCTCGCACTGTTATTGTTACTTTGGGAAATAAGTTGTTCAGGATACCAAAGGTACCACCTCCTACCACTATCTCTTTGGTTACTACAAAACAATGCAGTAAGCTCATTTCCAAAACCAGGAAATTCATTTTCCTAATGATTCACCCCCAAGGCAAGAAGAAGACTGTGGCCATGACCTCCAGACAGGGCTCCTATGCACAAAAACAAAAAATGGACAAGGTTGTGGAGGAGTACGGGGACATCTTCACCTCACCCACAGGAGTTCCTCTGCACTGTCAGGTCAAGCACCTGATTGATCTGACCCTAGGTGCGTCGCTACCCAATGGACCGATCTATCGGCGCACTGTTCTGGAGAACGATGAAATCAAGAGGCAGATTCAGGAGATGTTGTAGAATGGTCACATCCGACCAATTTCATCGCCCTTTGGGAGCCTGATCGTGTTAGTACAGAAGAAGGATGGGACGTGGAGACTCTATATTGACTATCGAGCGTTGAACAAGATCACTGTCTGGAATAGGTACCCGATCCCATGGATTGATGACCACCTGGACCAACCCAAAGGGGAAAAATATTTTAGCAAGATCGATTTGAAGTCTGGGTATCACCAGGTACCAATTGAACCCTCCGATGTGTGGAAGACTGCCTTCAAAGCCAAGGAAGGCCTTTTCGAATGCCTGGTCATGCCTTTCGGATTGACGAATGCTCCCGCAACCTTCATGAGGTTGATGGACGACATATTGCGGACATTCACCAACTCATTTGTAGTGGTGTACTTGGATGACATTCTGATATTCAGCCAGAATTGGGAAGAGCACCTCCACCACATCTGACAAGTCCTCCAAACACTACGACAACACAAGTTGTGTGCCAATTTGGAAAAGTGCACTTTTGCCATGACCCAGGTTCAATATCCGGGATACATTATTGATGAAAGGGGGGTGCATGTGGATCCAACTAAGATCCAAGTCATTCGAGATTGGCCAACCCCAACCACTATAACAGAGCTTCGCAGCTTTCTGGGTCTAGCTAATTTCTACCGTAGATTCGTGTTAGGATTCTCTCATATCACTTGGCCCTTGAGTCAAGTCACCAAGGGAGGAGCAAGAGCAAAATTATTTTGGTCAGAATCTCAACAGAAGGCGTTCACAGAATTGAAAAATCGCCTATGTTCTGCCCCAGTACTCACATTACCAGACTTGCAACAACCATTTGAGATCGAGACAGATGCCTCTGACTATGCTATTAGGGCAGTTCTTACTCAACAAGGACATCTAGTGGCATATCACAGTGAGACATTGTCTGACACAGTTCGCAAGTATCCCACTTATGACAAAGAAATGTATTCCATTCTGCAAGCTTGTCGACAATGGAAGCATTACATTTTGGGGAAAGAAACAATAATCCACACAGACCACCGGCCCCTGCAGTTTATACAGACACAAGGGAAGTTGCAGAATGATCGCCATCAGCAGTGGTCCACATATCTGCAACAGTTTCATTTGAACATCAAGTACAAGAAGGGTAGCACTAATAATGTTGTAGACTGCCTCAGCCGACCACCGATCGTGCCGCTCACCACCGTTCTCAACTCTTGTGGGCACGAGACTTCTGATTGGCCGCTTCTCTATGAGAGTGACCCAGAATTCGGCCGCACATACAAGGCACTCTTGGGGGGTACGCAAGTTCCAAATTTTCACCTCCAAGATGCACTCTTATGTCACCTGGGACACCTTTGTGTTCCTTCAAGCGAGCATGCCAAGATGATATGGGAAGCACACTACAGTCGAGTCGTTGGGCATTTCAGGGTTGAGAAAATAGTAGCAGTACTACATAAATTTTTCTATTGGCCAAACCTTTGAAAGGATGTCGGGAAGCACATCAAATCTTGCACTGCTTGTGCCATTGCCAAACCGACCATCAAGAAGCAAGGCCTATATACTCTGCTACCTACCCCTAGTCGACCTTGGGAATCCATCTCCATGGATTACATGTCGAGCCTACCTTCTACTAAGCATGGAAATGACTGTGTTTTCGTGGTCGTCGACAGATTCTCGAAGATGGCCATTATGGTGGCCTGCAAGAAGAATATCACAGCAGAAGCCACTGCTAAACTCTTCTTTGAATGAGTGTGGGTGCACTTTGGGGTCCCACAGTCTATCATATCAAATCGGGATAGCAGGTTCCTCAGCACATTTTGGTCCAGCCTCTGGTCAATGCTGGACACCAAGCTCACCAAGTTCACAGCTTTCCATCCCCAAACAGATGGCCAGACAGAGGTCATCAACAGAATGATTATACACTTTCTGCGCATGTACAATTCAAATCATCCACGCACATGGGATGAGAGCCTCCCATATGTACAAAATAGTTATAACCGGGCTCTCCACAGCTCAATCGGCCACAACACCTTTCAGGTGGGCTTGGGATTCCAGCCACTATTTCCCATTGACGTAGTCATGCCATTTGTGGCTACTCAAGCTGATTCAGCTCATGTCCAGTCTGAAGTTGAAAAAGAAAATAGCTTCATCGAGTGCATTCAACACATCCGCCAATAGGTTCATGACATATTGGACAGAGCCAATGCTAAGTACAAGCAATGCCATGATCAACGTTGGCTGCCACACAACTTCCAGGTCAGCGACAAAGTGTGGTTACATTTGCAGAAGGACCGCCTCACTGGACCCCACCGCAAGCTTCGCCCACTCCAATACGGGCCGTACACCATCACCAAGGATGTAGGGAACAATGCCTTCGAGCTCAGTATTCCACCATTCCTTGGTCTGCACCCAGTATTCAATGTGGACCACCTTCGTCCTTACTTCCCACCTCTACTGGACACCTCTGACATTGCAGAACAACTCACACCAACAGAGTTAAACCCAGACTGCATGGAACAGGCCACCACAAATTGTATCATGGACATGCAAATCAATAACACTCACCAACAGAAGATCCAACTATGTCAGGTTGTCAAAGCTGGCCAACACCTGCACCAAGGAAAGTGGTTCACCAGGGATCAAGTTCAACAAAATTTTTCTCATCTCATGGAGGAACTTAACGCAATGGGGACCATTGCTTGCTAAGGGGGGAGGAATGATCTAGGTGTATATTGGTGGTCACCTGCCTATTCCACTTGGGGCCCCACCGTTGCCTCTTTCAGTTTTTCAGTTTCGGCACAACTTACTATTTTTAGCAGTTTTTCGGGTCCTGAACTTCCGAAGCCGTTTTGAGGCCCTAAACGACATTTTTTGGGAAAACCAGGAGAAACATGGTTCCATTGACCATTTTTTATCACTCAAAATTTTTAATCCTCATATAGATCTTTTTAATGAGGTATGGTTCGCGTCAAATGGAGATCATATGCCAAAGTTACGTCCCCGGGAAGTTGAAACACCAATTTACCCTAACGGGGCCCATAGTTTTGGCGCTTCATCTCCTAGGGTTAGGGTTTTGGATGTTTAAGGTTTTCCATTGTTTCTAAATAATAAATAGGCCCTCGAGCCTCATTATAACTCAGTTCAGAGGCCTCTAGCCGCCACATCTCTTCTCAGAGATAGCTACCAGCGCCCTAGCTAGTTTATTTCCATTCTGTCTGTAAGCAAATTTCAGTTCTTTGTTATTAATGAAATGAAGTGTTATTTCCACTACATCTTTGTATTTGTGGTTATATGTTTATTCTGTTGTGTTCCTGCATAAACCTGGATCAGATAGTTGCGCCCACTTTACAGCATCGTTGGCCACATTCTATGCAGTCCATACTGACTCTGCGACAAACCAGAATCGGTCCATATCTTCGTCTCCTACATCTTTGAAGGTGGGTAGCTTCATGTGTGTGGCCATATCTACTTCTGGGGGTGGCGACGGTGGGTGAGGTGTGGGTGAGTTCTTACCCTTATGTGGATTCGTAGGTGGTGTGGTAGGAGGGATACTTCCTTCGTGCACAGCCGGTTCTCTTAATGGGCTGTAAATGGATATGTCCCCTTCTTGATTGACTCTGTAGTACTTACCGCTTCGAGTTGTACCCTCGCTCTGATCAGAGCTCATCACTTGGTATGGCTGCACAGAATACCCTTTTCGCACAACAATATTTTAATCAACAATAGCAATGTTTTCAAGAACTTACCTCGGAAACCTTTGAAGAACCTCCGCTCTGCTTCAGAATAGGATACGAACTGATTGAACACGAATTCTGTCACAAATCCCCCCAGTACGCTGTCCACCCAGTGGTCTACCGTATGGGTGATAGTATTATCAGTCTTCTCTAGTTGCTAGATCAACTCCGGGGTCCACTGAGTGATCCGCTCGTCCTTCCAACATGTCTGGAAATCTACAAGTCGAGCTAGACACTCCTGCAGCTCATGTGCAAAGATTACAAAGAAAATTTCATATACTTTCGTAAAAATATACCTATTTTTCCACTTCTCAGCTATCAGCTTCGTGCTGCGATTCTCTTTTATAGAGAACTCTTAAATCTGTCTTTCGAACCACTCTTCAATCTCTAGCTTCTCAGGTCTCCACTATTCCCATGGAATTACCTGTTCTCTCTCTCAAATTCTCCTGTTCCCGGCAACGGAACCATTTGTTGGCCTAAGGGGCCTTGACCCAGGTTTAGAGGTTAAGGTTTGCCAACAAACCCCTATACTACTGGCCCTTTCGGCAATGACCTGCGGTTGCAGGCCAAGGTCTCACCTGACGTAGTATCGGTGGGTGCTGGAACCAGGCTTCCACACACTTGGAGAGAGTAGGTAATGAGGGAAGATCAATGGTTGCAATTATCATATCTACACAGAGTCAGGCTTATTCGCAGGTTTCTAACCGAATATTTAGCATATAACCATAACACAACTATCAGATCTACTCAGTATCTTCGCATCCACGTGCGTATCAGTAGTTACCAGCACAAAATATTGTAAACACAACTATAATAGATCATATATAGCTTACACAAATACTTTTGCAGCTTTAAGCAATAACACATATACTTTCGTAGCTCAAATCAATAACATAAATGCATACGCAGCTTAAGCAGATATCACATATTCATATCAATGGTAAACACAATAGATCCATATAGCACAATATACTTCAACAATACTCTGCATATATTAGTATCAAAAACCCACTTACAACCTGTTGTGGTAAAACACAACCCCCCCCCCCCCCACCCCTCCATTTTTTACTTATGCACTTCAAATAATGGGGACCCTTTCTACAAAATTTTTGGCTAAACTCCTTTTAGGATTTTGATTAAGTTAATTATTTTGTAATTTTGTCATTTTCCATTTTTATCGAATTTCTATTTTGATTGTTTCATTGAATTTGGTTTTTCATAAGCTTTCCAATGATACTTGTTTCACTTCATTTGGTCAACCAGTTTGTAAATGGCACTCCTTTGAACTTTGATCATTTTCTCGCTTGGGTTAAAAAAATGTATAAAGTGTACCAATATTTTAATTCTCGTAGTTAAAATAGTCTTCATTGTAAATATTAATTTTTAGTTAATTTTTACTAATTTTTCATTTTTCACTAATGGTCCTACAAAATGACCCAGCTAAATTAAATAATAAGGGGAAAATACGTTTCGGGATATTGGTAATATACTCCAACTTGTTATCTCAAAACAAATTATCAAACCCAAAACTCCAAAATTGCAAAGTGGTTGTAGTCTAAAATGTAGGATGGTTAATCCATGTGGGCACCACTTCACATCATTCCTTCCAAAATCCCGATATAAAAAAATTGTGATCCGAAATAATTTGCGATTGCGAAATTGCGAAACCGCAATATCGCAATTTCGCTTAGATACTTCAAACTCATCTTTTAAAATTTGCAATGTGCGATTTTTTTTTATGCGACGGGTTAAGTTTTTTTATTATAAGGTTTCCTTATCCTCCTTATGCCTCCCGACTCAATTTTCTCACATCACCCTCACGTCATCCTCACCTCACCCTCCACCTTATTCCTCCACTTAAATCCTCCCTACGTGACATCACCCTCATGTCACCTTTCGCTCACCTCTCCTCCTCCCTTCTCTCTCTCTCACGTGGTGTGTATTTCATATCATTTTTGAATTATTAATTAAAATATATTATATTATATAATATTATAATTAATATTATATTTTAATTATAATTTTAATATAATTTAAATTTTAATATTTTAATTAATTAATAAATCATTTTTAATTAGTTTTATTTTATTTTCAAATTAATTTTTATTAATCAAAATTAATAATGTAATTATAATTAATTAATTGATAATGCTAACTTAATTTAGAATTAGATTGAACCGAATTAGATTAATAATATAATTAGAATTAATTAATTAAAAATTATAATCTAATTTAGGATTAGAATTTGATTAAAAAATTCTGATTTTTAGCCCAAACAACAAAAATTCCAGAATTCTAGAAATTTTAATATACAAACTTTGGAATCTCATAAATGAAGCTTTACTTGGCCAAATGAGGCCCAGGATGGCTCATTAGATAGATAAAATCATGGCGAACATTTCTGAAGTTGTTTCATTTCCAGATTTGATCATTTATTGGGTCTAAAATTCAGCAAAAGATCATGCTCCGAATTTTTAACAAAATAAATTTTCTAAGTTTTATTTTCTGCATTTTAATTTATCCACAACTTCTTCTAAATGCAAATACATTCATCAATGATATCCTTGGCCAATTATATCAGCACAGGCATCAATAGAAAGCTTAGATTTCATTTTCAATTATTATTTAATTAAGTTTTAATTGGATTTTTTTAATTTCTAGATTTGACATTTTGATTTTCTTTTTGCATTTTAATTTTGTTTTTTATTAGTTTTTGCAGGAAAACAGTTGAAGAGATGAGAAAAAGAAGCTCTCAATCAATGAGAAGGCTCCAACAATTGAAGAATATGATTTTAAACCAATGAAAATTGATGGAGCAAAACCACTCTTCAACAAACTTTCCTATGAAGAATTCTTTTGTAAATATTATAAATAGCAGATTGCAAAAGGTAATCAGGGCTTCTCTCCTCTGCAATTCTGGAATTCTTGATGGCACTATTGTCTAGAGGATTTAGAGGTGTACGGTAAGAGGAGAGGAATCTCAGATCTGGAGATTATTGAGGTTTTTCTTTTACATTCTGAGTTATGTATAATGAACAGAGTCTTGCACTACTGTAGCTATGATTTTGAAAGCAGAATTTCAGGCATTGTAAAAGACTGTTAGAGACAGGAGTTGAAGAAATGGACTTAATAAATTGGTATTTATAATATTATTATTTTAAATGCTGGTTTCATTTTATGATAACATGAATGTGTCAATTTATTCGCATACTTGTGCACTTCTGTTGGTATGAGTAATTTGCTTCAATTTATATTATTATTTGTCTCTACTCTTATGGGTTGAATTCTGATTTCTAAGTAACTATTTACTCAGAAAAATGTCTTATAAAACTGATTTATTGAATAGTGATATGTTGTGAACTATTTCCGCATGTTATTGTTTAATTATTCAAGTTACTGAGAGGGAAAATGGAGAGCGCAGGCGATTTTTCTTTCATCCTAGGGTTTCAAGCTCCCAACGCTACCACTGCAAACTGAAACACGCCAAACTGGAGGAGCAACCATGGATTTGATCTCAGAGTTTCCCCTGCTGTCCCTTGCGGAGACGCATCTGAGGGGCGATGGAACCGGTTTTTCCTCATTCACGGCCATGCGACGGATGGGAAGGTATTTGGGGCTTAGTGGTGCTAGCCTGCGGCGGCTATTACTTAGGCCCCCTGTAGACTTGACTGCGGACTGAGCTTTCGTTATTGACTTCTCACTCAGACGAAGCACCTTCGTTATTGACTGTGCGAGACCTCTGCGCTGGTGCGCGCCATTGGTGGTTTGGTGGGCGAAGTGGAGACCTCCTGCCGGCGGATGAGATGCGTTATTCCCCTCACCCCCTTTTTCCATATTTGCAACCACTTGGTGGCGGTGGGCTCGACACTCTGGTTATTCCACAGGTGGGCAGAGCAGGGGCTACAAACTCCATTTGTAATCGTGAACGGAAACCTACGCACCCAATGCGCATCTTTTCGATGGCTTATTACTCTATGCGCTAGTCCTCGCTAGTGGGCATATCTTGGGCAACCGGCCATCATCGTATGTGCGAAGGGATACCAGATCCTGATAGGCCACCACTGAAGCAGACAAATCAGGAAGAGCTTGAGCCCGAAACCAACATCACTGCAAAATGAAAATCGGGTAAGCACAAATTGTTTCCAAATTTTTCTCAAAACCCCTGAGGGGAACAGTTTATTGTTTTGGATAAATGAATCTGATCAGGTTACAGACCTGAAGCAATCCATCTGGAAAACCATTGGTTATCCAAGCCACGTTCAGTCCCTCATCCATGGAGGGAGATCGCTACAGGACTCCAACATCCTCAGTGATTATGGCATTTGCCCTGCAGCCACTATTTACCTCAATCTGCGACTGAGAGGTGGTGCTGCTGGGCAGCACAGTGCCCAGGGATCCTGGGGAATAACCTATAAGACTATTCTAAAGGGGAAAAACACATATGCTGCTACTACAGCACAAGCAGCTAATGCCCCAAAACTGTACATTATGGAACAACTCAACCAGATTCCAGAACTACAAATCGAATTACCTGAGATAGATGATCATAGATCCGTCTTTGAATCACAAGCACTCATATGCAAATTTAATTGCTTCTGGCCTAAACAAATGGAGCTATTTCATTGGATTTTCACTAACTGGACGACGGACTGTGAAATACACCTCTGTTCAAAGGGATTCTTCATTGTTAAATTCTTATCCCCGGAGGCCAGAGAACACATCCAAAAGGATGGACCATGGTTCTGGGGATCCACCGGACTATTCACCACACCTTGGTTTCTAGATGTTAACGCAAATACCATGGAGGTCTCCAAAATGCTGATCTAGGTGAGGCTTTACAACCTCCCACTTCATTTCTGGAATGAAGATGGTCTTGGCAGCATTGGAGACATGATTGGGAGTTACGTCAAAACTGACACCCAATGCATGGAGGAGAGGGTCTTCACCTTTGCACTCATCTACGTGGAAGTGGACCTCAACAAGGGGCTTCTAGAATGCATCATGCTGACTCACAAATAACAAAAATGGACGCATCATCTCGATTATGAGAACACTGCTTTCAGGTGCAGAATATGCAGGAATACAGGGCATTTGTAGAACACTTGTCCCGAAGCTAAAAACAAAAAAACAAAACAAAAAACAAAAAAAAAGACAGGAAAAGCTACAAAGGGCTGGAAATTTCCCTCTGATGAACCAGAACAGGAGATGGAAGAGGATGAGACGGAACCCATCCCAAAAGAAAACAACCAGACAACAACTGAAGCTGAGACACAAGAACAGGAGATGCAAGAGCCTACAAACACGGCTCAGACGTCTTTGGACCAAGAGGCACCAGAAAGTGGAGGACACAAAAGACAGCATAACTCGGACACATCCGATTCGGATAAGGACAATGGAGCAACCATAGCTAAAAATCAACTCGAACTTATCACAACCTTGCCATCACCAGGTCCATGGCGAAAGGTTGAAAAGAAAAAAAGGGAGGAAAATTTAATTTTCACTCCTCTTGTAATATAGCATCTAGCTACAATGTATTTTCCTGTCTCTGAATCACAACAAAGTGTAACATGTAATTTTGTTTTCATTAATAAAATTACGAATTTTTCCTTTGTGAAAAAAATTATTCAAGTTACTGATTAAATGATCAATATCATTTTGAGAAATACTTCCTGAGTGTTGTTTCAGTTAAGAGGTCTCTAGATAGAATGTGTTTGGTATTCACAATATCAATTAATTGAACTACTTCGTTAGCTTGATATTCATTTAAAACAAACATATTTAAATCTCAATTATTTTAAACATCTTGCTCTCAGTTGGGATAGATCTATATCTGCCTAATTGAGATAGGATTAAAATAGTTTCTTTTGCTTGCATCTTAGAATAATATTTCATTTAGATTAAATTCTACATCCTTAAAAAGTCCTCTTTCTGAAGAGGCAAAACTTTAATTTTGGTTTGGCTAAGCCCAAATTAGCTTAAGGATCACTTTGCTTGTCTGATCGACAAGAAAAATGATCTGATGTCTCTTTCCCATTGATAGATAAAAGTCATATTTTAAGCCAATGGATATTGAGAGAAGGTAACTGTAGAAATTTGAATAACTAATATATTATTCACCGAGATTCTCCTGATCACACACTATTTTAGCTTCATGCACAATACAGAATCTCTTCTACCATTGATCATTACATGCAGAAATAAAATCAATTGCATGCGCACATTAAAACCATAAACAATCACACATATGAACATAGTATTTCATGGGAAAGCTTAAAGCTGAAAACCCCAAATATATGTATATTATATGTCATAGAGATCATGTAACAATCATTGTACAAAGCTCCTCACAAGCTCTCAGCACAACCTCGAATTGCTACACACTAATCAAGCTAGATCTAGCAAAACACATGCTCCAATCTCTGCCACCTGATAGCCAACCTCTATTGCGTAATCAATGTTGTAGAATGGCTCATAAATAACTTCGAACCACCTGGCTTGTACTGCGCAATCCTCATTGGCTTCTCCAATCACTGGTTGTTGCAAACATGCAACTGTATATTCACAACTAATAGTCACACTACTCTTTCACCTATCTCTTCACTGGTCTCCACTGAAACTGTTCATGCACTGAAGTTAACTGATGTATTCTTTAGTTGATTAATGAGTTTATAATTAGTGAGTTAATTAATAATTAATTCACACCACTCATCACTAGTGTATTAATCAGTTAGACTAAATACAACTAGCTCAACTATTTTTAGATTAGTTAAACTGAACACAACTCCATTAACTCCTCAATCAACTCCACCAAACTCTGTCACATGAGTTCTAACTGAAGTATCCATGCAATAGCTCCACTTAACCCTCGGGAATAGCGTAATTCCTTCTGTCAGCTCCTGTGCCACATCTGTGCACTTAACTCAAGTGCTCCAAGAGAATAAGATAATGTTTATAGTCCAAATATTATTAAGAGCTAATAATATTCGACATATCTATTTTTAGACTGGCAATCTAAAAATAGATTCCGCCCAATATGTCTAAAAATAGAAGTCCATCTATTTTTCCCAACTTGACCAACTATCCACAAATAGCATCCTGCAACTCATAGAACATGATCCATATGTCTAAAAATAGACATAGTCTAAAAATAGACTTTGCGCCAAAAATAGCCTACGGGCCCACTTAGTGAAGGCGAATTCTTTCCACTAAGCTCATCATCTTGTTACAATCTCAACACTCCCTCTCAATAAGATAAGGATTATCTGCCACCCCTATGCTGCCCCTGTGGTATTCGAATTTTCTCCTGGTGAGCGCCTTCGTCAAGATATCAGCATCCTGATCCTCCGTGGGAATGTATGAAAGTAACATGATCTTCCGCTGCACACAATCTCTGATTTGATGATACCGATCCGTGAAGCAATGCTGCCTCAACTCATTCTCCTGTCTGTACCATGATCCATATCCCGATGTGCCTTTGAGATATCTCAATACATGCTTTCCTGCCTTCCAGTAGAGCTTGGTTGGCTTAACCATAGTTTGTGAAAGCTGGTTAACAACATAGCATATGTCGGGTCGTGTATTGACCAGATACATAAGCGACCCCATCAACTGTCGATAAATAGTGGCATCCACTACCTCCGCCGAAGTAGCATCCTCCTTCCTCCATCCACCGGGAAGAGGAGTATCAACAGGCTTGCAGCCATACATGTTGAACTTCTCCAGTATCTCCCGAGCATAATGACCCTGAGAAACAAACAGTCCATCACTGTGTTGCCAAATTTCCAATCACAGGAAAAAATGAAGGAGGCCCAATTCCTTCATCTCAAACTCCTTTGCAAGATCAACCTTGCATGAGTGTATCAACGACTCATCATGTCAAAATAAAATCATCTACATAAAGTACAATGATCAGCAACTTACCCTCCACCACTATCTGGTATAGGTTCGGATGCCGCACTCACTCTTGGAGAATCCAAGTCGGTGAAATAAATAGTGAAATACATTAGAGTGTGTACGAAGCACGAGGTGTTTGTTTCAACCCATACGGTGCTCTCTTGAGCACCGCACGGTGCGACTCGGCTGGCGAGAGATCTCGAAACCTTCGGGCTGCTCTATGTACACCTCCTCCTCAATCACCCCATTGAGGAACGCCGGTCTTCACATCCATGCGATGAATGTGCCACCCCATCTGCTTATTTGAGAGAGCAAGAATCGTCGTATGGAAGAATACCTTGCGGCCAGTGCAAAGGTTCCTCCTGTCCGATCCCCTCAATATGTGACAAGCCTCGGGCAACAAATCTTGCCTTGTAATTCTCCACACTCCCGTCAACTGTCTGCTTCACTTTGTAGATCCATCTCAAACCCACCAATGATTTCCCTTCCGGCCTTAGGACAATATCCCATGCACTGTTTCTGACAGTCGAATCATACTCTTCCACCATGGCATCTACCCATGTGGGATCCTCCACAGCTTCCTCGAAAGAGGATGGCTCTGTCACGATACACTTGCTCATAAGAGCCATGTATCCAGTATACCGATCAAGTGATTGTCTCTATCTGCGCTATGACGTAGGTTCTCCTACAACCTTCTCTGCATCTTGAGCCAGTCGCTCAGCTTCTGTAGTGCGCTTTCGCCCTCTGATGGTTGGCACTGCATGAGTGGTCTCTTCCACTCCATGAACCTCCTCTTGTGGCTGATACACATCCATAGACTCATCCTTAGGAACTAATAGCTCCTCATCTGCATGCAAGTGAGGCTCCCTCTCAAGCGAACACTTCATGGCTTTCTCCTCATGAAATTTGATATCCCGTCGCACAACAGTCTTGCGACTATCTGGAAAATACACACGATAGTTGTGGGGTGTATCAGTGTACCCCACAAATATCCCAACCTCTGCAGTCGGCTCTAGCTTCTTCCTGGCATCCTTCGTCACATGAATGTAAACATGTGAACCAAAAATCCTCAAATGGGAAATATCAGGCCTCTTACCAGAAAACGCCTCCTCGGGTGTAGTCATGCCAAGTATCCTGTGAGGACAACGGTTCTACACATATACTTCAGTATTGCATGCCTCAGCCCACAAGTGTATGGGAAGGCCCTGATCATGCAACATCGCCCGTGCAGCACCCACGATCATTATGTTCTTCCGCTCAACAACCCCATTCTGTTGTGGGTTATGAGGTGCTATGAGCTCTCTTCGAATTCCTTCTGCGCTGTAAAAGTCCTTGAATTCGCCAGAGATGAATTCACCACCATTGTCGCTCCTAAGAGCCTTCACCTGCTTCCCCGATTCTTTCTCAACCAGTGCCTTGAACTCAAAGAACTTTGAGTATGTCTCGCTCTTCTTCTGCATGAATAAGATCCAGCACTTACGAGAAAAATCATCAACAAATATCACATAGTACCTGTGCTTTGCTGTCGAAGCTACTGAGAAAGGTCCACACACGTCTGTGTGAATTCTCTCAAGGATCGTCGTGGCACAACTATCCTTCTCGTGAAAGGTGGCTTTCACAAATTTTCCCAAGGTACATCCCTTGCACTGATCTGACTGCGCAAGAGTACCCTTAGGAAGCCCAATAGAAATCTGCTGCAGTATCTTCAAAGCTCCATGGTGAAGGTGGCCCAATCTCTGGTGCCACAACTCGCCATCATCCCGGCTCACCACTCCTTTTGCCTTGCCTGCCATTGCTGCGCAGCCATCTACCTGCAATTGATAAAGGTTCTTAACTCGAACCCCTATCCTCCGGGTCTCACCAGTTGCCTTACTGCGCAAGAAAGCCTTTCCCTCGCTAAAGACAACATCATATCCCTTGTCTTCTAACATCGCCACAGAGATAAGATTCTTCTTCAATCCTGGAACATGCATCACTTCCTTCAATACGAAGGGTTTACCAGACTCCCTCTCAAATAAAATGGTACCGATACTGGTCGCACTGTATCTACCATCATCGCCCATCTCGATGTGCACTCCAAGATCTTTCTCATCCAGATCAGTAAACAAATCTCGATCTCCCGTCATGTGAAAATACGCACCACTGTCCAAAAACCACACTGAACCCATCACACTTGAGACCAAGCATGCAATCGGCATCCACAACCGCGAGGCTAAGGCCTCTCCAAACAAGCAGACCAGTACCGTTTATTTTCTTCTTCCGTGACAACTATGCGTAATGTCCATGTTGCGATGCTGAAAGCACTCTCACCTCGGACATGTCCCCGCTTTCTTGCCTTTCGCACCCGTACTGGAGAAGAATGCTTCGTCTTCCTTCTTTGCTTTGGCAACAAAGTGCAATTTTCTTCATCGCAGTTCTCGTGATGAAGATCCGTATTCCTTGGTACTTCGCCTTATCTCCTCTTGCACAAGATCCGACCAAAGTCACTCCCATCCTGGAAATTTCTCCCGACCATTGACAGAGTCCTGATAGGAATGCCAACTCTTCAGAAGCCCAAGGAGAGCCAAGCTCACCAAGTCCTCGTCATCAACAATAACCCCCACACTTCCCAGCTCATCCCTGCATTGGATGAACTTCGTGAGGTACTTGGGCATACTGTCGCCTTTCTCCATTTTTATGTTTCTGAGTTTATCCTTGAGCGCCAACTTCCTCTGGTCGCTCTTGCTTTGAAATAAATATGTCAAATCTTTCCACATCAAGAATGGAGAAGCCTTACCATGAAGTCTGGATACTATGTGATCCTTCACACCTTCCAACAGAATCCTTCGACACTTTGTTGTCTTCTTTTGCCATGCGTCAAGTGCGGCAACATCGCTAGAAGCAGGTTTTGGAATTTCTGCATCTATGAACTCCTTCAACCCATTGTCATCCAGCACCACCTCCATCCTATCCTTCCATGCAAATAATTAGAGCTTCCCTCAAGGGCATACTCCAATCGCAATCCGTTGAAAGACATCTCAACTTCGACATGAAGAAAACACTACTGCAAATTCGAATTCCACCAGCACAAAACTCAACCGCTTCAATGTTTTGCAATTTCTCCAATGATCAATATAGCTCTGATACCATGTAGAAATTTGAATAAATGATATATTATTCACGAGATTCTCCTGATCACACACTATTTTAGCTTCATGCACAATACATAATGTCTTCTACCATTGATCATTACATGCGGAAATAAAATCAATTGCATGTGCACATTAAAACCATAAACAATCACACATATGAACACAGTATTTCATGGGAAAGCTTAAAGATGAAAACCCCAACTATCTGTATATTATATGTCATAGAGATCATGTAACAATCATTGTACAAAGCTCCTCACAAGCTCTCAGCACAACCTCGAATTGCTACAAACTAATCAAGCTAGATCTAGCAAAACACATGCTCAAATCTCTGCCACCTGATAGCCAACCTCTATTGCGTAATCAATGTTGTAGAATGGCTCATAAATAACTTCAAACCACCTGGCTTGTACTACGCAATCCTCATTGGCTTCTCCAATCACTGGTTGTTGCAAACATGCAACTGTATAGTCGCAACTGATAGTCACACTACTCTTTCACCTATCTCTTCACTGGTCTCCACTGAAACTGTTCATGCACTGAAGTTAACTGATGTATTCTTTAGTTGATTAATGAGTTTATAATTAGTGAATTAATTAATAATTAATTCACACCACTCATCACTAGTGTATTAATCAGTTAGACTAAATACAACTAGCTCAACTATGTTTAGATTATTTAAATTGAACACAACTCCATTAACTCCTCAATCAACTCCACAAAACTCTGTCACATGAGTTCTAACTGAAGTATCCATGCAATAAACCCTTAGGAATAGCGTAATTCCTTCTGTCAGCTCCTGTGCCACATCTGTGCACTTAACTGAAGTGCTCCAAGAGAATAAGATAATGTTTATAGTCCAAATATTATTAAAAGCTAATAATATTCGACATATCTATTTTTAGACTGGCAATCTAAAAATAGATTCCGCCCAATATGTCTAAAAATAGAAGTCCATCTATTTTTCCCAACTTGACCAACCATCCACAAATAGCATCCTGCAACTCATAGAACATGATCCATATGTCTAAAAATAGGCATAGTCTAAAAATAGACTTTGCGCCAAAAATAGCCTGTGGGCCCACTTAGTGAAGGTGACTTCTTTCCACTAAGCTCATCATCTTGTTGCAATCTCAACAGTAACTGGACCTAATTAAACTAGTCGGAACCACCATTCCAAACGAAAAAGGAACTACTTTAAGGTCCGGACCGGGTGGTCATCCCCCATGTTGTTGCAGCGAATTTCGAGGCCTCTACATGTTGGCGCTAGAAGGAGGGCATGAGACTTGTTTTCCTTTAAGAGTCTTTGTATTCTAATATTTTATTTTTATTACAACGGCTCCTTTAAAACTTCCAATTTGGAGTTGTATTTCTGGACGAGCATCTTCCAATACTCCACCAGAAATGGTAAGACTCTTGTCTCAGGTAAAGTTTAATAGTAAGAGGAATACTTCTACATTTAATCATGCTTTACAATTCATTCAAAAAATTTCAAATTTTTCTTATCATGAAATTGATGAAGGTATTTTATGCATGATTTTTACTCTAACATTCTTGGCAAAAGCCAGAAACTGGTGTAAATCACTTCTAGTTGCTTCAATCCGCACTTGGGAAAAATTTATTATAATCTTCCTTTGTAAATTTGATGGATATATCTACGAATATGTATGTGACGATTTTGAAGATCTACGAAGATTTGAAGGTGAGTCTTTAATTGATTTTACCATCAGGTTTCGTTTAAATTGTTTAAAATTTAAAATTGATGATAAACTTTCGGAAAAAGAATTATTAGATTGGTTTAAACATATTTGCAACCTTCCTTCCATTCATAATCCATGTGAAATTATTTCAAACTTTGATCAATATCCTTCTAATTTCATTGATATAAGTAAGAACTCCAAAATGGAGGTACAAACAAATGATGATGAAATAGCCTCTATTTTGTATAATCAATTCATTCAATTTCTGCACATTTCTTACAGTATTGAGAAAGATCAAGGTGCACCTTCACATGTTAATGAATTTCAATCACAAATCTTGGAAAATTTTACTAATCAATTGCAATAAAATATTAGTAGCAGTATTGGAAAATATACCACTTTAGAATCAGAAAATCAGATCATAATCTGGCAAGTACCAGCAATGATTAAAATTTCCAATAATATGCAATCTGCTGTAAAAGTTTTTGAATTATTTCATGATGAGCAAATTCCAAATTCATATCAACAAAGAAACATTCTTCAAGAAAACACCAAGAAAATGATCTTAAATCTGAAAATTGCAATGAAGAAAATACACCGGAGTGTTCAAATAGAGACATTTTCAAATGCATTGTTTCGGATTCATATTTTTCTCTTTATCCTGATAATTTTTCTAATAATAATTTAACCTCTCTTCACATTAAAGATATTTCAAAAAATAGAGAGTCTGATCTAAATGAATTTCCAATTGATTTTTATCAGGATAGAGAATTAATTAATGATCATTCTTATGGCATTAATGAACATGAGCTAAATATTCCTTCTTATTTTGATACATTAAATAAGATGGAAGGGAATTCTAATGAATGTCTTGAGGTCATTTATGATAACTACTTTGACATTGAGGATATTGATTTGTCTTCTTTACAATTGAATATTCATGATCTAAATCTAATCACATGTGAAAATGAAGAACGATTTAATTCAGAAATTGTATGAAATAGTTCTCATTTTCAAACAAATAATCATACTTATGATTTCACCATTCAAGAAACCATTCCAATCTATGATTTATATGATGATCAAGCTCGCATTCCTATTCAGAGTCATATCCTTCTCTATAATTCACAAGTGGGTATCAACAATCATTCTAATTGCATTATTCTGCCCAATTCTTGTGAAGAGGAAATTACTTTAAGTCACTCCCAATTGTGTTGTAACAATAATTGTAACACTAGTGTAAACTATGATTCAATTTTGTTATTATTTCAACATTTAATTTTAACTTCAGATTTATTTTTTGTTTTTAGTCTTAGATTTTTAGATACTTTGTGCTAGCATATTGAGAAGCTCAACATTGAACACTCAATTGAAGCATTACCTCAAGGGAAAAATAAAGATTCAAACTATAAATGTGAATATCGAAAGTTATTAAATTTCCAATTTCAATTGATGTTCATTCCTTATCAATTACTTCTTGCTTTTCAAGAGCAGTGCCAAAAAGAGAGTGTATTTTCACTTTATGACCAGCAATCTAATTCAATTAATAATCTTCTGTTGGATTTATCGGACTTCCATCCATTTTTCATTGATCAATTTGAAAGACATTTGTAAAGTTTTCCTTCACAGAATATTGTTAATAATTTAGCACTTAATCATAACACTAACAAAATCACACAGGCCATTGTTTTTGAAAGATCATTTTTACAACCTGGCCTGTCATCTTCTCTTTTAAACCTCTCCCACTAAATAATGGAAATCCATCCAGATTTCTATGATCCAATTGAAATTCATTTGGAAAGGACATTTCAAGATAAGGTAATGGTGAATA
Organism: Pinus albicaulis; assembly: GCA_034641835.2. Lineage (NCBI taxonomy): Eukaryota > Viridiplantae > Streptophyta > Pinopsida > Pinales > Pinaceae > Pinus > Pinus albicaulis. The sequence goes on from CM076578.1 coordinate 1,340,423,333, forward strand.
AGATACTAGAAATAAAGATACATTTTGTTTTCAGATTTAGTTTTCTTAGATTAATTATATTTGTATGTTTACTAATGTTTGACATGTACATACATGCGGGAATTAAAATGCTTACATGGTTTCATTGAAAATATGACTATACCTAGTCATGTTTCCTTCATTAAGTTAGAAATAAGAATAGATTAATTTTCTTTTCTGTCTGCATTTATTTCATTATTTCAGATTTTCAATAAAACAAGTCATGAATCCAATTTCTTTTAAGAATCCAATTTCAATTTTAAAGCAATCTAGAGCATTTGAGAAGCTCTTGAATTATCTGATCATACTTATTTGTCAAGCCTTAAACTTTCTTGTTTTTTCAAAATTCATAATATTGATCATACATGAAAAAATTCCAAGAATCTTCTACTACTTGACAATTTTTTATTCACAAGTAATTCTACCACTCTTGTCTTCTAATTTAATTTTGGAAAGGATGTAATTCGAAAAAAATCATTACTTAGAATTTTAGATTAAAATAAGAAAGTGATGTTGAACTTATGTAAATTTTGAGAAAATTTGGAAGAACTTGAAGCTTCAAAGAGGTAAAACTTACAATCAAAATTCTTCCAGCTATGTGTTTACAGGTTCATCATCATCTATTGTTTATTTTTCTTTCAAAGGTTGTTACACCATTTTTTGGTCATCTAACTTATTATCATTAGATGGACCCAAGTACACCATGTAAGACCAGTTTTACCCTAAGTAAAACCGCTTTCACTATGTTAAAACAGGAAACCCCAAAAGGAAATATTAAACAAACCTATATTTGTTTGATTTTCCTCATGGAATAATTAATTAAACCATAATTTAATTATTATTCCCGGTCATGTTTAACCCAAAAACAAAGAAATTAATTAGATAAACCTTTATTTATCTTATTATTTTCTAGGAATAATTATTTAAATCTTATTTAGATAATATTCCTTGTTAAATATGACCAAATCACCCACAAATAATTAAATAAATCGTTATTTATTTGATTATCTTCCAACCACTTCCTTAAAAAGATAAATAAATCATTTATTTATTTATTTTTGACTAATCAAGGGATTTGACCCAAGTCAAAAACCCTTTCCCTCCAACAAATATAATAAAGTATTCCATAAAAGGTGGATCTAGATTTGGTTAACATTATTTTAATCATGCACCAAGATCTAGAATGACCCAATATTTTGTTATAAATAGGAGGGTTTTCCCCATCATTCTTCACCTTTTGTTGCCTACTAGATCACTCTGGATCTATACACTTGCTCTCATTTTTCATCATTTGCTCCCATTGAGCTTCATTTTGCATTGGGTCTTCTACACCTACAAGAGAGAGAAAGCTTAGATCTGAAGTGCTGAGGACTACAAAGAACCCATCCCATTGAGGAGAGCTGGATACACCTTCTTGTTTTCCTCCCAGGTGCCCTGTAATATAAAAATTCTTTCAAAAAATTGTGTTCTTGTCTTGTCTGTTGGATGCATGGAGCAAACCCTTTATTTTACTGCTTAATGTCTTTCCATACATAGATATGGTGTTTTGCAGCTATTTTCTTGTCTAACTAATCGCAGATCTGAAGATATTGGCAGCCACTTTTGTTGTTAGGGCTATTAGTTATGCGTAGCTAAAGTGGTCCTTTTTCGTACACTTCGACAAAGGATTCATACTAACAAATGGAGACTCCACACGGGTTTTAAATTACGACCGCTGTCGTTTTTCATATTCTTGCATATCCAGCTACTTCAGACCCTAGGGTTTCTTTTCAGCTGTTTATTTTTCCTAGTTTCATGTTGTTTTTCTCACATAAAACCCTAAAACATCAAAATTTCTAACTTCCGTGTGTTTCTGGCCCTATTGCGCAGGTAAGCGACACCAGCCGCAACTGAGACGACAACTTTTCTGAAAATCTGCCGCCGAGACAACCGGAACTGGGGGTCGCACTTTTTGGCCCTAAACTTGCGACCTGGACCTCCAGGTCGCACTTTTTAGCCTGTTTCCTGCGACCTGCACTGAAATCAGGTCAGAAACTGCGACCTGCCATTTTTTCAGCAATTTTTCTGCAATTTTTCTGGTTTTTTCTGCAGCTTCTGTCAGGGTCCTCCAGCCTCTGTCTCAGCCTGTTTTGACCAAGTTCTAATCTGTTTTTACTCATCTAAGTGGGAACCTAGCCCCTTAGGGCTTTAGTACCCTCCAATTTTTGTGGAAGAGTTTTAAGTTGTTTCAGCCGTCTGTTTTTCAGAGCTTCAGCCTCCTTTTTTCCAGATCTGTTACCTCCCTTTCAGATCCTTTGAAATCAGCCTTTCTTCCTTTCAAATCACCTCCTGTCGTTTTGTTTGGACCTCCTTTGAAGGCCTCCGCCTTGCCCCCTCCGGTTTCTTGCTGATTTCCTTCCTTTTTCCAGCCACCTTGCCTCTGTCTCTTGGCTGTGATCTGCACCTCTTTTCAGCGGCTTTGTCCTCTAGATCCCTGTCCCCTTTGACCTTAGATCTATTGGCCCCTTTTCCGTGTGTTTTACATAGTTTTTCCCTTTCTTTTCAGCATAGTTTTGAGAGACCCACCTTCTTGGGTTAGATAGATGCACAAGTAGCTGTTATTTTTCTGTTATTTCAGCATTATCTCCTGTTCTCTGTAGGTTTATTTTCAGCTACGCGACACACTTTTTTCTTGCTCTCAAAACGGAAAGGGTTTAAAAATTAAAATTAACGCATGCCACACACTGACCCTAAGCGAAAAAGCGCCTGGTTAACACCGCCTGGCAAAGACTCTAAAATCAATTGTCACTGCACCTTATCTGCCCTTACCATAATTGATTACTGTCCCTTTACGCTTTTTGTCGGTTTCCTTCTTCCTGTCATCATTGCGTCCCAAGGCGCCTTTCCCGGAGACTTCTTGTCCTTCATCCTCAGTTTCCAGTTGATCGACCTGCTCCGCACCGCCGTCGTCGAGCCAGTCCACCTTCGAGTCCGCACTCCGACTCTTCTCCTGATTCATCGGGTCCTCCTTCTCCTCCTGGTTCTCCCCCTGTCACCTTCACTATGTCTGGTCCAGGGCCTAACGCTAGCGCTTCTCCTGGTCCCAATACCGGCCCTACTACTAGCGGAACCGCCACAGGAACTACCCCGGCCACCCCTGTGCTGCCGTACATTGCAAGCCTCAGCCTCCCCGATTTCCATCAATTGATCAACGACCCCATTCACCACAATGCTAACTGGCCCGCTATGCCAACCAAGCTCCCCTCCGACATCCCTAAGTTTGAGGGCCTTAATGGAGAAGATCCGACCAATCATGTCCGCTCTTTCCACATGTGGTGTTCCTCCAATTCCATTACCGATGACTCCATCCGTCTTCGTTTGTTTCAACGCACGCTTACCGGCGAAGCTTCTAAATGGTATGTCGAACAAGCCACCTCTACCCATACCACCTTTGAGACTCTTGCCCAAGCCTTTTTGTCGTACTTCCAGCTCCCTCTCCGATACGATACTGGTACGGAGCTCTTGACTTCTTTTAAGCAAGCCTCTTCAACACGCCTTTCCGCCCATGTTCAGGAATGGCGAAGAAGACGGAGCTTATGTCGAGCCCCTCCCTTCGAAGATCAGGTTTACATGGACTGGTTCCTTCGTACCCTTCCCGCTCCCATCGGCAAAGATGTCACCTCTCACTTTCCTCAAACTGAAGAAGCCGCCCTCCAAATAGCCTTGAAATATGACCTGATCTACGCTCAGTCTGGTTATGTTTATACCGTTCTTCCTGACATCCCCAGGCCCGGTGGCGCTAACGCCCCGGGGGCATCTCATTCCGCCGACGGTATCGTTGGAGCTCTTTCCCATCCGTATGCTCAACCTCCTGTGGGCTATGGTCTCCCTCAGGGCGGGGCCAGCACCTCCAGCGCTCTTCCCCCTCCCGGCAACATGTATCCAGGATACGACATGCCTCCTCCTTTTTCCCAACCTCCTGCTTACCTCAATGTTGCCCAACCCAACCCTTACCTTTATCCACAGCCTGGTGCGCCAGCTCCTCCAGCATATGCGCTTTCACCTCCCTTGCCTCCTCAAAACCCGCAACAGCACTTACAGCCCCCTCCAGGGCAAGTATTTGCACAGCAGGGCGCGGCTAATCCCCCTTCTTCTCAAATAAGGCGGAGAGGCAACCAAAACCAATCTGCCCCTGGTAACCGCGGACCCAATTCTGGTGTTGACCCTAACACTAGCAACCCGCAACCGGGCCTTCAGCCCAAGCCGGACAGGCCGCTTCGCACAAACAAGCCATGTTCGTGTTGCGGTATTTATGGTCATTACACTCACGATTGTCCCTTTTTACCCCAGATGCGGCAGATGTGGGAGTCTCAAGCCACATTGCGCGGACAACACGCCTCACCTCATGCTCCTCCTAATGTGGCCACTACTCAACCCGCTGTGTTTATCGATCCCTTCCCTCAGCAAGGATTCGTGGCTACCCAACCACCTGATACCCAGGTCGCCACTCCCCCTTCCATTTCTGGTTCCTCCGATTACCAGATCCTCATGATGCACTCCTATCCTAACCCGCCCGTCGATCTTCACCTTCAAACTCGGTCTCGTCAGTACCCCAAGCCTCCTGCTCAGTCTGCCCCCGAGTCTCCTTCTTCAGGTTCTACAGAGCCTCTTTCGACATCCACTGGCCCCTTACATATCCCTCAACCCAAATATGAGGTCCATACCAAGATTCCTAAGGGACCATTACGTCAAAATGCTGCTTCTGGTCGAGCTGCTCATTCGTATAGTGTAGTAGACGATTTGGCGCAATCCCCTGTTGCCATTTCCACACTGGAACTCCTCCAGTCGTGCCCTTCCCAAAAGAAGGCTCTACTATCTGCCGTGGGCGCTGTCGATCCTGCTGATGACCAATTGATTGTCTTCGACGCCACTCAATCGGACCATCCTCCTCTTCCTCCTTCCGTCGCCTTCCAAATCCCCGTCAAGATCCGGAACGCCAACGTGTCCCGGTGCATAATTGATGAGGGGGCATCCACCTGCGTGATGTCCGCTTCGGTTTGGAAGCAACTCGGATCCCCTGAGCTGGCCCCTTCCACGATCACCCTTCGAGCGTGGGACGGTCATGCCTCCCAGCCCATTGGCATGTTTCGTACCTGTCCCATCACCCTCGCCGGTAAGACCGTTTGCGTTGATGTCGAAGTCATTGACGCCCCTCTAGACTACAACATTCTACTGGGGCGAAGCTACACCTATGCCATGTCTGCTGTCCCATCCGCGATTTTCCGCAAGATGTCTTTCCCTCACAATGGAAAGATAATCACCATTGACCAGCTATCTTATCATGAGCCGCCGTCTCAGACCTCTTCCGAGATGACAATCTCTTATGTAGCCAACAAGCAAACCGTCGATTCCTTGACCAGTGTCTCCCCCGGCGTCTACAAAGATTCCTCCCTGCTTGGAACCTTTCCTCATCTCCCCCCTCCTCCTGTCACTGATCCCAGCTTATCGAATGTTTGCATGACGCAATCGACCCAGGCCGCCCATACACGGCCTGCTTCAGCTAGTCAGCAACCTCCCCCTCGCCCTCCGCAACCTGCTCCTAGCCATTCATCTCAGCCAGCCGGACCTCCTCCTTCTGGCCCTCCCCCTCCAACTGGTATCCCTGACCCCCTTTATCCTCCTGGCACGGTTCCCCCTGGCCTTAACCACCTCGGAGCGGTCCCTCCTGGCCATTACCCTGCTGGGCAGATACCTTTCCTGGCTCCCCCTCCTGGAGTATTTTCTGTCCCCGTTATGGCCACCCTCTCTCTCCCTAACCTGACCCTCGGCGTAACCCATCTGGTACATTGACCCTCCAGCCGCTACCCCTCCCGGTCACCCTAAACCTTACCTGGCTTTGACACCGGTTCAACCGGTCCCCCTCACCTCCTCCGGGCCCCCCGCACCCCCACAGGACCCTACCCCTGTGGTGCCAGCCCCCAGAAAGAAAGGCAAAGCTCGTAAGGGGGCAACCCATCAGGACCAGGCCGCCCCGACAACTCTTACCCCTCCACGACCACCAAAGCCCGCCATCCGATGCGCTTTGTGTGATATCGTCGGTCACGCCACCCATATGTGTCCTGAATTGCCACACCTCAAGATTCTGGTCAATGAGACGTTTCCCGACTCTGACATCCCAGAAGTCTACGTCACTATCCCAGACTCTATCCCGAAACTCAAAAACTTGCGCACAAACCACCCTTGTGCCTTGTGCGATTTCCACGGCCATTACACCCACCTCTGTCCCCGCCTTGACGAGTATCGTTCCTCCTTGGACATGTACCGCCAATTCAAGGCCACTTCGATAGGACCCGAGGACCTTCCTACTCCCATTCACATTCCTCCTCCTGCTATCGAGCCAACAGAACCGTCTAACACCATTTTGTACCTGTCATCATCCTTGCGAGATAGTCCACCTGCCCTTCAACCTGCCGATCCTCTCGGCTCCTCAGCCGACCTTGGATCTGTTGATATCGCGCATCTGAGCCCTTCTCCTCCTGATGACCCGTCACACATCACTACCGCCTCGGGTGACCCCTCTTCCTCCAGTCTTCCCATCTTCCAATCTGATGAAGACATTATGGAAGCCATGACCAACCCGGATTTTCCCTGGGATGATATGCACCATCGCGCATACTTCCTCCCACAGCAGTCCCATGACCAATTTGCTGTGGAAACCAAAGACTTCATCCCCAATGTTGTCGATTGGTTCAAAAACCCCATCCCTGCCCCTGATGCTCTCGAAGAAGGAAACATGGCCAACATCTCTCCTACCATCAAAATTGACATTTCAGTCACCCCCGGTATCCAGGAATATATCACCTTAGGTGCTCACTGCACCCCGGAAGAAATCGAAGCTTACACCAAGCTTTTCAAAAAATTACGTGATATTTTCGCCTGTTCCTATTCTAAAATGCCCGGACTCGATCCCACCATTGTCGAACGTCATATCGATACATGGCCGGATGCCAAACCAGTCCGTCAAAAGTTGAGACCCATTCATCCTTCCAGACGTGACGCTATCAAAGCTGAAATCGACAAGCTTAAGCAGGCTGGTTTCATTTACCCCATTGAATACACCACTTGGGTGTCCAACCCCGTCCCCGTTCTTAAGAAACAAGGCACCATCCGTGTCTGCACAGACTTTCGCGACTTGAACCAAGCTTGTCCCAAAGACAACTTCCCCACACCGTTCATTGACCAAATCATTGACGAGTGTGCGGGGCATGAGGTTCTATCCTTTATGGATGGTTTCTCCGGATACAACCAAATTGCTATCCGTCCTGCCGATCAACTCAAAACCGCGTTCATTAGTCCGTGGGGAACTTTTTCTTACCGAGTCATGCCTTTCGGCCTCAAAAACGCCGGCGCCACTTTTCAACGGGCCATGTCTTATTGTTTCCATGACTTAGCTCACATTATCCTTGCTTATTTGGACGACCTCACCGCGCGTTCTAAGCATCGGGCGCAGCACCTCCACGATCTGCTTACCATTTTCCTCCGATGTCGCAAGTATAATATCCGCCTTAACCCGTTGAAATGCGTTTTTTGCGTTCCCGCCGGCCGTCTCTTAGGCTTCATCATGTCTAAGCATGGTATCACTCTTGACCCTTTGAAAGTTCAAGCCATTCTTGAACTTCCCATTCCACGTACCCTCCGCCAGCTCCAAAGTCTCCAAGGTAAAGCTAATTTTCTTCGACGGTTCGTCCCTGACTACGCCACCACTGCACATGGGTTCCTTAGACTCCTCCGATCTTCTATCCCTTTCATTTGGGATTCCTATGCTCACGAGTCTTTCGATGCCCTCAAGCAGGCTCTCACATCCGCTCCCTTGATTCGCCCTCCCGACTTTGATCGAGACTTCATCCTGTATATCTCCGCTTCCACCTATTCGGTTGCTGGAGTCCTTATCCAGGAAGATGACAATGGTATCGAGCATGTGATCTATTACGTCAGTAAGAACCTTGTAGGACCCCTTGTTTCCTACTCACTCGAAGAAAAATTGGCATTGGTTGTAGTGTTCTTAGTCCAAAAGCTTCGTCATTATATCCTCATGCGCTCCACCAAGGTTGTGACTAATTCCAACCCCTTGGCTTTCCTATTGAGTCATCGTATCCTCACTGGGAAATACGCCCGTTGGGTCGTTATTCTCCAAGAATTCGACCTTGAATTCGTCACACCAAAAAGTAAGAAAGGCTTAGCCCTCGCCGAGCTCATTTCTGAATTACCTACCGGAGCGCCAGATACCCCGGTTAATGATGACTTTCCTGATGAACACTTATTTTCCATTACTGCCGACGACCCATGGTATGGCGACATTCTTACTTACTTGCGAACCCAAAAGTTCGCCCTCCACCTTGATCGTGAGGCCCGCCGACGCATCCGACACCAAGCCCCCCGATACCTCCTTATCGGTGACGACCTATATCGTCGTGGGGTTAACACCGTCCTTCGTCGTTGCCTCACACACGTTGAAGCTGAACAGATCCTTAATGCCTGCCATAGCGGCGCTTGCGGTGGCCACCTCTCCGGTCTCGCTACTGCCCAGAAAGTCATGCGCGCTGGGTATTTTTGGCCTTCTCTCTTCAGTGATTGCATTGAGGCAGTCAAACACTGTCCCAATTGCCAGCATTTCGCCCCTAAGGCGCGAGCTCCACCAGCTCCCCTCCATCCGGTTGTCTCAACCGGCCCCTTCTGTAAATGGGCCATCAACTTTATGGAGTGTCGCCCGCCATCCGCTGGTAACCATAAATATATCATCGTGGCGGTCGACTATTTCACCAAATGGGCTGAGGCCATGCCAACGTTCAACAACACGGCAGCTACCGCGGCCCTCTTTTTCTTTAACCATGTTATCGCTCGATTCGGGGTTCCCAAACAACTGGTCTCCGACCATGGCAAACATTTTGAAGATGAGATATGGCGTGAGCTATCCTCACTGTTAGGTTTTGAGCACCAATATTCCTCCTCCTATTACCCCCAAGGTAATGGCCAAGTTGAAGCAGTCAAAAAAATCCTCAAAACTATGCTTCAACGAACGGTGAATAAGCACAAAACCAACTGGCATCTCATGCTCTTCCCTGTCTTGTGGGCCTATCGAACTTCTGTTAAAACCGCCACCGGGTTTACTCCTTTCCACCTGGTTTTTGGAGAGGAGGCAGTCTTACCGATCGAGTTTGAAATTCCTTCCCTACTTCTAGCCATTGAACTTCTCCCTGACACCCAACCGCTAGAACAACGACTTATCATGCTTGAGCGCGCTTCCGAAGACCGTCGTGTTGCCTTGCAAACCATGGAAGTGGCCAAAAAGCGCACCAAAGCTCAGTATGACCGAAAAGTCCAGCCTCGCACTTTTCACGAAGGTGACCTTGTTCTAGTATATGACCAGGCCCATGATGTCCTTGGTCACGGGAAGTTTGACTCATTATGGCTAGGTCCTTATATCATTAGTAAAGACCTCGGTAAGGGGGCATACCTCTTAGAGGATTTCGAGGGCCACCCCCTTCCTAATCCTCGCAATGCACTCTATCTTAAGAAATATTACCCTTAGCATTTCCCTTCTGAAATGCATGTTTTATTTTCTTTTAGATAGCCAGCATCTGTTTTTTCTCTTTTTTATGATTTGCTACTTCACCAGGACCCGTTTTGTCCAAGAAGGGCCACTTCACCTACACTCTAAATCGAATTTCCTCACTTACAATACCTGTATGTGGGGCATCACTTCGCTTCCATACTCGTCCATGTTCGTGTCGATTTTCGTCATGAGTTCCCACCTTGTACTCATGTTTCCACGGTCCCCCATTGGGGCCTTGACTGTGTGGCAGCACCATAGAGTCATCCTTGTTTCGAGCATCCAAGTTGAGTCATCATCGCATTCATGGAGTCTATCCCGCGTCCCTTTGTACCCCACTATAGCCCTCCATCCTTCATTGCTTGGCCTCTCTCTTGGATCGCATATTATGACCTTCAGTCCCACTGTCCCCTATCCCTTATGATATCGTGTCAGTCGCTGCCATGTCATTCATGCCCTTTATGCTCTAACAAGGGAAGTCATCCATTCGCTACTCAGTCCTTTCCATTTCACCATCATCATTAGTGTCAGTCTGTCCGTCGCTCTACCTTTTTCTCTCGTGCCTTAGTTGAGGGTCTCTCATTATCTCAACTATGGCGGACCTCCTTCTGTCGAGATCAGCTCTTTCATTCCAGAAGCCAGGTCTAGAGGGCGGTGTACCTTGGTTCCAGCTTCCACTCTTGTTCGGTGCCTTGGATCAGGCAAAGGGATACCTCCTTTCCCTTTGGCTTGATTGTTTCTCCAGCTCTTTTCAACATGATCGAGATTCGTATACTTGATGGTCCAGTGATCCAGCAGCAGCTCTTGATGATTCCCGGGCGTGTGTGAGATGTTTCAACCCTCATGAGGGGGTGGTCCTGCAGGTAGCCCCCCACATGCCCGGATGACCTCTTCTTCGCAACCTTCGATGCAGCTCCAGATATTTGATGATGTTGGCCATAGCCACTTGCAGCGCCTCTTTGATTTGCATGTATCAGTCAGATTTTGTGAGCCCTTCCCCACTTGCAGGGGGCATTTGGGTTGTATTTATATCTCAGTATTTGTATCTCATGTACTCAGATATTATTGTACAAGTCCTCGCTGTTATCCCAGGCACAGCATGTATATGGGATTCCTCATTGTATTTTTATCTGGCTCATGATTATGCCAGCTGTACTTTCTGGTTCGGTCCCTTGATTACTGGACACACTATTCTTTTGTACTTTGTCTCGGCGGGCATAGGTATGCCTCCCCCGCCGCCTTCAGCACAGGTACCCTCTCATAAAAAGAGACTTGTTGCACCTGCGAGTCTCGTCTCCTCAGGGTCTAGTCCTTCAGCACACTATCTGCCTCACATTTCTCTCTCATTACCTTTTGTTGTCTGAGTAGTTGTGTTCTTACAACGTACTTCGGTCATATACGATTTACTCCGACACTCGCACGGCGAGAACATCTGTTTTACCATTTTTTGGTCATCTAACTTGTTATCATTAGATGGACCCAAGTACACCATGTAAGACCGAGTTTACCTAAGTAAAACCGCTTTCCTATGTTAAAACGAAACTTGAAATATTAAACAAACCTATTTTGTTTAATTTTCCTCATGGAATAATTAATTAAACCATAATTTAATTATTATTCCCGATCATGTTTAACCCAAAAACAAAGAAATTAATTAGATAAACCTTTATTTATCTTATTATTTTCTAGGAATAATTATTTAAATCTTATTTAGATAATATTCCTTGTTAAACATGACCAAATCACCCACAAATAATTAAATAAATCATTATTTATTTGATTATCTTCCAACCACTTCCTTAAAAAGATAAATAAATCATTTATTTATTTATTTTTGACTAATAAAGGGATTTGACCCAAGTCAAAGACCCTTTCCCTCCAACAAATATAATAAAGTATTCCATAAAAGGTGGATCTAGATTTGGTTAACATTATTTTAATCATGCACCAAGATCTAGAATGACCCAATATTTTGTTATAAATAGGAGGGTTTTTCCCATCATTCTTCACCTTTTGTTGCCTACTAGATCTCTCTGGATCTATACACTTGGTCTCATTTTTCATCATTTGCTCCCATTGAGCTTCATTTTTGCATTGGGTTTTCTACACCTACAAGAGAGAGAAAGCTTAGATCTAAAGTGCTGAGGACTACAAAGAACCCATCCCATTGAGGAGAGCTGGATACACCTTCTTGTTTTCCTCCCAGGTGCCCTGTAATATAAAAATTCTTTCAAAATATCGTGTTCTTGTCTTGTCTGTTGGATGCATGGAGCAAACCCTTTATTTTACTGCTTAATGTCTTTCCATACATAGATCTGGTGTTTTGCAGCTATTTTCTTGTCTAACTAATCGCAGATCTGAAGATATTGGCAGCCACTTCTGTTGTTAGGGCTATTAGTTATGCGTAGCTAAAGTGGTCCTTTTTCGTACACTTCGACAAAAGATTCATATAACAAAGGTTGTTTCTTATTTCTATTTTGTTTTGTGTGTAGATCTTCATTAACTTGATTATGTAGATCTAAGATAAGCAAGCAGCCAACCCTTGTTTCCAAAATCTGTAACATGTTCAGAGAATTATTTATTATTTCATCTGAATTTGAAGGATATCTAATTTTTGCCTATATTGAAACCCTAATAAGTCTTAATAAATTGTCGAAATAATCATATCAGATCATTTTATTTCACAATTCTCTTTATAAGAAAGTTCTAATAAAATTAATTTCCAATAAAAAATTTCGACATTTAATTAAATTATTAAATGGTTATTTATTATAAAGCAAAGTTAAATCACTCACTTTCTTTTTGAATTGAATACTTTAAAGAAATCATCAACCCTACATATGGCTCATTATATATCGCAAAACGCATATCGGAGGCTCTGAAATAAACATACATTAAATATATCCGATCTCCCGATATTCTCACTCCCTCTGATCTCCGATGATCTCTCCATCTGATATCACATAATCTGTATCACAACATTTTATCAGAGGCATCTCTTAAAGATTCATGATAAGAAACCTTCGATCCATATCTTCTGATATTCATTCTCGCTCATTTTCCGATAAAATTACTTCGCCAAAATTGTGATGTTCATATAACCCAGACCCGATATGACATTTATATCATCTTTATATACAGATATCGCATCCATTTATAAATCACAAATTTCGTAGGGGCATATATTTAAAAGTTTCGATGTCCCGGATCCGATATGAAATTAAAATTCATATAATAAAAATATCTGGTTTGTTCTTCATCGCACATCGGCGCATCAACGAAATTACATTGCGCATATCGGAAATTTTAGTGGTTATTGTTAAGACCTCGATTGGTAAATTATATTAGTTGTGATGCGATAAAAAACAAGGTAAGGAGATTGTGATGCAATGCTTCATGTATCGCATATCGCACAATATAATTAATATGTGAAACGATAAAAGTTACAACGAGCGATGTGGAGTTCGCTGCGAATTGCGAAAATCGCAAAATTGCAAAAGTGTTAAGTCGTGAAATCTGCTAGAAGGTAAGTTATAAAATTTGTTAAGTGCAACTGTGCATAATTGAGCATTGTTTATATGGGTTGTAAAACCGATGTTCCATGCATATAATTTGATATTTGGAGTCATATTGCATTAGTCATTTACCGCATTTTCATTATCGCAAGAATTATATCGGCGATTCATTTCATTCACAAGCATTAATCTTCCGATATGACTATTCTTGGATATCGCATTCATCCCTTCGCAATTTCCCATCGCACATACTCATATCGCAACTTTTTCATTGCAAAATTTATATCGCATCGCTAAACTTAAATGAAGTTTTGTCTTCAAGATCTTTTGCTGCGATAAACTTCGATATTTGGCTTTCCACCATTATCTTTAAATTTTTATGGAAAGATCTCAATCGCATATCGAAAAAAGTGGAAGTCGCAGATTTTAAGTTATGCATGGCAAAGAATCTCGCGATGTAAAAAATTTAGCAAGGTAATGTGCCAATGATTAATCTAGATTTTTAATTTTCTTTTATTCTGAATTTATCTCCATAATCATCATATAAAGATTCAAATACCCTTTATATAATTGTTACATTATTCGGGATTTTGAATAAATTTCAATACTTTAGGGCTTATATAAATTCAGAATGGAAGAAGCAAAAGAACATTTATCGTTTCAATTCATAACGAAACATATCTTCACCCTCATTTCTGATGGATTCAATTTATTTCTGATTCCTTGAAAATGAAACATTGCTTTCCTTTAGTTTACTGCTTGTTTTACTTTGGATGTAATAAAATAATGATTTTGAATCAATAAAACTTCTTCATGCTTTTAATTCTAATTAAAGAAAGAATTTAACTTGCATTGGAGAAAATCATCTTTCTCAGGTAAAATTGAATGCAGTTCTTCAATGGTAAGTTTCATGTGCCCACTTTCATTTATTCACATTTCTTCATTTTTGTTGTAGTCTTTGCTGATCTTGAACTATGTTTATACATGTATTCATGAATCATTCGCACCTCTACCAGATCAGTTCATTTTCTTTTACTCTTTGAGATTCTTGAGAGAAGCAGTAATGATCCTCATCGAATCAGCTTCACTGGGGAGTTTTTGAACCTCTAGTCTGTTTCTTTAAAGCATTAATTTTATTATAAAATAATTAATATGCTTTTATGCAGGTTTTGTCTTGAAGAAGAAAAATTTGCAACAAACAGAAATTTTTCATTCAGCATATTATCTATCATAACTGTTATTCACCTTCTACATTTTTAGAGCCTCATTTTTATATAACTCTGCAAGATAAAATTTTTAAAATCTCAACATAGGAATTAATGAACATATGCTTATTTTCTTATATAATCTTTTGTTGAGAAATTCATATAAGCGATCTTGTTAGAGTTTAGCTTTTAAATTTTGTTTTTCTTTTAATCTTTTCTTTCTTCATTTTTATTTGTTGATTTCTTTTCTTACTTTAGTTAGAAATTATTTTCCTTTTGTTTTCAATTTTTTTGGTGACTTTTTCATGATTTATGTGAAAGGTATTTTTCTTACCTTACAATTGTTGACATACATGATAAATCTTTTACTCTATCCATTTAAGTGAATTTCAATTATTATTAAAGGTATATCTTTATGGAACCATAAAACCATCTTGCTTTAAATATTTTTCGTGGAGGAACACACATCCTTTCTAAGTGATTGAGTTTACTTTTTCAAGAAAAGCATTGATTTGAGTTTAATTCAATGAATCCCTCCCACCCCTCCACATAAAAATCCTTTGATTGATAGTTGCAGAGAAATAATTTGGAGCAAACATTATGAAAGTGCTATGTCCATTAAACATAAAATCTCCATTTTCCATCTCACCCCTTTCACTCAAATACATCATAAATAAAAAGCTTGCAAATGCGCTTATCAAAAGAGTGATAAAAAGAGGAAGCATGTGAAATACAAATAAACTCGTCGGGGCTATGGACGCTCACTGGCAGTGGGACTAGACTTGTATGGCATAAAAGACAACTTCGCCGGAATACTGTTCAGGCTCGCTAGTAGCGAAGCGATGTCAGAGACAATCTTAAAATGGATATATGCTTTATAAAACACTCTTATCTCTACCTTCTTCCATTTTTCACATGAGGAAAATTTAAAAAAAATAAATTTCCCCAAGTTTGGATTCATCACTTTTACTTAAGTCTATTTTAAGTACTTATCTTTACAAACTTATATTGCTTAATCTATTTTATGTGGAACCTATGGAAATGTTTTATTGTTAGATGATTTCATGATTTCCATTATTTTTAACCTTTGGGTAAATTCAAGTTCATTATCTTTAATCAGAGATAACTGATTCTTCTCCCGTATGTCGCCATTGTTGTGGTAAAACACAACCCCCCCATTTTTTACTTATGCACTTCAAATAATGGGGATCCATTACCCGGATGCGGGTGTTCAAGATTGATACGATGGGAATTAACTGGTGGAGGGGCGCGTGGCATGGCCACATGGCCATCTGCAGTCAGCATTTACGCTCCATTTATTCTCCTTTGATGCTAGCTCCTCTCGAGGCCGTCACCCTGCGCGGCATTTATGCCGGTGGGGAGGCCGAGATGGCCTTCCTTTTAACTTATTTCTGCTCGACTCTTCGTTCCCATCTCTTAATTTGGTTTCTGGGCTCCTGGTGTGGTCTTGTTGCAGTTCACAAACCTCCATGCCGATGCTCTTCCAGCCAGTCGCTTCCAGGTGCTCTCAGGAAGCAGAATTGCCGAGAAAACGCACTTCTGTGGGTAGGCGATGCCATTTGGGTCGCTGCTTCGATTTCCTTCCCGGTTTGCATTATTCACACAGTCCTCTTTGCTCCTTTCTCCCAGCTTCTTCGCCCGTTTTCTTGGCTCCTGCTCTCCCACTGTTGCCTTCTGCCAGTCTAATTCCTTCTCCATACATCTGTGAAACCATGCCCAGGCTTAGGCATAGACTACGCTGCCGCCGCGGTAGCTCCCAAGCCCGTGACACCAGTCGACGCCGCTCTCCCTCTGCCAGCTCTCCGTCGACCTCCTCGGAAAGCCTCCGTAGCCGCTCCCCCTCTGCGCGCTTCAGACTTGGAAGAGGTCGTTGAAGGCGCTCCACCTCCTCCCCTCAATGAGGTTCTGATGTCTCTCGACTGTCTCTTGAAGTTCGCCCAGCAATCTCTGCCTCCCTGCATAGCCCCTCCACTGCTATTTTCCATTATCAATGCGACTCCAACCGCCCCCTGGTTATTGCTACTATCTCGGTTTCTTTCAAAGAATGTCCTGAAGCCCCTCCGGACCCTCCTTCGACAACGCTTCCAGTCAATCTGCAGGCTCCCCCTTCTGCTGTGCGTGACCCTCAGCCCGTGGGCATGGACTCCTCCTACAATGCTGAGGATTGTGGCCCCAATGTTCATCAACATGTTGGATTGCAGGTCAACGGGAGTGTTGCTGGAGCAGAGGCAGTCCAAAGCGGTCCGGGCAATAATGACGAAGAGGTGGGATGGTGCAGAATTGAAGAAGAATCGCCCTCGGGCGACTATGGACTCTAGCGTCTTGGCCTCTGTCCAAGTAATTCTGTTCAATCTCTATGGTCTTTTACTGGTTTTGGTAGCTACAGGTCTTGTTATGTCTATGTTGAAAGCCTCTGTCGAGGCGGCTTTAGAACCTCGTTCGGGCCAGCTCCCTCCGATGGGTGGCCATGTTTTTTGTTTAATTTTGGCATGTCAAGGCTGGTTTCCTCTGTTGAGGCAACATTCAAACGTTACTCGGACCAGTTTCCCCTCGAGGGCGGTACATTTTTTTGTTATTTTGGTGACAGAATGCCCATGAGGGCCATGTACTCACTGTATATTATGTTTCACTAATAGAATTAAACTTACCTAGAAAAAAAAATGGGGACCCATTCTACAAAATTTTTAGCTAAATACCTTTTAGGATTTTGATTAAGTTAATTATTTTGTAATTTTGTCATTTTTCATTTTTATCAGATTTCTATTTTGATTATTTCATTGAATCTGGTTTTTCATAAGCTTTCCAATGATACTTGCTTCACTTCATTTGGTTAACGGGTTTGTAAATGGCACGCCTTTGAAGTTCGATCATTTTCTCGCTTGGGTTAAAAAAATGTATAAAGTGTACCAATATTTTAATTCTCGTAGTTAAAATAGTCATTCATTGTAAAAATTAAATTTTAATTATTTTTTACTGAATTTTCATTTTTCACTAATGGTCCTACAAAATGACTCAACTAAATTAAATAATAAGAGGAAAATATGTTTCCCGATATTGGTAATATACTCCAACTTGTTATTTTAAACAAATTATCAAACCCAAAACTCCAAAATTGCAAAGTGGTTGTAGTCTAAAATGTAGGATGGTTAATCTATGTGGGCCCCACTTCACATCATTCCTTCCAAAATCTCGATCTAAACAAATTTTGATCCGAAATAATTTGCGATTGCGAAATTGCAAAATTGCAATATCGCAATTTCGCTTAAATACTTCAAGCCCATCTTTTAAAAAATGCGATGTGCAATTTTTTTTTATGCGACGGGTTATGTCTTTTTATTATAAGGTTTCATTATCCTCCTTATGCCTCCCGACTCAATTTCCTCACATCACACTCACGTCATCCTCACCTCACCCTCCACCTTATTCCTCCACTTAACTCCTCCCTACGTGACATCACCCTCATGTCACCTTTCACTCACCTCTCTTCCCCCCTTCTCTCTCTTATGTGATGTGTATTTCGTATCATTTTTGAATTATTAATTAAAATATATTATATTATATAATATTATATTTTAATATAATTTAAATTTTAAAATTAATATAATATTTTAATTAATAAATAAATCATTTTAATTAGTTTAATTTTATTTTCAAATTAGTTTTTATTAATCAAAATTAATAATGCAATTATAAATAATTAATTGATAATGCTAACTTAATTTAGAATTAGATTGTAACTGAATTGGATTAATTATATAATTATAATTAATTAGCATTAATTAATTAAAAACTATAATCTAATTTAGGATTAGAATTTAATTAAAAAATTCTGATTTTTAGCCCAAGCAACAAAAATTCCAGAATTCTATAAATTTTAATATACAAACTTTGAAAGCTCATAAATGAAGTTTTACTTAGGCCAAATGAGGCCCATGATGACTCATTAGATAAACAAAATCATGGAGAACATTTCTGAAGTTGTTTCATTCCCATATTTGATCATTTATTGGGTCTAAAATTTAGCATAAGATCATGCTACGAATTT
The DNA here is from genome assembly GCA_034641835.2 of Pinus albicaulis. Lineage (NCBI taxonomy): Eukaryota > Viridiplantae > Streptophyta > Pinopsida > Pinales > Pinaceae > Pinus > Pinus albicaulis. Next base: position 1,340,441,726 of record CM076578.1, read on the forward strand.
TTAACAAAATAATTTTTTTGAGATTTATTTTCTGCATTTTAATTTATCCACAACTTCTTCTAAATGCAAACACATTCGTCAATGATATCCTTGGCCATATTATATCAGCATAGGCATCAATAGAAATCTTAGATTTCATTTTCAATTATTTATTTAATTAAGTTTTAATTGGATTTATTTTAATTTCTAGACTTGACATTTTGATTTTATTTTTACATTTTAATTTTGTTTTTGATTAGTTTTTGCAAAAAAACAGTTGAAGAGATGAGAAGAAGAAGCTCTCAATCAATGAGAAGGCTCCAAAAATTGAAGAATATTATTTTAAACCAATGAAAATTGATGGAGCAAAACCACTCTTCAACAAACTTTCCTATGAAGAATTCTTTTGTAAATATTAAAAATAGCAGATTGCAAAAGGTAATCAGGGCTTCTCTCCTCTGCAATTCTAGAATTCTTGATGGCACTATTGTCTAGAGGATTTAGAGGTGTAGGGTGAGAGGAGAGGAATCTCAAATCTGGAGATTATTGAGGTTTTTCTTTTACATTCTGAGTTATGTATAATGAACAGAGTCTTGCACTACTGTAGCTCTGATTTTGAAAGCAGAATTTCAGGCATTGTAAAAGACTGTTAGAGACCGGAGTTGAAGAAATGGACTTAATAAATTGGTATTTATAATACTATTATTTTAATTGTTGGTTTCATTTTATGATAACATAAATGTGTCAATTTATTCGCATACTTGTGCACTTCTGTTGGTATGAGTAATTTGCTTCAATTTATGTTATTATTTGTCTCTACTCTTATGGGTTGAATTCTGATTTCTAAGTAACTATTTACTCAGAAATATGTCTTATAAAACTGATTTATTGAATAGTGATATGTTGTGAACTATTTCCGCATGTTATTTTTTAGTTATTCAAGTTACTGATTAAATGATCAATATCATTTTGAGAACTACTTCCTGAGTGTTGTTGATTGATTGTTTCAGTTAAGAGGTATCTAGATAGAATGTGTTTGGTATTCACAATATCAGTTAATTGAACTACTTCGTTAGCTTGATATTAATTTAAAACAAACATATTTAAATCTCAATTATTTTAAACATCTTGCTCTCAGTTTGGATAGATCTATATCCGCCTAATTGAGATAGGATTAAAATAGTTTCTTTTGCTTGCATCTTAGAATAATATTGCATTTAGATTAAATTCTACATCCTTAAAAAGTCCTCTTTCCGAAGAGGCAAAACTTTAATTGTGGTTTGGCTAAGCCCAAATTAGCTTAAGGATCACTTTTCTTGTCTGATCGACAAGAGTAATGATCTGATGTCTCTTTCCCATTGATAGATAAAAGTCATATTTTAAGCCAATGGAGATTGAGAGAAGATAACTGGACCTAGTTAAACCAGTCGGAGCCACCATTCAAAACAGAAAAGGAATTGCTTTAAGGTCCATACCGAGTGGTCATCTCCCATGTTGTTGCAACGAATTTCGAGGCCTCAACACAACCCAAAGTACCACCTACGCACACAGCCAGCAGGGTCTGCACACAGCAGGACTGAGGATCTCTGCGCACACAGCCAGCAAGATTCCTTACCCAAAACCAACCCAAAATAGATCTAGCAGTTCGCACGTAGCCTTAATTCATATTCATGCCTACCTTTAAACTCTAACTATTCATCTATTTATATCGATGTAGCCTACACTATCCTGTGGTCCGCAAACCGTGGTTGGTTTGCGGACTCTAGGTCTACCCTTGACCCATTACAATGCGTTTGGGGCTTTGACCCACCCGAAAACCCCTGCGTTACTAATTAATACCAAAAATATACAAAATTGTACAAAATTCGTAGCTTTAGGGGACCCTGTCCCAACAAATGTTCATGATACAATCTTACACAATGTTATGTTAGATTCAGGAGCATGTCACAACTTAATGCCTAAAGTTGTCATGGAAAAATTGAACTTAGACATCGACAGACCATACAAAGATATGTTCTCTTTTGATTTTGGTCAATTTAAATGCCTTGGCCTGATAAAAGACCTCTGTGTAACTCTAGTTCAGTGCGTAGCAAAGAGTATTGTGATGGACATTGTAGTTGTTGATATCCCTCCAAAATATGGTATGTTACTATCTCGCACATGGGAAGAAAAATTATAGGGATCTCTATAATTAGATATGTCGTATGCTACCATTTCTATATTTGGTCGGCAAATAAAACTTTACAGAGAAACTTTGATGAAATTCATGGTTAGTAGTGTAGAAAAACCAGAGAATTATCCTATCTATCTATGGCTCTGTAAATAGATTAGGAGCAGGGGCTGGAGTATGGATCTATAATTTAGAGAATGATCATTCGAAAGGACATGCCTTCAAGTTAAATTTCAAATGCACTAATAACATGGCAAAGTATGAAGCATTAGTGTTAGGACTACAAATTGTGAGAAAACTTGGAGCCAAAAGAGTTTATCTCATGGGAGACTCAGAACTTATCATAAAACAAATCAAGGGAGAGTATCTTGTGAATAATCCTAGACTTAGCCAATATAGAGAAACCATTTTAGACTTGATAAATTGTTTTCTTGAAAATGACTTTGTTGTTATTCCAAGAAAGTAGAATATGCAAGCACATAGTTTGGCTACCTTTGCTAGCACATGTAGAATACCTTTTCAGCCAAATAATCAGTACATTGTGTTATAGCCCAAATCCACCTCAGGCTGAAGGAAGGCGGGATTCAGGGTAACACCAAACCACGCTCAGTCTGGTAGCTAGCCCTACCATAACAGGAGAGGGCTCTCTCTCTGGGTCAATCTCAGTAAAAATGTATCAATAGGCCTTGAGATGACTGAAATGAGTGCTAATTTAAGGCTAGGTATATTAATCAAGGAGTTTGGAATGATTTTTAGGGGTTTTTTGTTGGAAAAAGGAAAAGGCAGTTTTGGGCTTGGGGATGAGGCCAAATCTTGCAGAGTTCAAGTTGGGGCAGGGAAGGCAATGGCTTTGATGTCTTAGATTCAATGAATGGATAGAAAGGACTGCTGAGGAGCTGAAGAGGGCAAGAGGCTGCAAGGATCCTCTTCAAATAGATGAAAACATATAAAACTAAACAAAAGTTTAAGGCAGAGCACCAGCCAACTAATGAATTCTACCTTAGTTACTCATTTGTTTAATTCAGAAGCAAAGAGAAGGGAAGTGGCCTACATATAACATTAATGAAACTTACAGATACATGGAGAAAAACATCATCAAAACTCAGAGCCACAAGGATCCCAAACAAGTGTTGCAAAACTCTGGTCTTTCCTTTGCCAAAAATGCTGAAATGAATATACAATGAGGTGCCAAACCTTTCCCAAGAGTCCAACCCTGAAAATGTCTCAGAAAATACAATATATAGACAATTCTAACCCCTTCCCATGCCTCTAGGGGTCAATCTCATCCTTCTAGGAGCTTTTTCAACCAATTCTAAACTAGGAACTGAAATCTAGGCAATCAAACAACTTGCCTCTATATGGAAGGAAATTGATTCATTCATTTAATTTTCACTTTTTAGTGAATGAATCCTCTAGAACAAGTAAATATGAGCCAAAATTACATCATAGTCATCAAGTTACATCAATATAGATCAATAGTTACATCAAAAAGTGAAACTAGTCAAAACTGGGTGAATTTCTGAGCTAAAAAAGTAAAAATGAGGCCAAATTTCTCTATGCATTGCACCAGAAAACTCAATGCGTCACGCCACTTTGGGCCTATTTTTGAAAAACTTCCCGAAGTCCAAATTGAGCTCATGATAGCTCATTGGAAAGCCCTATCTGTCTACTATCCAACCCAAGTGGAATTTTTTAATTTGGAGTTCATTTTCCCCTCCAAAACTTCAATATCCCAAGACTGGTTCCTGTTGGTGCAAAAGGTGGCAGAAAGACCATTTTCAAGGTGTTTTTGACCTTTTAAACCACCCAGAACCTGATGAAATCTCTCCGCCATTCCTGAGCATGCACAATTTATCATAAAAAACTCAAAAATATCAAGTTTTCCTCCAGAAGATGTCCCAATCATAAGCGCACGCCAAGTGGCGCGACGCGTTGGGCAGAAAAACCTGTTTTGTGACCAAAATGAAAAAATGAAAAAATTTACTCCAAATTGGCTGAAATTTGGAGTGAAGATCCCCCATCAAGTATCATGCTCAGCAAAAGAAGCTTCGGCCAAGATTTGAAGTCGATCATGTCTTTTGCATCTCCTCAGTGCCCTCCTGGTGCATGCAGTTCAGAGGTGGAATCACTGTCTCTGTCATATGATGAATCGGTGTCTGTCTCCATAATGTTTCAAGATATATGTTGGCTTGAATGAGATGAAGAATGATAATTTGGTGCTTTTGTTTCAACTGCCAAATATGTGCCAAAGGGAAGGGACTGTGGGAGAAATATGGACAGTGGGAACAAGGGAGTCTTATCAAGTGGTAGTTTTCCCTTTGAGAATTTGACAAACTTTGGGAGAGGGGAGAGCTGCTAAATGTTTGGGAAACTGAGGTTTTGGGAATTTTTACACATGAAATGGGAAGAGGAGAATGAGAGGAAATGAAATGTCTTGGGAGAGGGAGATGGAGCTTAGGAGTAAGTGACTTTTAGAGATGTAGGGAGATGGGAATGAAATGGGTATGAGTGACTTTAGGGATGTAGGGAATAGGGGATGAGCTGCTATGATAAGATAACAGTGAGGGGGTGGAAAAAACAAGGTGGAGAATGGAAGTGTTTGGCACAAAACAAGTTTTAAAACCCTAGGAGCAATCTTAAAACAAGAGAATATGATTTTGAGTTTTTTGCATTTAAATTTTCATACCAACACCAAACACTTGTTAAGAGAAATGAGGAAGTGGCTTTGAATTACTTGAACAAGGAGATACTGAGAAAAATTTGTTGGGTGAAAGGAATGGCAAAAATCTTGTGTTTTGGCCCAATGCGCCGCGCACGAACCCAATGTGTCGCACATTTTGCAGGAGGATTTTGGAGGCCTTCCCGGTGTCCAAATGGGGTGCAGGATAGCTCGTTGGAAATATTATTGAGTCTAATTTCCAACACAACTGTAATTTTTCAATTTGGAGTTCATTTTCCTTGTCAAAAATCAAATCTTCCAAAACTGGTCAAAATGTGCAAAATGAGGCTGCCTCAAGGCAGAGTGATGTTGCAGTCAACTTTTGAAGGTCTTCCTCAACTCCAAATTGAGCTCATGATAGCTCATTGGAAAGCTCTTTGTGTCTAGTTATCATTTCACTCATAAAGCAAGTCATTTGGCCAACCAAGCTAGGAGAAATCTTGATTTTCCCAAGGTCACTTCAGAGGTGCATTCAATTCTCCTAAGGCAACGATATTTTTGACATTTCTCTAAAAACATGACACCTGTGTAAAAAGTGAAGGATTTTTTTCTTATTTGGCATGTTTTGGACAAAAACCTCTCTCAGTTTTCCCAAATTCATCTTTTGTTGCTCAGAAACATCATTTGAGTGAAACCTATCCCGATGTGTGGAACAAGGGATTTGTCGAAATGAAGCGAAACGAAGGGGATAAGGGGCTTATAAATTATTGAGAAAATTTTGGGAAGTAGGGAGGAATTTTAGGAAGCAGGGGAAAGTGGAATTTCATAAATTGAGTGAGGGGAAAGGGTCCAAAAGGGAAAAACACAGGCCTAGCCTAGAAAATTGCCAAGTTGTAGCAAGAAACTAGGGTTTGTGCAAAAATGAGGAATTTGGGGGATCTCAGTGATGGGAAGTGTTTAATAAGGTAAATTAAGGATAGGGGAAGGTGTATGAACATCAGGATACAAGTTTTGTTGGTTATTTGACCATCCAAGAGAAATTACCTCCAAAACCCTAGGAGAGGGAAATGAACCTTACCTAGGCACAACTGAAGCATGAACAAGGTGTAAAATGACCCAGTGGAAACTGAAATGATGATGAAAACCCTCTGAATGATGGTACACTCAGCTGAATGGTGACAAGGACCGACCTTTGGACAACTTTGAAAAGAGTGAAAACAAACCCTAGACCTAATACCTAGTGACCAAATTTTGCTTGAAGACTCACTTAAATGACAAAATTTGACCTTGACACCTTAAAATCACTTGGTAAGAGCATTTTTGATCACTGGAGGAAGGCTGCAAATACTGACACTAACACATTGTAGAGGTAAGACATAGGCCAACCATACCTGATAATTTGAAGTATTGGCAGATCTTTTCACAGGACTCACAAATTTATGATTTTATGAATTATGAAGGAGAATTTCAGAAATGTAATATAGACACCGACTGCACAGCAGATTATAGCATGAATAACGAGTTAGATGTAAATGATGTAAATAAAATAGAACCAACTAAATTCACTAAAGTAGAAATAGACAAATTAGAAACAGTAGAAATAGAGGAATTAATTAACGATGAATCTGAAGTTTTAAATCTTAAAGACAACATTTTTCCTAAGGGATTAGCCCCATTAGAATATCTTTTTGATTCCAATGATGTAGCTAGAAAACCAAAAATGGAGCCCTTAAGATTAGATATAGAAGAATGTAACATAGGAACAGAAGAAAAACCTAAGCTTATCAAGTTATCCAAAGCATTACCACCAGCTGAAAAGGTGAAGTACATTAATTTGTTTAAAGAATTTCAATATGTCTTTGCCTGGAGTTATGAAGACCTAAAGTCTTATGACACCAGCATTATCTAACATAAGATACCAATCAAAGAAAATTAGAAGCCCTTTAAACAAAAGCTTAGCAGAATTAACCCTGTTCTTATGCCATTAATAGAAAAAGAAGTTAAAAGGATGTATGAGGCTCAAATCATAGCACCCATTAGATATTATGATTGGGTCTCAAATTTAGTCCCCACTAGAAAGAAAACAGGAGAAATCAGACTTTGTGTTGATTTCAGAAACTTAAACAAAGTGTCACTAAAAGATAACTCTCCTCTCCCTAAAATGGATCACATTCTACAGAGGGTAGTAGGATCATCCAGAATTTCATTACTTGATGGATTTTCTGGATACAACCAAATCCTAGTCCAACTTGGAGATCAAGCAAAGACTGTATTTACCACTCCCTAGGGAACTTTCATGTACTTGAAAATTCCCTTTGGACTAATGAATGCTGGAGCTACATTCCAAAGAGCTATGGACATAGCCTTTGCCAAGGAAATCAATGACTTTCTAGTCATTTACCTAGATGATATCACAGTATTTTTCAAAACAGATAATGAACATCTAGATCATTTGAGAAGAGTATTCATTAAATGCGGAAAGTTTGTTATATCCTTGAATCCTAAAAAGACTCTTTTTAGATTAGAAGAAGGAAAACTCCTGGGACACATTATTTCAAAAGAGGGAATTAGAATTGATCCAACTATAATAGAAGCAATCCTTAATATCAGTCATCCTAGGAACATTAAAGAGTTAAAAGCATTTCTAGGCAAAATAAATTTTCTTAGAAGATCAATCTCTAACTTAGCAGAATTACTTAGAAATTTGAATAACATGTTGAAAAAAGATTCAATAATTAAGTGGACAGTAGAGGCTAAACAGTATTTTGAAGCAGTCAAAGAAGCACTTACTAAAATACCTATTCTCATAAGTCCTCATTTCAAAAAAGATTTTATAATTTTTTCATTTGCTTCAAAACACACCATTGCAATAGTCTTGTTGCAAAAGAATGATGAGGGTTATGAACAACCTATTTCTTTTTTCAGTAAATCCTTGAGAGATGTAAGACTAAAGTATAATTTCATGGAAAAACAAGCACTTGCTTTAGTGAAAGCGATAAAATATTTCAGAGTATACATTCTATACTCTCACATAATTGCATATGTTCCAAACTCAGTAGTAAATGACATTCTAACTCAAAATGGGCCTACTGGAAAGAGAGGCAAATGGATTGCCACTATACTAGAATATGACATTGAAATCAAGCCTACAAAATTGATCAAAGGCCAAGGTTTAGCCAAAATTATGGCTAAATCGAACTGTCAAGCCTTAGACATAAATTTCATTGCTCAACTAGATGATCAGGAAGAGATGGCGACTCCACAAATCAGTGAAGCTTTCATAGATTCACCCTGGTATGCAGACATTATATTTGTTTTACTCAATTTACAAGCTCCTCCTGGTTTATCTAGAACTAAAAGCAGATTCTTGAAAATGAAAGCAATGAAATATTGTATTTTAGATAATGTTTTATTTTGGAAAGATCATGGTGGCATTCTATTAAACTGTTTATTGAAAGATGAAGCTGACAAAGTCATGCAGGAGATTGTGGAGGACACCTTTACTGGAAAACAATTGCTAATAAAATTTTAAGGCAGGTTTTTACTCTCTCACTCTTTTTGCAGATGTTAGAAAGTATGTAACCTCCTGTCACAATTACCAGATATTTGAAGGGAAAATGAAAATCTTACCATTACCCCTCAATCATATCTCAACAGAATGTCATTTCAACAATGGGGTTTAGACTTCATTGGTGAAATTCACCCACCCTCCTCTGCCCAGCATAAATGGATTTTGACAGCCACTGATTTCTTTACCAAGTGGATAGAAGCCATCCCTTCTAGACAAGCCACAGACTCTGTCATTATACCATTCCTTGAGAACAACATCCTTTCTAGATTTGGATGCCCACAAAAGCTCATTACTGATAATGTTGCCGCCTTCAAATCCAAGAAAATGATTTATTTTTGCAAAAAATACCATATCACCCTTGTCCATTCCACTGCCTATTACCCTCAAGGTAATGGACTAGCAGAATCCTCAAACAAAAGCCTAGTCAACATCATCAAGCAACTATTAGAAGATAACAAGAAAACCTGGAATAAAAAGTTGGTTAACGCCTTATGGATAGACAGACTAACTACAAAGAAATCTATTGGTACATCTCCCTATCAATTGGTATATGGGATGGATGTTGTTTTTCCATCCTCATTAGGAATGCCAGTGATGAAAATGATTCAAGAGCTGCAAGTAGAACCAAATGATATCCAAAGGAGGATAAATTATAAAATTCATTTGCAGCAAACCAGGGAAGAATTTTATGTCAAATCTCAAGTAATCCAAGACAAAATCAAGAATATTTTTAATAATAAAGCTAAAGAAGATGATTTTTTCATAGGTGAAAAAGTACTCAAATGTGATTCTAGAAGGGAAGACAAAGGGAAACATGGAAAATTTGATTTTCTATGGAAAGGCCCATAAATCATTTATGGTTACAAAGACAATAATGCATTTTTCTTGAAAGAGTTAGTTGGAACAGATCTACCAGGTGAACCAGTCAATGGTAGAATGTTGAAGCACTACTTTTCTCCAGATTAACCATTATTTCATTTTTTTTACTTTGTTCATTGTAAATACCTTTACAAAGTTTAGATTGGATTGGATTATTTTCTTCTAAAGTTGAAGCCCGAAGAGAAGGACCTAAGCTTTAAAAGGTATAACATCATATGTTTGAATAAAGGAGATCACAGAAAGCAGTTCAAAGGCAAGAAAAGTCAAAGTTCCAAGGCCACTGATCAGAAAGTTCTTGACATCTCACCACGAGATGTCATCCCTAAGTGGAGCCACTGTTAGGGTCCTATAATAATAAGAATCACAATTTTGAATTGGTTATGTTTAGTCTTGTAGTATTGTACATACCTTTGCTTTCTGCAAATGTTTTTCCATATTAAAAAATGAAAAGAAGGTATGTCCTAAAAGGAAAAACTAAGGACCAAAAGAAAAGAAGATAAAATAATAATAACAATAATAATAATATATTTGTATATATATAAAGTATGAACCCCACAAAAAGAAACAAAAATAGATCCTGAAAGTGTTGCACATTCAAATGCCACTACTCTTAGTTTACTTTATGCAAATAAAACTGTGTGGAGCTTGTCCAAAATGCCACAATTCATGATGATCATACGGTTTAATCTTGATTCATTCATGCCTTTAAATTTCATGTCATGATAGTTAGTGAATAAAGATCTGACCAAACCATTTAATCTTGGCAAATCAGTAGTTAGGTAGAGAATAAAATTGAGCTCATCAGTTTAATCTGAGCCATTGGAAGTTATAAGGTCAGAAATAGGTTAGTTTGTTTATAAAAAGAAAATAAAAGGGTCAGCAAGCTCAAATGCACCCAATAAAGGAAAATAAAAAATGATAGGATAAATAAGGGTAGGTAGATTACTTTCACAAGTAATGAAAAGCATCAATTGGTTCATCTCATATCACTAATTTCTTTCTAACCACTCCCCCTTGCTAAAAACCCTATTTCCACTCTTGGAAGTCATTTCCCCTTGTAAAATCCCTTTCCTCTTGACAAATATCCCTTTCCCCTTCCTAAAACCCCTTTCCCTAGTTAAAAACCCATTTCCCTTCGAAAATTCACTTCACCTTTACTAACTCCCATTTTCCATTAAAAACATGTAAAACCCACTTTTACATAGTTTTTAAATATTAATTTATCGGGCCCCACTTCAAAAACCCCTCCTCGATATCATTTTAAAACCTATTTCTAGTGTATTTCTAACATCCCCCCATTATATTTTCCAACCCTCTTTATATCATTTTAGCATATAGTTTATATTTCATTTAAATCCCCCCACTATATTAATTTCTCGGGTCCCACTTTATTTTAAACCCGCACATATTACTCCCCAACCCTTTTATATTAAAACTCTTCCATTTTGTATTCCCTAACCCATCTCATATTAATCCCCGACCCACCTTATATTAAACATTTCGCATAAATTTTTGCCCGACCCACCTTATATTAAACATTTCGCATATATTTTTTCCCGACCCCACCTCTCAGAATCCTCAACTAATCCCGCAACACCCGTCAACCATTCGATTAGCGTCACCCAGATCTAACCATTCCCGAATGCTTTTGCACTCCCCACTGTCTGATGTTTAAAACCAATGGGGGGTGCGAAATGGGTGGTTTCACACCCCCGCCCTTTTTCCATGCGGCATTCCCACAGCGTATCGCACCCCTATCCTAAAAACTGTTCAACCGCCTTTTTGCGTGCGATAAACCGCCATACTACCTCCGCGCCTTGCGATGAAAACCACCTTCGTTTAAATGAAACCCCGGCACCATTTCAATTAAACAAAGTTCAAAGTAATAAATCCCAACCCTTTACATGTATTCCCTTATTGTTGTTTATTTGCGAAAGTTGTTTATTTGTTGATAAAAGGACCCAAAAACCTTTACCAACCAAGTTTGAATCCATTTTCGACCAGAATTAAAGTTTGCTGCCGCATCAACCTTCTGCACTGTTAAACACCATGTTGAAGCACACACATGGTGTATGAGGAAAAAGAATGCACACACACACAAGAGACTCAACACAATGAAGGATAAGCATGAGGCTTTCTTATTTTCCATTATACAAAGATGTACATTTATAGTACAATGGTGTGACTCTTGGTTTCATATTCCAAGGTCACTTGGACTCCATTGTGACTTTTCGCATTTCACACCTACCCATGTAGGATTAGGTGTTCCAACATCCCCCCTTAATCCGAAGGGGTATGTGTGAGTCCAAGAAAAGAGTTGTAATACAAATCTGCAAAGTATACATGACAGCACTTGGGCTGAATCAACTCTCTAAAATGTTGGAAAAAAAGAGGTGGTTTTAGGATGACCACAAACACTGGAACGCAATACATGTTGCAGTTCCCGGAACTCTTCCAAAACTGGCAAGAAGCTGAAGGCTTCTGCTAGAGGAATTGTCCCTCATAAAAAAGGGAGACCTTCGACCTAAAAGAAGGGAGGTCTACTACATGTGGTGGTTTTAGGTTGTCCACCAACCAAAGATGATGGTTTTAGGTTATCCACCAACCGAAAATGATGGTTTTAGGTTATCCACCAACCAAAGATGATGGTTTTAGGTTATCCACCAATCGAAAATGATGGTTTTAGGTTATCCACCAACCAAAGGTATGCTCATGGGCATCCGTGTCTCTGGCTACATCTTTGAATCCGGAATGACGAATTGTGGCTCAGGCTCGCTTGAACTGCTGGCTACAACTCTGAACATGGAATGAGAGATTGTGGCTCAGGCTCGCTTGATCTGTCGTCGAAGCTTGTACATGACCACCATTTTCCCCCCTGTCAGGGACAAGGTGAGATGATGGCGAAAACTCAACTGCAAGTTTGCTCAATATGTGTGAACAAGTTCTAACATGTGTCGTAAACATCTTCTTGGCTGTTGATGCCCATTGCCAAGAAGCGATCCATCCAAGATGAATCTTGGTTCTTGCAGGAGGCTTGTGTCTGAAGCATCTGTCTGAAGAATGAGTGTGCCGACCACAGTGCTTACATGGATGAAGATCAAAACAGTGATCTTTCATGTGGCCAACTCGATCACAGTGTTGGCATTTCTCAATCTGTTGTGGAAGTGGAACAGGATCTGGAACAGCTGCAGGTGAACTGTCATACATGAATCCGGCACTCTGAAATCTGATGGGCTTTGTGTAGTCTAGAATATGAAAGGACACATCCTTGTCATATCCAAGACCAGTTCTATGCTTGTTGTGGACAAGCTCTTCCCAAGGTCTGATGATGGGCTTAGGAAGTGCAGGTTGAATGGCTGCATCTGCATGTAAATCTGCTCTAGTACAAGGAACTGAATGGGAATCAACTGGAACTTTGTCTTCTTTCTTCTGATGAGAGTCCTTTTCAATCTTATGAACAGAAACAGGTTCAGAATGGTGACTCTTCTGCTGAAGTTCTTCTTGCTGAAGCTGAGATTCCAACTGCAAAAACTCAATCTTCTCTTGTGCATCTAGCAAACAACTCTGAATGTTACATAGAGCATCCTTGCTCATTTTTATCATATCATGAACATTTGAATGAATGAGGTCATTCAACAACACTAATGCCTCATTGATTTTGGCCATTTTCAACAATTTAGGCTCAAAAAAGAAAGGGTGTCGGCTACAACCGAAAATGCACCCGTTTACAATGTGATGCAACAAGAAATACAAATGACTCAAGAGGACTTCCAACTATGGAAAGTACAAAATCTGCTCCTCAAATGATGGAGGGCAATCAACAATCCAACAACTCAAATACTGATTATGAATGAAGAAGCAATATCAATACAATGTCAATATCTCTGCAAAATATGTGCAGCTGAAAACACTATGCAAGAGGCCTTTAAGGCAGCTGAATTTCTCTTCTTCAAATCATTGTTTTCAATGATGGAAAACTTGTCTTCAAATGTGAAATTCTTCAAAAAATCACCCTTCAAATCAATGCCACAAATCACAATGTAAATCTGCAATTTTAGTCCATGTGCTCTTCATATGCCATGTTCTCTTTTTTCTGCTGTTCAAATCTTCTCTCTCCTCTCTCTCTCTGCTGTTTTTTTTTTTTTTAATTAAAAAAAAAGAATAATTAAAAATGTGGAGAAATGGGATTAATTAAAAAAGATTTTAAAAATTTAAAAAGAAAAGTGGGAATATTAATTAAAAGGGATTAATTTTAAAATGGGGGAATTTCAAAGTATAAAGTTGAATTTTAAAAATCATGGGAGGGGAGGGAATTTTAGAAAAGGTCGTATTAAAAATGGCGGGGTTTAAAAAGAAGGGGAAATGTATTGAAAAGGAAAGGAGTATTATATTTGAGGAGGGGAAATTAATTTAAAATAGAGAGAAGATTAATTTAAAATGAGGGAGCGGGGATAATGTATTATATATTGTATATTTTGAATGGGCGTTATTATATATAGGAGTTGAGCAGTGGCGTAGGGGCCGGCTAGAGGCGGGAGTGTTGAGATGAGGGTGAGGTATTACAAAGAAGTCGTAGGGTGGAGTGGGGCGTACTGCCAGGGAGTAAGGTGTAACGTTGTAGTGAGAGCGCGCAGTTGGTAAGGGAACGACAGACAGGCTCGTTGTGAATAATGTGTTATAGGCGGAGTAAACAGTGAGGGGGTTTGAGAAATCGACTGGTAAGTGAGGAAGGGCTCGTTGGGAGGAGGAGGCCGGCGGTGCAGGAGAAATAGCAATGAAGTTGTAAGGCGGGTGGTTGCAGTGATGCAGAGGGCGTAGGGAAAATAGGTGGGCGTATATTGCAAGGGACGGAGGCGGATTATATGAAGGGAATTTCATAAATGGAGGGAGGTAAGGGGCTGTCGTGGGCAGAGAGGAGGTTGGGGAGCGTTGGGAATGGAGCAGGCATAAGGTATGATCTGCAAGGGCGTGAGGGATTATGTGAGTGCAGACAGAGGGAGGGCCCGGCTATGCCGTGGGGATTGTAGTTCAGTGGTGAGGTGCAGACATAGTGAGAGGTGAATGTAGGTTCATTTTTTTTTTGTTGATTGCAGATTGAGGGGGCCATGGAGCGATAAGGGATATGGCGGGTAGTGTGTTTATGCAGGGTTTGAGATGAGAGCTGGGTAAGGGGCCAAAAGGCCAGGACCAGATTTTTATTTATTTATTTATTTATTATTTATTTATTATTTTTTTGTTATAACCGCAAAGTAGAGCAGGAATTCCATTTAAAAACAGCAGCAGATTTTTCTTCTTCCAAATATACAACAGTAATTTTTTTTTTTCAAATGTATAGCAGAATCTTAAGTAATAAAATATCTCAGCAGCAGGGAAATGCAGTCTAGAAACTCAGAAATATCTTCAAAAAACCCTCTCAGCAGCTCAAAAATGCCGAATTTAAAAATACTCATAAATCTTTCCAATAGCTCAGCAGTAGAAAAACTCAAAATTCTTTTCCATTAAAAAGCCAGAAACTTCTACTTCAGAAACCCTCTTTAAACAGTGTTTTCCAGCAACTCTTCAATGCAGAAATTAATAGAAATTGCAGGAAAAATGAGAATGAAAACCTTCAGATGGGTAGTGCTGCCTTTCTTCAAAGCCAATGCCGGAATGCTGCCAATTTCTGAGTGCTGCTCCTCTTCCAAAATAAACTTCTGAATGCTGCAAAATCACTGAATGCTGCTCTTTCTCAAAGCCAACACTGCTCTTCTTCAAAACACCTCTGAATGGCAGCAAAAACACTGCTGCAGAAACCTTGAGTGCTGCAAAAATGCCAAGAATTTTGCAGATATACACAGGCCATAGACACAAATGGCTCACTCAATTTGGAGCAGGGCTAGCAATCGCCCGCTCTGATACCATGTTAAACACCATGTTAAAGCACACACATGGTGTATGAGGAAGAATAAACACACACACAAGACTCAACACACAATGAAAGATAAGCGTGAGGCTTTCTTATTTTCCATTATACAAAGATGTACATTTATAATACAATGGTGTGACTCTTGGTTTCATATTCCAAGGTCACTTGGACTCCATTGTGACTTTTCGCATTCCACACCTACCCATGTAGGATTAGGTGTTCCAACATGCACGACCAAACTCACCATCTTACAGGTAATCCTAAGTGCCTGACACCATTAATTAAAACACGTAAAGTTATAATTGATAAATTAAACAAATTAAATGGCCTCCCAGAGCATTATATCTCTAAATCCCACCTTCATGTAGATGTGGAACACGCCCCCTAACGATAAAGACTTCAAAATAAGTGATATTGTCACTGATTTTAACCTATTGAAGATCCTTTACGCCGGAGCCATGACAAATTCATTGATTGAGGTCGATGATATCCACCTGCAGGACTCAAACCTACCCAGATGCATTTTCCTATAGACCTTTCAGTTCCCAGAACTCATCGATTTCACCTTCGGATAAGCTATTTACCCAATAGAAAGAGCTTCCTTAACTAAACCAAGAAATCCTTTTCACTATCACTGCTCAATCCATCAACGAGATGTTACAAATTCAACCATAGCCTGATGAAGTTCCATTATCCATTGAAACCCTTACTGAACTCTACCTGAAGTTGGATTTTCCTAAGAGATTTGAAATATTCCACACTTTCCTTCCTCCATCATTAGAAACCCCTAAAATTAATCCTCCATATTCAACTTCCATTTTTTCAGAGAGAACCAGATAGATTGTTACAATGATGTCATGTATTTTAGGGTATTTCACTGATGAACATGTAGATGCATCTATCCTTGGTTTCCTGTCCATTTTCTGCATAGTTCAGCCTCCAGCTTCACCCTTCAATTTTTCCCAATACCTATCAAATGCAATCCATGATCAACTAGTCAAATTACCTGAAGAAGGATTATTCAAATACTCCTCAGTTTTGTTTCATTTGTTCCTATATTTCCAATTAGAAAGGTTTGCAATTAGCCTTCACAAATTGGACACAGAAGATAATCCCCAATCCGTTGTCTTTTGGACATCCTTGATCAGAAAGGATTCCACTTAATTCAACTATAAAGACTTCATTGATTCATTTGTTTATCTAGTAGTCAATATGCTAAGCAGTGGCATTCAGCCTAGAATCGGTGAAGAGATAAAGAAAGTGTTGCAGTTGTCAGATCAAAGTAAAATAAGAGACTAGTATTTAAACCAGAATCATACAGAAATTAGGGTGTATGGAAGCCAGCTAACTCCATACAAGCTTCCCAAATAAGTCCCAGTGAGGTTATTTGCATTAGAATACATCAAACAAATCCTGAACTTAGATGAAGTCAATTTCCTTTCAGCAAAGAAGAAAACTCAATTCAAGATCAAGAATTAGTTAGGGCCTTTTATTTGCAATAATGAGAATTTTGGTCAACAAGCAGACAAATATTTGCAAGATTTTAAGTTCAGTAGCAGTTTCAAATGGAAATATGACCCCTTGGGAGTCATAAGTAAGTTAAGAGTCAAATTCAAATTAAGCCCTTTTATTCATGATTCAAAGCCTAAGGTTGAAAAGTATTCAAACCAGTCAAAGTGGTTGGAAAATACTTTACAAGAGGTGGAGAAGCAGGTTGATACTAGTTCCATCCTTCTTACTCCAGCCCCACAAGACAGGAATTCAAAAAGGGCAAGAGAGGAAGGCTCTTATTCTGCAGAGACTACTTTTGACACCAAATTCAAGCTTATGTATAGGAAGAAGGCAAAATTGAATCCAGTAATAGAACAGGAAGAAATAATTGATATAGTTGAAGTCATTGATACAGATATAGTGGTCAGCGATAATGCACCTCCAACAGTTTCAGAAGAAACACATCCACCATCAACCTCTAGTGCACAAATCATTCATAAACAGCATAGTGCAGAGGTTTCATCATCAAGCCAACCAGGGGAGAAAGAGAAAGATATCATGGAGAAATACAAAGAAATCAAAATCAGAAATGAATCATTGAAAGTTGTAACTTATGCTTAGTATTAGAAACAAACTCCTAGTGACCAAAACAAATTACTTTCAGCTTTTTATTACAAAACTAGAAAGATGCAAATGATATTTTTACAGCCAACAGTGCAGGCTCCAAAATCATCAGCAGATTACAAGAAAACAACCTTTTGAAGTTCTTGCTAAAGATGTGCATCCCATAGATCAAATTGAGTTTCATAAACAAGCAGGATAAATGATTTATTCCACTATGACGCACAAGGCTTTAAGTGTACAAACGTTACAAAATTCTCTAGAAAATATAAGGACACAGTTAAAGCTAGAGAAATCTTCTTTGCAAGAAAATAATAATAGGATAAAGTCACTTGAAGATTTGGTTATGGAAGTTGGTTATGATTCAAATAATATCAAAGTAGCAGAAGAGCTTATCAAGAAGAAGAATGTAGACATACTTGCAATGAAGAAACAACTTAAGTTACCAACAACAAAGCATCCACAAACTAAAGAAGTTTTGGAAAATGAAAATCAGAAGGATGAAATGATGAATCTCATCATTCAGTTGACAGCTCAACTGAAAGAGATGGAAACTGAAATGTACAAACTAGTGCAGGAAAATCAAGCCAGTATGGAAGCAGTTACCATTACTACCATCCCTATAACCTCCACATCAACTCCAGTAGCTACATCAGTTATCTATAGCAGTCCCAGCTACTACAGCAGCTCCAATAACTACAAAAGTTCCAGCAACTACACCAGCCACTACATCAGCAACAGCATCAGCAGTGCCAACAGCCCATCCCAATGATGAGGCAAGTGAATTGATTAAAGCAATGTAGGATATGTCAATACAAACTACTGAGATCAATAGGCTCAAAGAACAAGAGAAAAATCTAGAAGAAAAGAAATTGGCTCAAGTAATGTATAAAACAGAATCACAGAAAGCAAACAGATTAACTAATAGAATTCATAAATTAGAAAATGAATTATCACTAAAAGAGCCACTATCCCAAGAAAAACAAAACTTGTGGTTCAAAATGATTAACTTAGTTAATGATATTTGGCCTTCTATACAGGTAATATTTGAACAAAAGGAATTGATAAAAGAAGCTAGTGATGCAATCCAAAAGGTCAAAGAAGAGCATGGAAAGAAACCAGAGGAAGCCACTGAGATAATAAAATTCCTAAATTCTAAAAACAAGGAGGAATTAGACGAACTTGGGATAACAGATAGAACATAGAATATCTTAGAGGTGAAGAAAGTGATTTCCAAGAGAAATCCGATGATACAGCTTGAAGACAAATGTCAAACAATGGAACTGAAAGTGAACAGGTTCATGAACAAATTTGATGTTTTGAGGCAGAAAAGTCTGCCTAATCCTTTGGTGATTAATGATAAACTAATGAGGCATGACAATTATGATAAAAAGATCAGGGAAGTAGCTAAAAAGACTTCCAACATTTCATCAATGAAAGGAGTTCCCACAGGCAAAGGGCTCCTTCAGAGTTTAAAGAACTTCTTTTACCTCCAGCATGAGGTAAATCACCTTTTTGTCAATAAGCCCACATTTGCAAAATATACAGAGGCAGGTGAGATTTACAGGAGGATGGTAAAAATCAAACTTCCAGATGAAGAAGCCTGGTGTTAGCCCCCCTATGAAATTCTTGGCAAGCAAGCTGGGGGCTAGATTGTTTAGGAGCCTTCAAGGAATGCCTTTCCCCGGAAAACCCATCCTCCTTGAAGTCTCTGTGTATTGTGCCTAAAACATAGTCCCTATGCTGATCCATTTCTCAAAAGGCCCATTATTTCCCTTTATGCCTTTGCAAAATATCACTTTCCCCCTCTCCCTTTGTTAAAGTCTCCCTATCACCCTTTATTTCCCTAATTCTCCACCTCGCCTCCCTATCGTTCCTTCCCTTGGGCCTAAAAATGCTTTAAAATGTGCAAAAATAATATTTCGGGCCCTGGCCCCTTTGGCCATAGCCCCGCGCTCCTTTTTCTCTCCATGTGAACCGACGTTGTGACCGAAGCGTTTCCCCTGCAGGGGCTTTACTCTATCCGAAGAGTCAAACCATGGAGCCCCCGTAGTTGACCCCTCGAGATGTGGGAAAACCCGATCGAACGACTGTTATTCACTACGGGGGGTCGCTCCAAAATCTTATGGTCGTACACCTTGGCCCCCCCGCAGTCCATCTCCGTCGTCCATTCACCCGACAGATCGACGGAGCAGAGCCCATCCACCCTGTGGTCCCCGCTGCACTGTTCATAAACCGGTGGTTTCATTCTGCACCACCCATCCATAGCCGGCGGTATTTCCCACGGACCCAGCGATTCCATACGCTGGGTGACGTGTGTCCGAGTGTACTATTTCGAAAACCGCCCATTTCGCGCATTATCTCCCGGACGATAGACGGGTAGCGGAATAAATGACGGTCGTCAGATCTTGGAGCCCTCATCCAACGGTGCTCATTCATCGAACCTGCGCACTGCTTAACGCCCGACCATCGTGCCTGCTGGTCGACCATCTGTCGCCCTCGCCGTTGATCTCCGCCCGATCGACGGTCCGGATCTGTCCATGCATTGTTGACCATTCCACGGTCTCCCGCCTCGCCCCGTCACCCCGTCTCGCCACGTCATTGCCACAAGTACACTTCGTACTCCCTCCCTGCCCATTACGTATAATTGGCTCTTTTCGTGTCTTTTCACGATTATCATTCATTTTTCATGTATGGTCGCTCTGTGTTCCGCCAACTCCCCCCCATCAGAGCTTGTTTCAACATTCCGTCACGATTCCTCCCCAGTTATCCATATGCATGGCTTATTTCCACGTCCACAGTGTGTCCCCGCCTCCTCCATCATTCACATCCATGGTGTTCCTCACAGGTTTGTTGTTTTGCAGGGTTTCCAAAGGTGAAAGACCGCCATGATTCTACATGGCAAAGCTATCCAGACAGTATTAAATCCAAGAGCTGGTACTACCACGAGAAAGTCAAAGAAAGCGGCTGACAGGATTTGCTTTAAAGAACAGGATTCAAAACTCTGTGGAAAACCTTTCAGCACTATTAAAAGCCCGAGCTACCCTGTCAGAAGCAAAATGAAAATGGCAGAGTCATTCAGCAGAGCAAAAGGAAGGTTAAAGCACGCTAACGAAGATCCAGAGCCTTAAATCAGTGTTTTCAAAGGAAGAGCAGTAGATCACAGACCCCGAGGATCGATCAAAGGATCCCGAGCACAAGTAAAGGTACCATCAGGGTTATTTGTCACATCGTTTTCTTATCTAAGCATGTGTTTCACAATAACTTTTATTATACATAACATCCCCTCAGAATTTCCTGCTCTAACTACAGCTCAAAAACAAACTCGACATTTACAGAGACAAGACTCTTCCTAGTAAAGCAGTATTTCTATTTTTGTTCAAATCATCTGTGAGTACTTCAAACTAAAAGAACACTACAAACTGAGCAACATCATTTGTTTAGGAAGGTGACAAGAGACAACATACAAAGATGTCGAAGGGTATCGGTTTCGGCCCTGCATTCATTGTTATGTTTAATGATACATTTAATTTTCACCTACTCCTTCAGTCGATCTTAGGTTCATCCTTTGCTATAAAGCACAGAAGGAAACTTTGTAATGGTTGTTGATGAGATATCAGTGAAATGCAAGTATTCTCCTCTTGAGATAAGTTCTCTGTGTATATTGTAAGATAGGTTGAGATTTGATGTATTCAGACTGAATGTTCAAGCTGTGGGCAATGTTGTACCTGATTGGTTTTGTTTTTAATATGACAAGCACATTTCTTTGGATCCTGATCTAAAGCAGCTGGTGATGTTTCCTCTTTCTCTATATTTGTGATTGACTTGCTCTCATTGCATGCTACATTTCATTTCATTTCTGCTGGTAGGCAACAGAAGTATAATATAAGATTCACCCTTGATAGGTGCCTTATATTTCCTGCTCTCCCTACCTCAATGTTTTCTGCTCATATGTGTATCTGAATGTTGATTTCAATTGGTTTAACCAGTGTAGTGGATGTTATTGCCTGCTCTCTGATGTATGAATTAATGAAATCTGTATTTAGATGTTCTTGTTAGGATTTAGTTGAATGTGTTGAGAATCCTAGAGGTCTAGAACCCGATCTCTGTCTCTCTAGGAGCTTTCCATCCCAATTAAACCTTTCCAAGATCCCTTGTTTCACCTCTAATTCTGTCCAAGCAGGCCTGGAGTTAAATGAACTCTGGTCTGATCTATAGACAGAGTTGGTTGGTTCTCCTCCTTTCATTTTCTGTCCTTAATGTCCCATTCCAAATATCTCCTTTAAGATCCAATGCTCTAGATGACTAGCCCAATTGAAAGCTTGCACATTGATTACAGGTAAATCCTTTCTTGACTCCATAGCCCAATGGCTTTGATGTTCTTTGAGTTATCTGTCTCTGCCTAAGCTTCCCCTTTGCTCATCCTTGTCTTATATTGGTCCTTCTTTTCCTGATTCCCTCCAACCAAACACAAACAATCAAACAAACAACCATGAGCCTACAACTAGCCTAAAATCATAACTTAGAGCTTCAAAGACATATCCTTTGACTTGTATAGAGAGATCCCTCTCTGGACCTAGGAGGGCTAGATCCTAAGGTCCCAAAGTGGTTCTATGTTGTCTCATCTTTTGGTCTCTGTCAACCTGGCCAAAACATGGGAACCCCAACACAATGGCGACTCTACTGGGGACTTCTGAGTACATTTCACCTTAAACATTCGTAAGAACCTCAGAAACTTAGAACTCTGGCTAGGTTGACAGTAAGTCACCCCTTTCTTGAATCAACCTCCATTATTGAAAATCCACCATACTCCTAGACAGAGCCTGGAAAGGGCCAGGTATTCTCCAGATCTCATCCTCTTTTCAGAGGTGACATATCTGGTAAATGCCCTCCCAGTCAATCTCTGGTTGGAGCTTGTTGTTTTAGAGGAGATTCCTGAAAGGTGATAGTGCCTGAGCACTGTGGTGGACAGTGTACCCCTTAGAAACATCCTAAACCCTCCACCTGGCGACTCCATTGTTCCTAAACGAAAATACTCCACTAGTGATCAGTAGGCCTGCTGATTATCTTGGTTTCACAATCAGACTCCACTGGGAGGCCAGCCCCTGAGACAACATTAACTACAGTAGAAGTAACGAGTAGGGTTAGGCTGCTTGGCTAACAAACAACATTCTGGCTTTCAGGACCATTCACACAAGAGCTTATCCCAACCCAGTCCCACCTGAAATAGTTGACAATCCAGAGAGTGTCCTCAGGAGAGCCCCTACACCTAAAGGATCAACTATTTCCAGCCACATTCTTAGAGCTAATTCTGCACTAGAAGACCTAGCAGCTCTATCACATTACCTCCCGGACCTAGACATACCTAATAGACTACCGAGAACTAGGTCATTCAATCATCTAGACCAGCAAGACCTCAAAGTTTACAATACACCATCTAACAGTGGTCAAAATACTAGGGACAGTGGAACCCCTCCATCTACACCACCCGATATCCATTTCATTCAAAACTTGGGGCTCTCCCACCCTAGATCTGCTCAGCAGACTTCTGCTGGTCCTAATATCCCTGTCATCCAAATACTAGCTGCTCAAGCTAACCCTATACCTCATCAGGACATTAACATGGCAGCCTGGTATGCACCTTTGCTTTTACCTCAACCCTTGTTACCCTTGCCCAATGATTATCAGTCAAAAATCCCACACTTCACTGCTAAAGAGTCCATAACAGCTCAGCCACATGTAGATAAAATGGAGGACTCTTTTTATTATATGGATATTGATGACGAAACAATCAAAATGAGAATCTTTGCCCAAAGCTTAGGGGGTGAGGTCAAGAAATGGTTTAAAGGATTGCCTCCTGGCAGCATTCAAGATCTCCCTGCATTATACCAGACCTTTATAAACAAATGGGAGGTTAGAGAAAACCCTCGCCAGCTCCTAGCAGAATACATGTCCCTTAAGAGGAACGTAGGAGAGAGTGTTCATGATTACACCACTAGATTCAACAGCATTTATAATGCTCTCCCTCCACATATGAAACCCCCACAAGGCATGGCCCTAGCTAAATATCCTGATGGATTTGATGCTGACATGGCCTATGAGCTTAGAGATAAAGAGTACACCACCCTGGAAGACATGCAAAAAGGAGCCATAACCATAGAAGCAAACTTAATGGAAAAAAGGGCAAGACTAAAAGCTGAAAAAAGGCTAACATATAGGGATGACAACGTAGCTTCCACATCTGATCCCAAATATGACAGACTGTCCAAAAACGTGGAAGAGCTTCAACAAATGATAAAGAGGATGGTTTTCCAAAACAGCAACCAAATCAGAAACCAGAACCAAAACATTAGAAGAAACAATGTTGCTCCCAACAGACAAAGAGAGTCAGACCAACAAATTATTCCCCCATTTCAAGAAAAATTTTTAGATGAGGACGAGGGAATCATTGAAGAGTCTCAAGGGAATGCAATAAACATGTTTGAATCGGAGGATTCGGTCCTTAACTGTGATTCAGAGGAAGATCAGCCCTCACCCTCATATTGGGAAGAGGAATGGTTAGAAACTGAAGATTACAGATTAGGATTTGAAAATGCCATGATGCAGGTCAGGGAACAATATGACCTTAGGAGCAAGAAAAACCAAGATACTCCCAAAGCCAAGACTCCTAAGGTAACCATCAAGAAAAGACCTGATAAATCCTCTAAAGCATCTGCTGCAGACAACAAAACAGCAGCTGAAAGTTCTGGTAAACATAAGGAGAAGGACAACCAAAACACTGAAAAACAAGGTCAACCAACTAGCAGTACTAGCACCACAGTTAGTACTCTTGATACAATTGTTCCAAACTTTGTACATAGTGAGAAATCACAATCTGATTCGGCTACTAAAGCAGTAGCAAATAAAACAGAATTGAACATTACAAAGGTCCAGTCCACTTTCAATCTAGAGAGTGAGATTGCAAAAATCAAAATCTTTGTACCATTATCTGAGTTGGCCACTCAGAATGTATATAAAGGCCAAATTTTGAAAGCATTAAACCTAGGGGAAAACAATGATACTGTAAATTTAAATGATGATCAACCTGCCCTCCTCTTTGGTCCAAAAATTGAAGGAAAGTTTCAGGAAGGGGTAGTTCCACCTTTTTATATCAGTCTTAACATTCATGACAAGATCTTGCATAATGCAATGCATGATTCTGGAGCGTCTCACAACTTAATGCCCAAGGTAGTGATGGAGAGGCTA
The DNA here is from genome assembly GCA_034641835.2 of Pinus albicaulis. Taxonomy (NCBI): domain Eukaryota; kingdom Viridiplantae; phylum Streptophyta; class Pinopsida; order Pinales; family Pinaceae; genus Pinus; species Pinus albicaulis. The sequence continues at coordinate 1,340,466,246 of CM076578.1, forward strand.
GGCCTAGAAATCACCAGACCCTACAAAGACTTATATTCATTTGACTCTAGCAGAGTAAAATGCCTAGGCCTCATCAAAGACTTATGTGTGAGTTTAACCCAGATTCCTGCGAAGTGTATGGTCATGGATGTTGTGGTGGCAGATGTGCCACCTATGTATGGCATGCTGCTATCTAGATCATGGGGAGCCAAACTGCAAGGAACAATGCAGATGGATGGCTCTTATGCCACTATCCCTATATTTGGCCAACTTAGAAGACTGTATAGAGAGTCTCAGATGAAATTCTTAGTCAGTAGCCCCGAGAAGCCTGAAAATTCACCATTATAATCTGTACATACAGATCTAGACTCTTTCATTCTCTACAATGACCAATCCTCAGAAGAGCCAAGATCAGAAAATGGAGACACAAACATACAGCCCATGGATTTCAACATAATGGCTACTCTAGAAGAATACGATGAAGAAGACCATGGGAAAAATACTGAAAACGTAACTCTGAATGGAACAAAAATAGAACAAAAACAGCAAGCTAGCCACCTCCCTGATCCCCATGCCCATTATGAACCACAAAATGACCCCCCTCCTAGCACAAACCTCACAACTCAACATAACGGCGAATCCAGTTGTAGGGGAGGGGATGAAGACGAAGTAAACAACGAACCCCTGTGGGAAATGAACTTTGATGGGTCCTGTACTAGGCAAAGTGCTGGAGCAGGAGTGTGGCTACATAACACAGGAGATGATCACGCAGAGAGCCATGCTGTCAATCTGCATTTCAAATGCACGAATAACATTGCAGAATATGAGGCTCTGATCTTGGGCTTAAATCTGTTGAAGAAATTAGGAGCCCGTAGGATAGCTGTACAAGGAGACTCAGAGTTAGTGATCAAACAGGTGAATGGTGAGTATTCAGAAAAACACCCCAGGCTTAGGGCGTACAGGAACGATACTCTAGATTTGCTGAAAACGTTTGTTGAATATGAGCTAGTATTCATTCCTAGGGGTCAAAATACAATAGCAAATGGATTAGCTTGCCTAGCTAGCTCATATCCTAAGGCCCCAGTTGACCAACAAATTATCATTCAGACCAAATTCAGGCCTGCAGTGCCAGATAATGAAAAATATTGGCAGGTCTTTGAAGGAGACAAACAGATCGAAGATTTCCTGGTGGGCAGGAATGAGTTTGAATTTTCTGATTTAGACTCGATTTCTGATGACAGCTGCCCAAGCGAGGATCCCCCAGATGAACAAGAAACACCCTGTAACATAGAAATAAATTCTTTTTCTGAGCAAACTGGAAATTTCAACGAAAATAGTGAAAACGCAGAAAATGAAGAGGTCGAAGTGCTGCAGGCCAAAGACAAGAATATACCCAGAGGCCTGGCACCCTTAGAGGACCTTTTGACTTTGATGACGTAGCAAAAAAGCCCACTATAGAACATGCAGAATCAGATATAGAAGAATACAACATTGGCACTGAAGACAAACCCAAAAAGATAAAATTGGCTAAGTCTATACCTGCAAGCATGAAGAAAAAATACATTGACTTGTTTAAGGAATTCATTGATGTGTTTGCATGGAGCTATGAAGACTTAAAGGCCTATGACACCAACATCATACAACACAAGATACCACTAAAGGAAAATCAGAAGCCTTTCAGACAAAAACTTCGAGGAATCAATCCAAAACAATTGCCTGCAGTAGAGAAAGAGATCAGGAAGATGTATGATGCAGGCATAATAGTTCCTGTAAGGTTTTCTGATTGGGTGTCAAACTTAGTGGCTGTAAGGAAGAAAACAGGGGAGATTAGACTTTGCATAGACTTCAGAAACCTCAATAGAGCCTCCCTGAAAGACAACTACCCTTTGCCTAGAATGGAACATATCCTACAAAAGGTAGTGGGCTCTAAGAGAATCTCCCTGCTTGATGGTTTTTCAGGATACAACCAAGTTCTGGTACTCCCAGAAGACCAACTCAAAACAGCTTTCACCACTCCATGGGGCACCTTCATGTATGTGAAAATTCCCTTTGGACTGATGAATGTTGGAGTTACCTTCCAGAAAGCGATGGACATAGCTTTCTTAGAGGAGATAGGACACTTCATAGTTATCTACTTGGATGACTTGATTGTCTTTTCTAAAACTGAAGAAGAACACTTGAAACATCTGAGGAAAGTCTTTGAAAAGTGTAGAAGGTACGGCTTGTCCTTAAATCCTAAGAAAACTGTTTTTGGGCTGCAAGAAGGTAAACTTCTGGGCCACATTATATCTAAGAAAGGGATCCGGATAGACCCACAGAGAGTTGAGGGAATACTTCAAATTACACATCCAAGAAACATCAAGGAGTTGCAGTACTTTATAGGGAAGATCAATTTCCTCAGGAGATTCATTCCTAATCTGGCAGAGCATCTTAGAAAAATGAATGAAATGCTAAAGAAAGATGCAGGAATTAAGTGGACTGTTGAAGCTAAGAAATCTTTTGAGTCAGTAAAACTTGCACTCACTCAGGCCCCTGTACTTATCAGCCCTGACTTCTCAAAATATTTTCTGATCTTTTCATTTGCTTACCAACACACAATAGCTGCAGTTTTGCTGCAGAAAAATTCAGAAGGTAATGAGTAGCCTATATCTTTCTTCAGTAAAGCCTTAAGAGATGCACCCTTAAAGTACAACATCATGGAAAAGCAGGCCTATGCCCTGATCAAGGCCTTAAAATACTTTAGGGTGTACATTCTGCATTCTCACACCATTGCCTATGTGCCAAATATAGTGGTTAAGGATATCTTGTCCCAAGACCCTGATGGGAAAAGGGGAAAATGGATTGCTACCATCTTGGAATACGACCTTGAAATAAAACCCACTAAGCTGATCAAAGGTCAAGGCTTGGCCCAGTTAATGGTTGAATCAAACTTGCAGGCCCTTGACATTAACATGATAAATGCCCTAGATGAGCAGGAAGGATTGCCCCATCCCACTGTTGAGGAGAAGTTTCAGAACTCTCCTTGGTATACTGATATCCTTTACGTGCTCACAAACCTCAATGCCCCTCCAGAACTGTCCAAAACAAAGGCCAGATTCATAAAACTCAAAGCTAGAAATTACTGCATTATGAATGAGAGTCTATATTGGAAAAATCCAAATGGCCTATTGATGAAGTGTTTGTCTGAAACTGAAGCTGAAAGAGTCAAACAAGAATTCCATGCTGGGGAGTGTGGAGGCCACCTGAGTTGGAAAACCACTGCAAATAAGATACTCAGGGCTGGTTACTATTGGCCTACACTCTTTAGTGATGTCCATAAAATGATTCTTGCCTGCCACAAATGCCAAATCTTTGAGGGCAAAAGAAAGCTCCTTCCCCTCCCTTTACAACCTATCACCATAGAAGGTCCCTTCATGCAATGGGGCCTAGACTTTATAGGAGAGATTCATCCTGCCTCCTCTGGACAGCATAAATGGATCCTGACTGCCACAGATTACTTCACTAAATGGATAGAAGCTATACCCACTAGGAATGCCACTGACTCTGTCATCATTAGGTTCCTAGAAGACTTCATCTTATCTCGTTTTGGTTGTCCAAGGAAAATAATCACTGACAATGCTGATGCTTTTGGATCCAAAAGAATGGTTGATTTCTGTCACAGGTACGGAATAGCACTTGGACATTCAACTGCCTATTACCCCCAGGGTAATGGCCTAGCTGAATCATCAAATAAAAGCCTAGTTACAATCATTAAGAAGCTGCTGGAAGAGAACAAAAGATCATGGCATAAAAAGTTGATACATGCCTTGTGGGCAGACAGGCTCACTACAAAGAAATCTATTGGCATGTCACCCTTTTAGCTGGTTTACGGGACTGAAGCAGTTTTTCCTACTAGTCTTGGAGTTCCAGTTATCAAATTTGTCCAGGAGATACAATCAGAGGAAAACAGTATGGTGAGAAGAATCAATGAAACTATCCATTTACAGCAAACTAGAGAGCAGGTTTATAGCAGAGCTGTCAGAGTACAGGAAGGCATAAAGAGACAGTTCGACAAAAGAACCAAAGCTTCAGATTTCAAGGTTGGAGATAAGGTTCTGAGATGGGATTCGAGAAGAGAGGACAAAGGCAAACATGGTAAGTTTGACAATTTGTGGCAGGGTCCATACATAATCCAGGCCACTGTGGGTCCTAATGCGTTTTTTCTGCAAGAACTTGATGGCACAGAATTGTTTGGGGGTCCTGTCAATGGCAGGATGCTCAAACATTACTTCTATTGATTTTCCATTTCTAGTTTCATCTCCATTGTACATACCATTGCAAATTTTCATTTTCAGAAAAAGAGAAAATGTTCCAAAAAACAGAATGAAAAGAGAGGTTCAGACATGCTCAAAACATGAACCTCTGAAGTAAAAAGCATGGCTCAAACCTGATCAAAATCCGAGCCAAAGGAAGTAGAATAGCTGGTCCTAATAAGCTCAAAATCTGGATTAGCAGCGAAAGAAGAACCAGCTCTAATATGCCCAAAACCAGAGCTGAAGCAAAGAAAAGAGGTGACTCAAATATGCTCAAAACCTGAGTCACAAGAAAGAAAGAAGAATGTTTCAAAGTTGCAGAATTCCATGCCTTCACAGTTTTATCTTCTACAAGTTTCTGTCCAGCAAGTCAGACAGTCTAATCTTGGCTTGGCTATGTTTAAATTTCCTGTCTTAGAATGTAGGTGAAGAAACCTGTTGGACAATTTAATCCCAACAGGTAGTATATTAGGTAGAGAATTGTAAGAGGCCAACAGTCTAATCTGGCCTCATGGAGCAATAAGGATAGATTTAGAATAGGTTTGTTTTTGTTTTACAAAATAAAATGTAAAGGGTCTGCTAGTTCAAATGCACCCAAGGGAAAATTGTAGAACTGTAGTTTGGGTAGGTAGATTGGTTGGGAAATAGTTTTGCTGATGTTTCCATCATACTGTGGCAGCTAAAATTGAAGAATAAAGATGGCTTATGACAGCAGGCATCTGGCCTACTCCAAAGATGATCTCTGGTTTCTTGACTCCTCCAAGGAGAAGCCATCCCCATGTGGAGCCACTGTTAGCCCCCCTGTGAAATTCTTGGCAAGCAAGCTGGGGGCTGGATTGTTTTGGAGCCTTCAAGGAATGAATTTCCCTTGAAAACCCATCCTCCTTGGGGGAATCCCTGCCTTATCTTGGCTGCCTAAAACATGCTCCACTATGCGGTCCATTTCGCACAGGCCCATTGTTACCCTTTTATGCCTTTGCAAAAATATCACTTTCCCCCTCTCCTTTTGTTAAGTCTCCCTGTCACCTTTATTTCCTAATTCTCTCGCCTCCCTATCGTTCCTTCCCTTGGGCCTAAAAATGCTTTAAAATGTGCAAAAATCATATTTCGGGCCCTGGCCCCTTTGGCCATAGCCCCGCGCTCCTTTTTCTCTCCATGTGACCCGATGCCATGACCGAAGCGTTTCCCCTGCGGGGGCTTTACTCTATCCGAAGAGTCAAACCATGGAGCCCCCGTAGTTGACCCCTCGGGATGTGGGAAAACCTGATCGAACGACTGTTATTCACTACGGGGGGTCGCTCCAAAATCTTATGGCCGTACACCTTGGCCCCCCCGCAGTCCATTCGCCCGACAGATCGACGGAGCGGATCCCATCAACCTGTGGTCCCCGCTGCACTGTTCATAAACCGGTGGTTTCATTCCGCACCACCCATCCATAGCCGGCCGTATTTCCCGTGGACCCAGCGATTCCATACGCTAGGTGACGCGTGTTCGAGTGTACTATTTCGAAAACCGCCCATTTCGCGCATTATCTCCCGGACGATAGACGGGTAGCGGAATAAATGACGGCCGTCAGATCTTGGAGCCCTCATCCAACGGCGCTCATTCATCGAACCTGCGCACTGCTTAACGCCCGACCATCGTGCCTGCTGGTCCACCATCTGTCGCCCTCGCCGTTGATCTCCTCCCAATCGACGGTCCGAATCTGTCCATGCATTTTTGACCATTCCACGGTCTCCCGCCTCGCCCCGTCACCCCGTCTCGCCACGTCATTGCCACAAGTACACTCCGTACTCCCTCCCTGCCCGTTACGTATAATTGGCTCTTTTCGTGTCTTTTCACGATTATCATTCATTTTTCACGTATGGTCGCTCTGTGTTACGCCAAATCCCCCCCCATCAGAGCTTGTTTCAACATTCCGTCACGATTCCTCCCCAGTTCTCCATCTGCATGGCTTATTTCCACGTCCACAGTGTGTCCCTGCCTCCTCCATCATTCACATCCATGGTTTTCCTCACAGGTTTGTTGTTTTGCAGGGTTTCCAAAGGTGAAAGACCGCCATGATTCTACATGGCAAAGCTGTCCAGACAGTATTAAATCCAAGAGCTGGTACTACCACGAGAAAGTCAAAGAAAGCGGCTGACAGGATTTGCTTTAAAGAACAGGATTCAAAACTCTGTGGAAAACCTTTCAGCACTATTAAAAGCCCGAGCTACCCTGGAAGCAAAATGAAAATGGTAGGAGTCATTCGGTGAGAAAAAGGAAGGTTAAGGCACGCTAACGAAGATCCAGTCTTAAATCGGTGTTTGCGATTTGCGTTCGATCACGGAGACCAGGGATCCAAGGGCCGAAGGGATCCGTGCAAGTAAACATAATTTGAGTTGTTGTCAAATGAAATATTTCTCTTATCTAAAATACGGGCGCCCATACAACTTTTAATATACATAACATCCACTGAAAAATTCCTTTAACTCCGGGCTCAAAAATAGTCAGACATTTATGAGACAGACCTTCCTAGCAGTTTATTTCATTTTGTTCAAATCATCCAGGAGTACTTCAGCCAAAAGATGTCAAGATCAAATCTAGAGCAGATCATTCTCTCACAAGGAAGGTGACAGAGATTAAATATACAGCATGTCAAGCAGAATGGGTTTCGGCCCTGCATTCATTGTTGTGTTTAAAGATACATTTAATTTTCACCTACTCCTTCAGTCGATCTTAGGCTCACCCTTTGCTATAAAGCACAGAAGGAAACATTGTAATGGTTGTTGATGAGATATCAGTGAAATGCAAGTATTCTCCTCTTGAGACGAGTTCTCTGTGTATATTGTAAGATAGGTTGAGATTTGATGTATTCAGACTGAATGTTCAAGCTATGGGCTATGATGTACCTGATTGGTGTTGTTTTTAATATGACAAACATGTTTCTTTGGATCCTTATCTAAAGCAGCTAGTGATGTTTCCTCTTTCTCTGTATTTGTGATTGACTTGCTCTCATTGCATGCTACATTTCATTTCATTTCTGCTGGTAGGCAACAGAAGTATAATATAGGATTCACCCTTGATAGGTGCCCTATTTTTCCTGCTCTCCCCGCCTTAATGTTTTCTGCTTATATGTGTATCTGAATGTTGATTTCAATTGATTTAACCAGTGTAGTGGATGATATTGCTTGCTCTCTGATGTATGAATTAATGAAATATGTATTTAGATGTTCTTGTTAGGATTTAGTTGAATGTGTTGAGAATCCTGGAGGTCTAGAACCTGATCTCTATCTCTCTAGGAGCTTTCCATCCCAATTAAACCTTTCCAAGATCCCTTGTTTCACCTCTAATTTTGTCCAAGCAGGCCTGGAGTTAAATGACCTCTAGTCTGATCTATAGACAGAGTTGGTTGGTTCTCCTCCTTTCATTGTCTGTCCTTAATGTCCCATTCCAAATATCTCCTTTAAGATCCAATGCTCTAGATGACTAGCCCAATTGAAAGCTTGCACATTGATTACAGGTAAATCCTTTCTTGACTCCATAGCCCAATGGCTTTGATGTTCTTTGAGTTATCTGTCTCTGCCTAAGCTTCCCCTTTGCTCATCCTTGTCTTATATCGGTCCTTCTTTTCCTGATTCCCTCCAACCAAACACAAACAATCAAACAAACAACCATGAGCCTACAACTAGCCTAAAATCATAACTTAGAGCTTCAAAGACATATCCTTTGACTTGTATAGAGAGATCCCTCTCTAGACCTAGGAGGGCTAGATCCTAAGGTCCCAAAGTGGTTCTATGTTGTCTCATCTTTTGGTCTCTGTCAACCTGGCAAAAACATGGGAACCCCAACACCTAGGAAAAATGGTGTGATTTATTGTGACAAGTAAAAGTAAAAACAGGTAAAAGAGCAAACAGAGCAGTCGAGTAAAAGAAAATTCACAGAGTTAAAGAGCAGACAGATAAAGACAGATGAAGATGGTTTAAAGATAATTCACAAGTTAGAGCTAAATATAAACAAAATACAACCAGTGTAAAAGATACAGCCAGCGTGAGAGATAAGACAACATAAGAGAAACAAACAACAAATCAAATAAACAAGGACAACTTGCATTTAGTGAAATAGGTGTCTATATCTTCTTGCATGAAGATATTTTGTTTTCCTTGAATAAATCCTAAATCAGTTAATAGGATATTTTGTAATAAGTTGTCTAAATACTTCATCAATTCGAAGTACTGAGTGTGGATTCCTGAATATTTCTATAGTTGAATTGATCTACTACCTGAGGTTTTATTGTACATTTTTCCAAGTTGACAGACACGACAAGTAATAAAGGCATTTCTTTATAGGATTCATGTGTTGAGCTACTTTAGTGAAGTATATTTCAATTGTTCGTGTTCTTTTCTTAAGTATTCCATAAAGTTGCATGTTTTTCTAAATTTTAATGTTATAACAGGAATTTTATTGCATAACTTGTTTAAATACACTATGTTTTGAACTGTTATTCTTTTTTTTTTTCTTTTCTTTTCTTTTTTTTCTTTTTTTTTTTTTTCTGATATTTGGTTTAGAGAATCCTTAATTGCTCTCTGATCCCGATTGACCTCCTTCAACTTCCTTCATTATTTGGTTTAAGGAATCCTTAATTGCTCCTTGATCTCGATTGAAAACCACTTCACCATTCAGCCTTTAAGATCTGATTTTGCTCAGCTACCTTGCCCTGTAACACTTCTTTTAGAACTTGATTATGTTATGTTTTCTTGATATATTGACTCCATAGCCCAATGTTAAATAGAAAGACACTTATCCATCTAAATCAGTAATTCCACCAACAAATCAAAATCAAACCAAATCAAGCATACATAACTAGCCTAAAATCAATTAAAACAACAAAGTCAAATCATCAAGTGAGTGCCCTCTCTAAGCATTAGGAAGGCTAAATTCTAATCTCCAAAAGTGGTTGATAGTTACCTCTGATATTTATTTTAACACACATAACAACCCTTGGGAAATTTTGGAGGGATAACAGGTTCATAAGTTGAAATTTTTATAGAGCGAAGACGAAATCCTAAGGAACTTCCTGTAAAAATTTAAGATCTTGGTTCGCAATATTTTCGGAGATATGATATGTGGAAGTTAGGGTTTTTTAAAGCTCCTGAATTTCATCTCAAAGAGGTGACTATGGGAAAATCGTCATAACTCTCTCTTTGAGTGTCGGATTGGAATTCTGTAAAAAGTGGTCGCAAGTACACAGACTGTAGTTTCATGTATATCAATTTCAGAGTCGAAGTAGGAAACAATGACATGTGGCACATCATACAAGTTCACTCTACTGAACCAGTCCATAGTTAGGCCATTGTGGGAGATTGGGCATAACTTTGCCTTGAAGAATCCAAATTAGTTCAGACTTGTGGCATTCAAAAGAAGATTCAGAGGGCTACTACAGGGCCAAATTTTAGATATTAAAAATAAAAAATCACAGAGATAATTAAGTTTCAATATCTAGCTCCTCAAAAGCAATAAAAATGTGTGTATTTTTTTATTTTTTTAAATTGCATAATTCTTGTGTGAAAAATCAGTTTGAAGTGATTCCAAGGGAATATTGAAGCATAAATATCAGTATTGGATTCTAAAATACCACCTAAAAAGAATTCAACACCCATTAAGCCTTCAGAAGGCTCTGCTATGACTCATGAAGAGGAAGAAGTGCAACATGACATATCAAAATTACAAGAGCAAGTGCACCAAATTTCGCTCTCGCAAAGAGCAACAAAAAATGAAATGGAAGTTTTGAAGAAATGCATGGAAACTAAGATGGATGGTTTGAAGAAAGGCATGGAATCTAAGATGTATCGTTTGAAGAATGGTATGGAAGCTAAGATGGATGGCATGGAAACCGGCATGGAAGCTAAGATGGATGACATGGAAGCTAAGATCGATTAAAAAATGAAAGACAACATGGAAGACATGAAGAATGATCTAAACGCATATATAAAATGTTTGATGACAAGGTTAATACAATAAATGATTCCTAATGGCAGAAGGATAGTAGAGAAAACTCAAGATGGGAACAAAATAAATGGTAATCGTGATTTCATAAACTCTAATGTTGGATTGAAGAACCACCATATTCCAAAGATGGATATGAGGAAGTTTGATGGCAAGGATCTCGTAACATGGATAATACAGATGGAGCAATATTTTGATCTCAATAATGTGCAAAACACACAAAAGGTATGCACTGTAACTTTACATTTAGAACAAAATACATTTGTATGGTATCGATGGCTTTGATCCCGTAAAAAAATTTGTCACTTGGTCAAATTTCATGGAGGAAATGATAGCACATTATGAGGATACAATCAACAACACCTTCTTTAGCCAATTGATAAATCTCAAACAAAAGAGTTAAGTGGTGGATCAGATTGAGAAGTTCCAAAAATTAAATATAAGGGTAGTTGATATTCTAGAGGAACACAAGATTGATGTCTTCATAGGGACTTTAAAGGATAACATCCAACATGAAGTTCGCGTTTGGGAAACTGATTCATTGGAGAAGGCATTCAAGTTGGCAAGAAAAATGAATGTAAAATTATGGCGACAAGGAAGCCTACCACTCACATATATAAATATGGAAGTGTTGCTACTCCTAGACTTCCACAACCTACAAGGATGACACCACAACAATTGGAAGAAAAAAGAGCAAAAGGGCTTTGCTACAGTTGTGATAGCAAATACACTAAAGGTCATAAATGTGCTGAGAAGAAATTATTTTACATAGATTGTGAAGAGGAGGAAGAAAATGAACAAGAAACTTCAAAAGAAGAGGATATACACCAAGAACCAACCCTAGACGAAGAAGAAATGAGTCCGACCATATCATGTAATGCATTGGAAGGAATTACCACTCCTCAAACTCTCAAGATAGAAGGAAATATCAAGAAGATAAAGGTAATTTAATTCATTGTAAGGTAGCCAAGGAATTGAATTGTTTCCTATACCCAACACAAGAATGTCAAGTGATGGTTGCAAATGGAGGAACTATAAATTGCTCTGGAAAATGCCATAATATCAAGCTAACCATAGGGGAATATGTATTGAATAGTCCAATTCTTTCCATTCCAATGGGAGGTGTTGATGTTGTACTAGGAGTACAATGGTTACAATCTTTGGGGACGGTAACTTTTAATTTTCAAGAACTTTCTTGAATTTTTTTTTTGGAAGGAAAAGAAATCAAATTACGGGGTATCGCAGGGAAGCTAGGAAAGATAATAAGCTCTAATGTCATGACAAAGCTTCTGAACAAAGAACAACGAGGCATAATTTCACAATTATGCTCACTAGAAGTTCCAACATCAAAATCATCTATTTCTCCAAATCTCCAAAAAGTCTTGGACAATAATTCCAAGGTGTTTGAAACTCCCAAAGGACTCCCACCTATTCTTGATCATGATCATGATATTCATTTGATTCTAGGAAGTGTTCCTCCAAACATCAGGCCTTACAGATATCCTTATGTCCAAAAGAGCGAAATTGAATGTATGATTGCAGAAATGTTAGAGGTTGGTATAATTCAACCTAGTCAAAGTTCTTTCTCTGCTCCAGTAGTATTGGTGCACAAGAAGGATGGATCATGGCACACGTGTCCAGATTATATGGAGCTCAATAAGCTCAATATTAAAGATAAATTTCTCATTCCTGTGATTGATGAATTATTGGATGAATTACATGGAGCAATTTATTTTACCAAGTTGGATCTTCGTTCAGGATATCATCAAATTAGAATGAAGACTGAAGATATTCTGAAAACAACATTTCGAACTCATGTGGGTCATTATGAATTTTTGGTCATGCCTTTTGGCCTTATCAATGCACCTTCTACATTTCAAGGGTTGATGAATTCCATTTTCAAACCCTTCCTTAGAAATTTTGTGCTAGTATTTTTTGATGGCATACTAATCTACAACAGGTCTTGGAAGGATCATGTTCAACATGTTGACAGGGTGCTCAAACTATTGGAGGAGAAACAATTATATGAAAAAACATCCAAATATTTCTTTGGAGTACAAGAGGTGGAATATCTGGGTCATATTGTATCTCACGAGAGTGTTAAGGTAGACCCTAACAAAATTAAAGCCATTAAGGAATGAAAATTCCCCACAACCATAAAGCAGTTGCGAGGATTTCTCGAGTTAACAGGGTATTATTGCAAGTTTGTTAAGAATTATGGGAGAATAGCAGCACCTCTAACAACATTATTGAAGAAAAATGCATTTTTGTGGACTCTTGAAGCAGTTAAAGCCTTTGAACATCTTAAAGAGGCAATGTGCCTAGCACCAGTCTTAGCTATGCCAAACTTCACCAAAACCTTTATTGTGGAATGTGATGCCTTAGGAAATGGAATTGGTGTTGTTTTAATGCAAGAAGGAAGACCCATTTCTTTTGAAATTCATCCAGTCAAAGGAAAGTATTTACAGAAAGCTATTTATGAGAAGGAAATGTTGGTAATACTACATGCACTAAAGAAATGGTGACCTTATCTAATGGGAAGACACTTCAAGGTAAAAACTGATCATGATAGTCTTAAACACTTTTTGGAACAAAGACTATCTTCAGAAGAGCAACAAAAATGGGTCACAAAGATGTTGGGTTATGACTTTGAAATAATCTACAAAAAAGGGAAGTTAAATGTTGTTGCAGATGCACTCTCAAGAAAGAATGAAGAGGTGGAAGCATTGCTTTGTGCCATTTCTATTATCCAACCAGATTGGATAACCGAAGCAAGAGATGAATGGAAGAAGGATGAAGAAGTGTGGACACTTATTCAAAAGTTGCAGCAAGATCCTAGTACATCTGATACATTTAGTTGGAAAAATGATTCCTTATGGTACAAAGATTGCTTATATCTTTGTAAGAATTCCTAACTAAAACAAAATATTCTTCTGGAATTGCACACTTCTCCTTTAGGAGGACACTCAGGATTTTTAAAAACTTACCACAGGGTGAAGAAAGAATTTTTTTGGGATGGCCTTAAATCTGATATTCAAAAGTTTGTGACGGAATGTTTGGTTTGCCAACAGAATAAAGTTGAGACAATTAAGACCCCGGGACTTCTACAACCTTTTTCCATTCCAAGTCAATGCTGGGAGGATATTTCAATGGATTTTATCACATGTTTACCTAAGTCCGAAGGAAAGAGTGTCATCATGGTGGTAGTTGATAGACTTACCAAGTATGCACACTTTTGTGCATTATCTCATCCATTTAAAGCAAGTACGGTTGCTACTACATTTATGGACAGAATTCAAAAGCTACATGGAAGCCTAAGGGTTATTGTGAGTGACAGAGATCCCATTTTTACTGGAAATTTTTGGACGGAGTTATTTTCTTGTTTGGGTACTCAATTAGCTCATAGCTCATCTTATCATCCTCAATCCGATGGTCAAACCGAGATAGTAAATAAATGTTTGGAAGGATATCTTCGTTGTTTTGTATCTGATAAACAAACACAATGGGTCAAGTGGTTACCTCTTGCTGAATGGTGGTATAACACTTCCTTCCATACCGCAGCAAAAATGACCCCATTTATGGCACTTTATGGATATCATCCACCATCCATCACATCATCTTTAAGGGAAAATTCGAAGGTTCAAGCAGTGGAAGATCACATCCAGCATCAGCAAGAAGTTCTCCAACTCTTAAAGGATAACCTGAATTTGGCACAAAATCGAATGAAACAACAGGCAGATCAACATCGCAATGAGAGAAGTTTTGATGTAGGAGATTGGGTATTTTTACGGCTACAACCATACAAACAAATGTCCCTCAAGCAAGCTAAGAAGGATAATAAATTATCACCAAAGTACTATGGTCCTTACAAGGTGTTGCAAAAGATTGGTTCTATGGCATACAAATTGGAGCTTCCTGCTTCTTCGCGAGTACATCCAGCTTTCCATGTTTCATGCTTAAAAAAGGTTATAGGTGAAAATCTTCCAGTTCAAACAATATTGCCAGAACTTGATGAGGAAGGAAAAATCATATTGGAACCCGAAGCGGTCATGGAAACAAGAACTCGACAGCTACGGAATCGATCAATTTCAGAGTATCTCATCAAGTGGAAGAACTTACCCACTGAAGATTCTACATGGGAGGATGAGAATTTTATACGGAAGCACCCAGAGCTACTCAAGCGTTGAGGACAACACTTTTTTGAAGGAGAGGGGCATGTTAGGTCCCTATATTACTAGTATAGTCCCTTATTGTTGTTAGTGTAACCCCAACCCCAATATTGTTATTATTGTGCCCTTACATTATTATTGTTAGGTCTCAAGTAGGATCATATTGTGACCCCAGAAGGAGGTTTTGTCATTTATATCATCCAAGAATTGTTCATTTATGTAATGTAAAGGAGGTTGCCCCCTCGACATGGCTTATTTCTAAGGCGTTGATCTCTCTTTTCTTCCATTTTTTGAGTTGGTTTCATAACATTGACATAGTTGAGATCATGTTGGGGCAAAATAATTGCCTGTCATTTAATTTGTCAACCCGGGGGTTTCGTAAAGTCGTGAAGCATGCGTGCACTGTATGTGCTAGAAATAGTCTTTTAGTTTAGATCAATCTAACTACAAAATAACGAAAAACAATTCATCTAAACTATGAAATCAAATAATGAAAATGAAATTCAACTAACCTATGAAAGCAAGTAACGAAAAGAAAGAAAACAAATTCAAAAGAAAATATAGTGCGTGCAATCACACTTGCAGGAATTGAAATTTTAATCTAAGAAATCATTTCAAAGCATGTAAAGAAAAAACAAACTAAGGTACGTTCAATCACTCCAACATCCAATATGGAGGTATGATAGAATCACCCTCTTGAGATGATGTATAAGCAACTGATTATACTTTAGTCTTAAATCTATGAAAGCGATTAAAGCATGCAAAGGGAAAACTCAATAATTGCATAGGTTAGATATTCTAGCATTCAATTTAGAAATATGATAAAATCACCTTCTTGAAATGATCTTTAAGAACACCCAATTATACAATTGAATGAGGATCTAAATCTAGAAAACAATATAAAAGCATGTAAAAGCAAAGCTCAATGATTGCATAGGTTGAACATTCAATCACCCAATTTGGAAGTGTGACAAGTCACCTTCTTAGCCTGATCTTTTAGGAATATTCAATTATACAATGAATTGATAGTTTGATCTAAGAAAGTAAATAACAAAACATGAAAGGAAACTAAACAACTATGAGCTTTATTGCCTCAAACTTAATCCAATTTGAAAATAGATGAATCTACTTTCTTGATATGGTTTAATAAAGCAAAGATTACACAGTCATTCTAAAACTAATACTAAGAAAGCAAATAAATTTTAATATATAAAAGCAAGTAAATCTCACACATTTTAGGTAGCTGATCTAAAAGTATGAGCGATGGTAAATCGATATGCTCCATATGTAAGCAAAACCAAGTCAAAATGAAAGAACATTCATGAGTAAGGTGCCACAATCTAATTATGTATTCAAAGCTTGAGCATAACTCCAATTTTACACATAATTTAATAGGAGAAAGCTTTCCCTATTCATACAAAAGATGAGAGCTATCTCATTAATGAGAGTCCATCTAGAAAACAATATAAAAGCATGTAAAAGCAAAGCTCAATGATTGCATAGGTTGAACATTCAATCACCCAATTTGGAAGTGTGACAAGTCACCTTCTTAGCCTGATCTTTTAGGAATATTCAATTATACAATGAATTGATAGTTTGATCTAAGAAAGTAAATAACAAAACATGAAAGGAAACTAAACAACTATGAGCTTTATTGCCTCAAACTTAATCCAATTTGAAAATAGATGAATCTACTTTCTTGATATGGTTTAATAAAGCAAAGATTACACAGTCATTCTAAAACTAATACTAAGAAAGCAAATAAATTTTAATATATAAAAGCAAGTAAATCTCACACATTTTAGGTAGCTGATCTAAAAGTATGAGCGATGGTAAATCGATATGCTCCATATGTAAGCAAAACCAAGTCAAAATGAAAGAACATTCATGAGTAAGGTGCCACAATCTAATTATGTATTCAAAGCTTGAGCATAACTCCAATTTTACACATAATTTAATAGGAGAAAGCTTTCCCTATTCATACAAAAGATGAGAGCTATCTCATTAATGAGAGTCCATGAATATCTCCCTATATCTCTAGAGTTACAATCCAAATAGAAAGTGATAAGGCACATGTCTTCTTAGAGTTACAATACAAATAGGAAATGAGACACATATCCTTATGATCCCATGATCTTCTCCATAAAACTTCGAATTTGGCCTTAGGAGGCCACATAAGGGTCTTATGGAAGCTTCTTTTTGACCTACACATGGCAACAAACTCATTCCACTTGTTAGGTATAAGTATGTGCATATTATTTTCTAATTTTTAACCACAAATTCACTTAAAAATACTAGAAATTAATAAAGTTTGGAAAAACACAAATGTAACCCAATAGTGGTAATGGTAAGGTAAATGTAATGAAATGGAGGCGGAGTGAAGG
>CM076578.1:1340483154-1340689946 GCA_034641835.2 Pinus albicaulis
TGTGGAGTGATAAAAAGGTGTCTTTGTAACTCCCACTCCATTTCACATTAATTGTCAACCTGTGTGATCTACTTTGTTTCAAGAGTGTACTCGGGCTGAGAGGCGGCTATTTACTCAAGAGTAATGTTTTGCAAGATAGTGCTTAAAATCCAAAATTAAATGAAAGTCGGAAATAAAATCTTACTTACAACAGCAACTTAAGACTTCAATCAGTATCTGAAAATAAGCAATGTATCGCCTAAGGGTCCAAAGACACAATCATCCTTTGGAAACTGATGGAAAGGAAATTAGAGCATAGACCACGGGTCTGGGAGCTAGACAGTGAATGCCAAAGCTCACTACAGCCTTAGATCGTCTCTCACACCAAAACAACAAATGCGAGTAAATAGAACAGCAAATAAAGAATTGAACAACAAATCTAAAATGGAACAGCAATTGAAATAACTAAGTCCCGCGGGTTATAACCAATTAACTCAAATACTCTCTAGGCAATCAAATAACATTCTTTCACTCCAAAAGTAATTCACACGAATCACACTAAAGGAACAGCAACAACGATTAATGAATTAAGGAACAATACTGATAAATCGGAAACGCACACAATACATTGGAATAACAATCAACAGAAATACAATTGTGCTTTTAAATAGAACGCTATTGTTACTGAATCCAACGATTGTAAAGAACACTGCCTTAACAAATGTATGACACGAATATTCAATATAACAGCTCTGTAACAAAACAGTAAGAACATGCAATTAACTCTGAAAAGGATTAATAACTTGATGCAGAGTCAACACACGATTCTGTTGGTAAAAAACTCAACGATTCAACCTTTAACAGAGCATGTAATATGAACTTATAGAACATACCGAATTACCAAATACAATGATAAACAAACCACACAGAAATCAAGCCGTAATGGTACAGAAGCGGGTGTCCTCCGGGGCCGGGCCCTTAGCCTCCAAGGATACACCGCTTGAAGTTAATCCAGTAGCAGGGACGAAATAATCACCAAACTTTCATTAATGCATCGGTCAAAAATACATTGAACCAGTTTTCAACGAAACTTAATAATCAAAGCTGATGTTTTACAGAAATTACATGAAACATATCCTTCCTCCCCATACACAATACGTGCTTCTCCTTTTATAATCAGAAGGAGGATAAATTGAATAGTAAATACAATCTTCCCATAACAATATTGGATTTCTTCCAACCAATTGATCAACAAGAAAATAGATTTACATCCATCTTTCAATAACAGCAAGTCGAATTTGGCTTTCTAGCTGAGATTTGGAGGACGGCCGCAACAACAGAACTGAGAAAATCGTGCTTAAAGAACTCTGCGAATCTCTCAACACAGGCCGAATTTGGGCAAACCGTTCTTTGTTAAAGTTAATTGGGTCCGTTCTGGACAAAACCCATGTTCCGGATTTTCCAAATTCGTCTTCATTTGCTCAGAATCTCAACCGCAAAACTGTCACTCCTTATTCCAGCGCGTTTCTGAGTTGGCACTTTTAATGATCAAATCTTCAATCTGAAATTATCTTGAAGGCTAAAAATGGTGAATAATGTTATAACCAACTTATTAAAACTATCATTGATAAAATAATTCATAATAATCAATTTATTAGAAATAAAGGAAGATAAATAATTTTCATCCATAAGAGCATAAATAATTTATAAAATGGATTTAAATGATAAATTATAACAAATGATATAATAGAGAAGAGTAAAAATGGATGAAATAAGTGTTACAAAGTGGTTGTATTCACGGCCCAACACACCCCCACACTCAATATGTTGCATTTCCTCATGCAACGAAAACCTGAATATATTGCATGTCTTCATGCAACCCCAAGACAAAACCCATGTGTTAACCAAGCAATAAAAATTTGAGAACAAATGAATGCTTCTTTAATTAATGAATATTCAATTTTAGCAATCTTAATGAAGGCATAACAATTTTTACATTGACATTCAACTATATGTGTGAAGTTGCAGCAAAATATGATATAGATAACAACAAACTTCATTAACCATTTTTTCAAAACTACAAACCAGATTTTGTTGAAATGCTGCAAGTAAGTTTATAATATATGAAATGTCTCCATGATCCAAAAATCAGATCATTTTGATGCACGGATCATGAGATATAAACAAAATGGCTGTAGGTGAGAGTGCATGATTTCCGAAATTTTATGAACCAATTTATCTTGAAATTATCTGGGTTTGTATTAATGATACGTCTGTGTTTTCCAGAAATCACAAGAATTGAGTTCATGGTTGTTTTTAAAAATATTATGGAAATCAATTTCTGCATTGTGTAAAAATGAAATTGTATGCCCTAAATGAAAAAGAAAATTGAAAACATCCATCATGCATAGCAATTCCTCCCCCTCACTGAAGAATTAGCATGCCCTCATGCGATGCTAGAAAAAATTGAGGTGGTTGCTACCAGCTGTTGAATTCTATGCTTGGTGTAAAACAACATGGAATAAGGGAGGTGTTGAGAAGGAATAAGAATAGCAATGGAGGATAAAGAAGATGAATGACATGGTTATAATGAATGAAAGGAACACTCCCCCATACTCGAAAATGATATGCTGCTGAAAAAGGGAAAGTGGTAAAGATGTGGACTGAAGGATGATAAATGATGCTCAAAATGGATTTTTATGAAATTCTCCTAAATTCGTAATAAATCAGAAAATTATGCTACTTTACCTCAAGTTTTACCTCCAAAAAATGTGGAATGACAGATATGGACTGGCAGTTGTGGAAGCTGATGTAGGCAGAGTTGGTGCTGAAAGTGATACAAAAGGTGGAATCTAGGTAAGCACATCATGTCTGAAGAATTGTTCACGTACGCGAGCCTCTTCTGTTAAGTGCAATAGTGTGGTCATGCTATGAATAGAATTCTGCCCATACTTGTTGTTTTCCTGCAAACAAAGCACTATTTGGCATACAATGTTCTTGAATCCATAGTGTTAGGTTTGAATAGCAACAGATAAGATGCATGCAAAACTTTCAATCAGAAATTTTTTTGTCAAATCAACAAGTTATGGCAGAGTGCAGTAATCATATCGCATGCAATCCCATAATGCATACATTCCCCCCTCCAATTGGAAAAGGAATTCCATGACCATAAAGCATATGAGAGGTGTTGTGCTGATGGCAAGGCAAGGGAATGAACAATATATCAGTGAATGAAGCAGAGTACACATATCAATGATAGGACAACGAGGGTTATGATTATAATGAGAGCAGAGTGTGTAAAGATAGTTATGAATAAGAGATAGGACGCTTTGGATTGATGATAAGTTATGAAAAAGAGAAAAAGAACAACAATGTGCCAAAAAGATGCTTTACTGATAGTATGCTAGCTGAAAATGATGTGACTGATCATAAAACAATTTCTCATGCATAAAGGTTCAAAACAGGGAAAAAGTTAAGGAAATAACTTCTCTGATAAAAAAAATAAAAATAAGAAAAGGGTATTATAATAATAATTGACGATAAGATATAACTTCAATACCATAAGCAGAGCCGCTGCTGCCAGCAGGCGTCCATAGCCTCGGCAGGGTTGCTTTTTAACCCATATGAGCCAGAATCCTCAATTTATAAATGGAGAGTTACAGTGCTGTTCTACAGAAGATATCAGTGTGCTGGCGTGGTAACCAGATAACCACACTGCCATTCACTGGGATGTAGCAAAAGTGATCAGGCCGGCTCGTGATGAGACCTCCTGTTCCAAGGATAATTTAACTATCCAATGGATCATAACCCTGGTGTGGTGGCCATAATGGGAATGTCACTTTGTTACAGCCTTATGAACATGGTAGGCTGGCTCGTACTGAGACCCCCTATCCTCCATCTGCGAACAAAATTTTGTTATTATTACACATTTTTATGATAAAAAGAGGGAGACTCAGTACTCCTTAAGAGCATGGATGGTGGAAGAAGTTGAACATGTCAATAGAAAAATATACCCATAATCTCATTTATTACAGACAGAGAAGATTATAATCCAGAAGGGTGGAACCAGCATGGTATTAAGATGATCAATCAACATCATGTTCAATAGAAAACAATGCAGTAAAGTAGTATATAAATAATTGTGTCTCTTTTGAAAATATTCTATCATCAAGGAGTTGTCCTGTTAAAGATCATAACGTGAATGATATTAACTCGCTTCAATAGAATCCATAATTCTTGTCCTCGTAAAAATAGTGTACTTCATGCCATGAAGGGGAATCAGTCAAATGTGGTTGAGATGAACTAGGAATAGTCCCACAAGAGGAAGAAAAGGTTGCTCTCAAAAATACTCCCAAAGGGTTGCTCTTTTGAAGGAACAACAAAAACACTCAAAAAGTGGTGTTCCGTGTAGGGAACAACAAAGGAAATGCACACCAAAAAGCAAAAATACACATAAAAAAGTATGAAAATGCAAATGTCGTTCCTTTGGAAAAAGGAACAGCAAAAACACACGTGCCGTTCCTGTGGAAAAGGAACAACAAAAATGAAAAGTGCAAAAGTGCTATTCCATTCGGAAAGGAACAACAAATCGTGAAAGTGCAGAAGTGTTGTTCCATTTGGAAAGGAACAACAAAACGTAAAAGTGCAAAAATGGTGTTTCATTAAAAAATGAACAGAAAAAAGTGGAAATGCAGAAGTGCTATGCCATTTGGAAAGGAATAGCAAAACGTGAAAATGTAGAAGTGGTGTTCCATTCGAAAAGGAACAACAAAAAGTGGAAGTGCAGAAGTGCTGTTCCATTCGGAAAGGAACAGCAAAACGTGAAAAAGGAACAGCAAAAAGAGTCGTGGAAAAGGAATGGCAAAATGACCCGTGACAAAGGAACTGCTTGACCAAAAAGGTGTTGTTCCTTTGGAAAAGGAATAATAAAACGAAATTGCTGTCCCTTTGAAAAAGGAACAGCAAAACGACAACAGTGCACACAAACGCTGTCCCTTCAGAAAAAGAACAATAAAAATGCACAAGCATGAAATGCGAGCACGCAAAGAATGAATTAGCTGTTCACTGTATTGATGCTGAAGATGGGTCACAGTTTGAATGAAGCAACACCTGAAACACAAAATATAAAAAATATCAGAAAAGAAACACGTTTTATTTAAAAACAATATGTAAATAACTAAATTAAGTGACAACAACTATGATGTTATGTCAAAAAAATGATCTCTTTGAAAAATATTTTGGCAGCAGTGATAAGACATGAATCTTCCAATGGAAATAAATTCTTCATTTCTTCTATTATGAATCCGTTGGGTAATGAGTTGGATGAAATTCCTTTGTTTCATTTAAAATTTCTTTCAAAATCACTCGTCCATAAATTGACCTTCTTTTTCTCCTAGGACCTGCAAAAAACGAGTATCTACCTGCAATAAAACATTAAATCATGGAGAAAGAGAGGTGTACGGGCTCCCTTAATCCAAGAATTATGAAAAAAATTAACAAGTAGTTACTCTGTATAACAAATCCACAGAGAAAATAACAAAGTAAAATTTATTTGTCACCTGCGGGAGAGCAGTGGTCGACCATACTAACCAGCAGTGAATTTATTTGTCACCTGCGGGAGAGCAGTGGTCGACCATACTAACCAGCAGTGTTTTAATCACAACTTCTTTGTTTTTCGTTGAAATTGAGTGATTCCAAAGCAAAATGAGAGCTAATTCAAAGGGTTATCTCCAGTAGCAACAGGTTTTAAAAATTCAATGCTATGATATGTCAAATTTGTTTAGAACAACCTGCATAACAGAGTCATTTTCGATTACCCAATCTAGACCAACGATTGATATTTCAAGCATAAATTCTTCGTTTGATGTCGGATTCAAATGATTCAAATTGGAAATGAAAGTAGATTCATTTATTTATCTCCAATAGAAACAGGTTTTGAAGAAAAGAAAAATTGATAGGTCAAACACTGTAAGGAACAGCCGGAAATACATAGTTTTAAGGGTGCTGATTTACGATAGACAGTCAGTATTTTGATCATAAATTCCCCATACGATATCGAAAATGAGTCATTCCAATTGCATTGTAAACTAGATTCATAGGGGAATCTACCATAGAAACAGGTTTTAAAAATTCATTCATTTAGGCCTCCAAAAACTGACTGTCCCAACTCTGTTCCTGAGCTACCCACTAGACAGCCGGTCAATGTTTTGGTTCTAACTTTTTCGTTTCAAATCCAAATTGACTGATTCAAATTGGGTTAGAAAGTAGACATCAAGAGCTACCTAGGGTAGAAACAGGTTTTAAAAATATTCATTTTTGGTCTCTCAAAACATGACTTTCCCGACTGTTTTTCCAAGAAATTCATCAAGCCCGCAAGCCAAAAAAATGATATTCAAGCATTTTTTCAAATTGGTGATAAAAAATGAATATAAGTGTTTATAGAATTGTTATTTTCAATATAATTCATCTACATACACAAATAAATTGAAATATTTATCACCGATGTTGATTTCGATAGCGTGTTGCAACAAAAAAAAAAACAACTATTTTTACAAAAAAAACAAAATGCATTTATTTATGTCCTTATTTTATTTTATTTTATTTTCTCCACTATCCTACTCTTCTTTGAGAATCGAATATGTTTATGTATAAGAGTATTTCCAGTGGAACCATTTTAGAAATAAGGCCTCTAGTATACACATACCCAAATTTGAAAAATACATGTTGATAAAAATTAGGGTATGAGAAGCCAACTTCCCTTGAAAAGATGGAGTCAAAAATTGTTGAAGTGTGGAGCAATATTGCAAACAAGTGATGGAGTGAAACCAATCTTCAATATATCCTTTATTTTCTTGATTTTCCATCATATCATGAGGTTCTTGAGCTTTTAAAATGGTTTGTTGATACAAACTAGAAGTAAGCTCATTTTCTTCCATAACTTCTACAATTTTTGAATTTAAAACATTCTGAATCTCATTGTAAGTTTTCTCTAATGGCGCATGTGAGATAGAATGGGTGGGAAGGGTGAGTAAATTTGGCAGTTCAACACTGTAAGTATGTTGTACTGGTTTATTGCGGTGAGGGTGTGGAATTAGTTGAGCAGGAAATTCAAAAAGATGTTGGGCAGTTTCTTACCATAACAGAAGATGTCCTTCATGTGTTCCTTCAAAGCTCTTTCTTCCAATGTTCCTGTCAATTAGTTAGTGAAATGGGTGGTGCTTACATCACCACTTCAATGAAATCATGTGATTCATTTTCCAAAATTTCTATTTTTTTCCTAGTCATTCACACAAAAATTCAAACATCTATTTCTACCCAACAAAGCAACAACAAATCTGTTAGGAAAGCGGACAGTGGAGCAGGGCTTTTACATGCTCCGTACGTAGGTTCTTACCTTCCGTTTTTAAGATCCAACTCTTCCCTAGCAGGCACTCATCAGATTCACACTACTCTTTAGAAATGGCTACACTCTCCCCGGCAACGGCGCCAAAATGTGGAGCGATAAAAATGTGTCTTTGTAACTCCTAATTACCTCACATTAATTGTCAACCCAGGGACGACTTTTTGTTTCAAGAGTGTACTCAGTCTGAGGCGGCTATTTACTCAAGAGTAATGTTTTGCAGTATAGTGCTTAAAATCCAAAAGTTAATGAAAGCTGGAAATAAAATCTACTTACAACAAAGCACTTTAAGACTTAAATCATGCATTCGGAAAAATAAGCAATGTATCAGTCAAGGGTTTGACAACAATAGCCCATCCCTTTGGAAACCGATGTAAAGGAAATTAGAGCATAGACCACGGGTCTGGGAGCTAAACAGTGAATGCCAAAGCTCACTACAGCCTTAGATCGTCTCTCACACCAAAACAACAAATGTGAGTAAATAGAACAGCAAATAAAGAATTGAACAACAAATCTAAAATGGAACAACAATTGAAATAACTAAGTCCCGCGGGTTATAACCAATTAACTCAAATACTCTCTAGGCAATCAAATAACATTCTTTCACTCCAAAAGCAATTCACACGAATCACACTAAAGGAACAGCAACAACGATTAATGAATTAAGGAACAATACTGATAAATCGGAAACGCACACAATACATTGGAATAACAATCAACAGAAATACAATTGTGCTTTTAAATAGAACGCTATTGTTACTGAATCCAACGATTGTAAAGAACACTGCCTTAACAAATGTATGACACGAATATTCAATATAACAGCTCTGTAACAAAACAGTAAGAACATGCAATTAACTCTGAAAAGGATTAATAACTTGATGCAGAGTCAACACACGATTCTGTTGGTAAAAAACTCAACGATTCAACCTTTAACAGAGCATGTAATATGAACTTATAGAACATACCGAATTACCAAATACAATGATAAACAAACCACACAGAAATCAAGCCGTAATGGTACAGAAGCGGGTGTCCTCCGGGGCCGGGCCCTTAGCCTCCAAGGATACACCGCTTGAAGTTAATCCAGTAGCAGGGACGAAATAATCACCAAACTTTCATTAATGCATCGGTCAAAAATACATTGAACCAGTCTTCAACGAAACTTAATAATCAAAGCTGATGTTTTACAGAAATTACATGAAACGTATCCTTCCTCTCTATATCTCCCTCTACACAATACGTGCTTCTCCTTTTATAATCAGAAGGAGGAGAAATTGAATAGTAAATACAATCTTCCCATAACAATATTGGATTTCTTCCAACCAATTGATCAACAAGAAAATAGATTTACATCCATCTTTCAACACCAGCAAGTCGAATTTGGCTTTTTAGCTGAGATTTGGAGGACGGCCGCAACAACAGAACTGAGAAAATCGTGCTTAAAGAACTCTGCGAATCTCTCAACACAGGCCGAATTTAGGCAAACCGTTATTTAATAAAGTTAATTGGGTCCGTTCTGGACAAAACCCATGTTCCGGATTTTCCAGATTCGTCTTCATTTGCTCAGAATCTCAACCGCAAAACTGTCACTCCTTATTCCAGCGCATTTCTGAGTTGGCACTTTTAATGATCGAATCTTCAATCTGGAAATTATCTTGGAGGCTAAAAATGGTGAATAATGTTATAACCAACTTATTAAAACTATCATTGATAAAATAATTCATAATCATCAATTTATTAGAAATAAAGGAAGATAAATAATTTTTCATCCATAAGAGCATAAATCATTTATAAAATGGATTTAAATGATAAATTATAACAAATGATATAATAGAGAAGAGTAAAAATGGATGAAATAAGTGTTACAAAGTGGTTGTATTCACGGCCCAACAACCGAAATGTAGTTGCATTTAAGAATGCAACAGGTCGAAACGCAACATACTACAACGTATTTTGAAAACAAAATGAAAAATACCCCCAAATAGGTGGCGCGGCTTTCGTATTAAATGCCATATGCAATGTGTCACTTAACCGTTGGATTGATTTGACATGAGTAACAACTGTTTTCCATTCGGCATATGACGTCACTACGGGGGGTCTCGGTGTATGGCTGAGAACTTCGGCTGGTGCCCCCGCAGTCGATATCCACCGTTGATCTCTATTGCCTATACAGTCAACCCAGTCAACTACGGAGGCACCCTTTCCGTTAACTCTCGTGTTGTCAGTGCCCGCGGGTTGGTTCATCCGGTTTATACTTTTAATATCAGCACTCTCTGCCTTTTGAATTGATCGGCCTTTAATCTTTGGATATAAAACCCACTTGTACAAAGTTTGAAACAATTAAACTTTAATACATCTCACTAAAAACATTTTCTTTTTATGCCAAAGTATAAAACTATAATACTTTAACATATTTGCTTATATTTCAATTTCAGATTTTTTTTGTATTTTTAATATAAAATTAAAAGGATATGTAGATGATCCACAACATATGGCTCCACCTGGGGATAGTGTTTTTTGCCACGAAACACAAAGAACCTGCAGATCAGTGCCTTCACTTCGGACATGGAGTCAAAAATTGTTTGATGGGAAATATACAATGCTAGAAAACCGGATATGTACAATGATGAAATAAATGCTTCTAGTGTTGGAAATAGTGTTTTAAATACTGCCCATTAACAACCAGTTCTACTGCTTCTCCATCAAGACTTTCCAGCATGAAAGTGTTATTTGTTTTGGCTTCAATGATTTTATACGAACCATACCATAAAGGATCAAATTTGCCATGCTTCCCTTTATCCTCTTTTCTTGTATCCCATCTCAGTACCAAATCTCCATTTTGAAATATGATTTCTCTTGCTTTCCTGTTGAAAATGGACTTCATTTTCTGCTGATAAGTGACCGAATTGTCTCTAACCTTATTTCTGCTTTCACTCAATTCCATCACTTTATTCATTCTTCTAATCAAGGCATTAGGTTGCTCTTGAGCATCTTGAAGGAAAGATATTACTGGCCTTACTAATTGAGTGAGAAACAATGCCTGGGTACCATATACTAATTCATAAGGTGACTTACCAGTGGATCTCCTAGTAGTCATCCTCACTGCCCATAAAGCAAAGACTAGCTTTGAATCCCAATTCTTCTGGTTCTCATTTATTGTCTTTTTCAAGATTTTCACCAACGTTTTATTAGAGGATTCTGCTAATCCATTTCCTTGAGTGTGATATGCTATAGAATGGGAAAATATCACATTATAAGTTTGATAGAAGTTTATAAACCTGACTGAGTTGAAACTTGAGCGTTATATGTCATAATCTTCATTGGAAATCCAAATTTGCTAAAAATATTTTCCTCCAAAAATTTCATTACAACCAAATCATTTGCTCTTCTGGAAGGGATTGCCTCTACCCATTTTTTAAAATAATAAGTTGTATTCAAAATCCATTTAAATTGCCCACTTGATGGTGGATTGATTTCTCCAATGAAATCCAATCCCCATTGTCTGAAGGGTTCTTCAACAAAGACAAGAAGAAGAGGTAAAGGAGCTAACCTTTTCTTTTCTGCAAACAACTAGCATTTTTGACAACTTCTAACAGTTCTATATACATCCGCAAATAAAGAGGGCCAATAAAAACCGGATTTAAGAATCTTATGAGCAGTTACTTTCCAACTATAATGACCTCCACACAAACACTCATGATACTCTTTAGTCACTTCTATGGTTTCCTCTTCTATTAGACATAACAGCAACACACCAGCAGGATCTTTCCAATACAACTTAGCTTCAATTATAACATAAGGTTGAGCTTTAAGTTTCAAGGTGTTAGAGTCGCCCCTTGTCGCCCTCCGTCGATGATCATTTCTGTTTTTGTATATTTCATTATTAGGTGTCTCACTCTGTTTCACTTCTTTGCATAATCTACTAGGATCATGCCATGAACTCACCGAAGGGTTGGGGCCATTTCGTGTTTCCTCATACATACCCCGTAGTTAAGAGCAAGTGTACTAAAAATTATTTATAGTCATTGTCATTATGTATGAGGTCATTAAAATGTCAATAAGTGTCCTAGGTCTTGGTGTCTAGTGTTTTTGAGTCATTTATACACTAGTCATAAAGCCTGCAAGGTGAGGAAAGTCCAGCACTTGTGATTTCTATTTTATTATCATCGGCATTTTCTTAAAAAAAATACATTTCTAGTCCAAAACCCTGTTTTGGAACTAGAAATTGTTATTATCATTTTGTAATAAATTGTAATTGTTCCACCATGAAGACATTGTAAAAGCAGACCCCTGGTCTTTTCTATAGCCAAGATAGTCATATCCCTGCAAGAAGACAGCAAAATCATTAGTATCGATCTCAGAAAAAAGCCAAAGGAAGTTTGTATTTGAAAAAGCCAAAGTGAAAATTACAAAACATTTGTAATATGGGTTTTGGAAATTTGATTTGAAATAAAACTGGATTGCAGTTATATTTGTGACATTATAAAAGCCAAACAAGTTCATTACAAACGATTTTCATTCCTCCCTAATCGTATTTGCAAAGTTGAGGTCATTTCGCATTTTTGAAGGGCGGTGAGATGCAGTTTTAGGGTCGCGCGACCCAACTTGAGGCAAGCGACCCACAGCAAAGCTCTGACCCACGCAGACTCGGGGTCCAGAGTCAGGTTTGCAGTGCGCGACCCACCCTGCTCGTTGACGAATATAGGGGCCACCGCGCGAATCTACGCAGTATTACGTAGTTTTGAATTGAGTTCGAGCGCCCAAATTGGCTCTGACCCATCTAGCTTGCCTCAAAACAGTTTTCATCACCATTGCTTTGTTTTCAAACATATCTGTGTCATCATGGGTGGTTTCTAATATGCAAATGAAGGATTTAAAAACCCACTGTTATAAGATTATTGTTTTAAGGGTTTGAAACGAAAATGAATGGTGTAAAGAGTGTGTTTGCTATCTTAAACAGTGATATGGCCAGCCTTCTACATAACATCAAAATCAATTTGTTATCATACCCATAATACCACTGCTACCATTGTTAGTGTTATGCCATGTTTAAACCCTTTGAGTCACATTCCTCATGTTTGTAATGAGTCACATTGCTCAATGTTAGCATATGCTCATGTCGTTGTTTCGAACGGCCCATTGAAACCTTTATGCTCATAACTCGTAGACAAACATATCACTGTTAATACCATGCTCTCCTTTAACTAAATGTGTCCAAACTTTTGAAGGTTGCTTGCTCCTATTTGGTAAAAATTTCATTTGCATTCAAAACAGAGATGGTGCCTTTTCAGTCCATTTGAAGCAGAGATTTTATCCATAATTTGATTCCTTGATGGTGTTTTGGCGGTGGGATATTGGTTGAGTGTTAAACATACATCCTAATTTTGCTTTCACTGCATTCATATCAGCATACATATTGCCAAAATTTTAATCAGAGATATGTCAGAGACAGAGTCAGAATATGAGCCAGGGTCAGGCAGTGATTCGGTGGCTGAAGGTAATGTGCCACGGAGTTCTCGCAGAGAAAACAGAAGTGGTGATCATCGCAGAGAGGAGCCTACTTCTTTGGCTCGGTTGCAGGCATGTCCATTAGCTATGGATTGTTTTCGATTCTTGTCATGTTTCAGATTTTGTGAGATGGTTGTACAAACCCGACCTCATCGTGAATTAGCACGTTTGTTTGTTCTTCATTTGCGGGGTGATCGGGTAAACCTTGCTGGGGTTGATTTCATTGTATCACCTTTGACTATTGCTCAAGCCACTGGCATACCGAACATAGGCGAGGAATGGAGCAAGGGTAAGCAGTTAGAGAAATTTCATTATGAGCCATACATTAAAACTGGATATGTGGCTTACTTGGGCAGAGTCTTTCCATTCCGATTCTTGAGAGATGAGTATGCACCACTCAGGAGGCTCATCATTCAGTATTTTAGTTGTGAGGGCAGGTATGCTCGTCTTTTCTCATATCATGTTCGTTTGCTGATGCACTTCACAAGGGTGCGTATGATGAATATTCCTTATTTCATACACCGCAACATAGAGAGGATGGTTACATTTGTGCAGAAGAAGATGAGCCCAGTGCAGCAGTACAGGAGTATATATCATTTCGCTTTGATCAAAATCTTGGTGTCACATCAGTTGGCAGAGCAGGGCATCACTTGGGAGGAATTCATTTCTAGAGACTTTTTCAGAGTGCCACAGCAGCCTCCCGAGGCAGTTTATGAGGCAGGAGAGCCTTCACACCAGCCGGACATGCTTGAGGTTGGGCATATCATTACTCCTTCGGTTCAGACATATCAGCGAGGCCACAGGGCCTTATTTGCAGCGACACGGCGGGTACTATCTCCACGTGAGGTGGAAGGGGTCCTGCCGACTTCATTGACACGGCGAGTATTATCTCCACGTGATGTGGAAAGGGTCTCGCTTTCTTCTCCAGTGCAGGTACAGGTACAAGACAGGGGCAAGAGGCCCATGCATGATGAGGGCTCATCAGGAGGCCGGGACACCGATATGACAGTCATTGATGTTGATACGGGCTCTCCTAGCTCGAAGCTGAGGGAAGTCATCCAGGAGCAAAGGGCCGAGAATGACCGGCTGAAAGACCAATTGCAGAAGGCTCAGTGGGTGATTAACTATTTGGAGCAGCGCAACAAACAGCTCGAGGATGAGCTCACATTTTATGAGGTGCGCCAAATCCGTGAGGACAGGCAGTGGAATCGAAAGAGGCCCGGTGACATGACACCGACTGACAGAGATACTGTACTCACACATGTGAACATCCATCTGGAGAAATTGTTGGCGAAGGCCAATCGAGACAAAGACATGCTTCGCCACATGAAAGGCCATTACTGGGCTCGCATGCATGTTTGCAAAGCGAGGATGAAGATCATGAAGAGGAGGTTGCGCAAGGCACTTCGACGGCGGAAAAGGCCCAATCCACTTCGGATTTTGGCCGAGGCTTCATTGACTGGGAAAGACACATGATGGAGGACCTCCGCTCCGAATTTGGGCAAATTCGGAGAAAATTTTGTCATTTCCAAATTTTTGGTTTTAAAAACAGGTTTTGTAGCTAGGTGGGTCGCGCGCTCATGCGCTCGCATTTTTTTGAGGCACTTGCTGGAGGAGATTTTTACATTTTTGGATTTTTCATGGTTAAATATGCATCCTATGAAGTCAACTTAGCATTTCAACAAAATCTGGATGGTCAAACAGCTCAAAAACACCATAAAAAACACCTTGCTGCCACCTTTTGCACCAGCAGGAAGTACCTCTGGTAGAATGAGGTTTTGAAGGGTCAAATCAACTCCAAATTCAGAAATGCCACTTGGGTTGGAAAGTAGACATCCAGGGCTTTCCAACGAGCTATCATGAGCTCAATTTGGATGTCGGGAGCTACCTCAAAATCAGCCTGGAACATGAGCGACCCACGCAGTTCAGGAGCGACCCACCTAGAGATTTTTTTTGAGTTTTCAGCTGCCAGCTCAGTATTTCGCCTATTTTGGACCAGTTTTGCCTATGGATAGAATTCTTGGGTTTTTATGATGTAAATTCATGTTTGGCATGTAACTTTGGCTTGTTTTTATCTCTTCTAGAAGATTCACTCTCAAATGAGTAAAAATCATGTAATGGATCAGTTTCCACTCTTTTAGAGGCAAGTGGTTAGCTGCCTAGATTGTAGTTCCATGATTAGAATTGGTTGAAACTGATCCTTGAAGAGGGAATTCGACCCCTAGAGGTGGGGAAAGGGGTTAGAGTGATCTATATATTGTAATTTCTGAGGCATTCTACAGGTTGGACTCTTGGGATACTTTTGATACTATTGTACATACTTTTCATATTTTGGCTAAGGAAAGATCAGGGGGTTTGCGGCACTTGTTGGGATCCTTGTGGTGTTCTGTTCTTGATGATGTTTCTCCTTTGTTTACTGTAAGTTTCTTCATGTTTAATGTATGCCATCCTTTCATTATGCTTCTGAACTAAATTGAATGAGTGATTAAGGTTGAATCCGTTGTTTACAGTGCTTAGCCTTTGAATTCAGTTAGTTCTATATGTTTTCAGCTGTTTGGAGAGGATCCAAGTTCTTCTTTGCCCTCTTCAGCTCCTCGTCGGTCTAATCTATCCATAAATTCAATTTAAAGCATCAATATCATCACCTACCTCGCCCCAGCTTGAACTCTGCAAAGGTCTGACCTTATCCCCGGACCCAAAATTTGTTTTCCCATTACTCCAGCGAAAACTCAAAAAACCAAAAACCAAACATACCTATCTCTTTACTAGCCTAAAATCAGTTCTTATTGTAAGTCATCTCGCATCCTATTGCTTATTTTCTCGAGATTGACGGAGAGAGCCTTCTCCTGTCCTCGTAGGGCTAGCTACGAGGCTGAGCGTGGTTTGATGTAGCCTTGAGTTTTACTTCATTTCAGCCTGAGGTAGATTTGAGTGCTAACATAGTGGCGACCATACTGGGGAAGATCTTTCCCCGGTAAAGGATAACAAAGTTGCAGATCTGATGCTGATGGTGGACAGCAGTCAGACACATATGAAGGCTGAAACTTTCACCCGGCGACTCCAGCTCGATCCAGAGATTCCAATGCTCGCTGATCCACTCATGCAATGGTAGGGTATGTGACAAACCCTGCACGTTCTGAAGCTGTAGAAGATGCTAGAAATTTGTTAGCGGATTTTGAAATTAATGAAGAATTTGTCAGAGTCTTGCTTCGATGTTTGAAATCTCCAAAGTTTCCTCTTGAAACTAAAACTAGGTTCTGTGAGTTAATTGTTGAAAAGTTTGAGAAGGAGATTCAATGTTTAGATGAGCAGATTCAGTCATATGATTTCCAAGACCCTAAAAAGTTCTTGGAAATCCTTCCTCAATCGAAACAAGATATCATAGAATGGCCTACAGTTGTTTACATTGACAGTGTGCAGCTGGAAGTATGCATCACAGAGTTGGGGCAGCCAACAGAGTCCAGCTTCCGTGATCCTATTGCGGCATACATGGACACATTTTTCAGGTTGATTGATAGATCACGCTGTATTTTCCGTGGCCAGATTCATTATGTGCATGAAAGGCTCCCAGCAATTGTATCTGTGACCTGGTGGAAGCATTCTCAAGCGGCATCATTCTCAGGTTTACTTGAATGGTTAATCTGGCATTTCGGAAATGGCATGGGCGAAGTTTTTACGAGCGGATAGGGATGTGAAATTTGTAAATAAATAAGCGACCAAAGGCAACATTTTCGTTCCGGTTCATTGCAGTTTAGTTTGAGGTTTGCCAAGTCGGTTTTTTAAATCATTTCAAGTCTGAGTTTTTCAAATCATTTCAAGTCGAGTTTTCGATTAATAAGTTGATCATGATTCCATAGCCCAAATGGATGGAGACGCATACTTGCTCTCCCAAAGCTGCGGTTCTTGGCATCTCCATGGAGCCACCATCCCCATTGGAGCCAATGTTAGAGTCGACCCTTGTTGCTTGCCTTCTATGATGATCATTTTCGTCTTTTGCATATTCGGTATTAGGTGTCTCGCTTGTTTCACTTCTTTGCATATCACTAGGATCATGCCATGAACTGACGAAGGGTTGTGTCATTTTGTGTTTCCTCATATTATGCCTGCAGCGCTATTTTAAAAATGTTTTCTCAAAAAATTATTTATAGTTATCGTCATTATGTATGAGGTCATTAAATGTCGATAAGTGTCCTAGGTCTTGGTGTCTAGGGTTTTTGAGTCATTTATACACTAGTCATAAAGCCTGTAAGGTGAGGAAAGTCCAGCACTTGTGATTTCTATTTTATTATCATCGGCATTTTCTTAAAAAAAATACATTTCTAGTCCAAAACCCTGTTTTGGAACTAGAAATTTGTCATTATCATTTTGTAATAAATTGTAATTGTTCCGCCATGAAGACATTGTCAAAAGCAGACCCCTGGTCTTTTCTCTAGCCAAGATAGTCATATCCCTGCAAGAAGACAGTAAAATCATTAGTATCGACCTCAAAAAAGCCAAAAGTGAAAATTACAAAAACATTTGTAATATGGGTTTGAAATTAGATTTGAAATAAAATCTGATTGTGAAGATATTTGTGACATGTATAAAAGCCAAACAAGTTTCATTTGAACCAATTTCATAGCTCCCAAATCGTGTTTGCAAAGTGGAGGGCCGATTTCAGAGTTTTGAAGTGCGTGGACAGAGTTTTGGGGCTGCGCGACCCACGTTGAGGGAGAGCGACCCACCTGGGCTGCGCGACCCACGCAGAGTCACTTCAGCACTGTAGGTTTGCAGGTGCGCGACCCACCTGGGCTGCGCGACCCACGCAGAGCCTGCGCGACCCACGCAGACACAGAGTTTTGGAATTTAATTTGAGCGCTCAGATTGCCTTGGAAACGACTCCAGCTGCCTTCAAAACAGGTTTTCATCAATTGCTTGGGTTTTTCAACGCATTTGTGGCATCATGGGTGGTTTCCAATATTCAAATGGAGGTTTTAAAACCCCACAGTCATGATATCATTGTTTTCAGGGTTTGAAATGAAAATAAATGGTGTAAAGAGTGTGTTTGCTATCTTAAACAGTGATATGGTCAGCCTTTCATATAACATTAAAATCAATTTGTTATCATACCCATAATACCACTGCTACCATTGTTAGTGTTATGCCATGTTTAAACCCTTTGAGTCACATTCCTCATGTTTGTAATGAGTCACATTGCCCAATGTTAGCATATGCTCATGTCGTTGTTTCGAATGGCCCATTGAAACCTTTATGCTCATAACTCGTAGACAAACATATCATTGTTAATACCATGCTCTCCTTTAACTAAATGTGTCCAAACTTTTGAAGGTTGCTTGCTCCTATTTGGTAAAAATTTCATTTGCATTCAAAACAGAGATGGTGCCTTTTCAGTCCATTTGAAGCAGAGATTTTATCCATAATTTGATTCCTTGATGGTGTTTTGCGGTGGGATATTGGTTGAGTGTTAAACATACATCCTAATTTTGCTTTCACTGCATTCATATCAGCATACATATTGCCAAAAGTTTAATCAGAGATATGTCAGAGACAGAGTCAGAATATGAGCCAGGGTCAGGCAGTGATTCGGTGGCTGAAGGTAATGTGCCACGGAGTTCTCGCAGAGAAAACAGAAGTGGTGATCATTGCAGAGAGGAGCCTACTTCCTTGGCTCGGTTGCAGGCATGTCCATTAGCTATGGATTGTTTTCGGTTCTTGTCATGTTTCAGGTTTTGTGAGATGGTTGTACAAACCCGACCTCATCGTGAATTAGCACGTCTGTTTGTTCTTCATTTGCGGGGTGATCGGGTAAACCTTGCTGGGGTTGATTTCATTGTATCACCTTTGACTATTGCTCAAGCCACTGGCATACCGAACATAGGCGAGAAATGGAGCAAGGGTAAGCAGTTAGAGAAATTTCATTATGAGCCATACATTAAAACTAGATATGT
This sequence comes from Pinus albicaulis, assembly GCA_034641835.2. Classification (NCBI taxonomy): domain Eukaryota; kingdom Viridiplantae; phylum Streptophyta; class Pinopsida; order Pinales; family Pinaceae; genus Pinus; species Pinus albicaulis. Next base: position 1,340,501,992 of record CM076578.1, read on the forward strand.
GGCTTACTTGGGCAGAGTCTTTCCATTCCGATTCTTGAGAGATGAGTATGCACCACTCATGAGGCTCATCATTCAGTATTTTAGTTGTGAGGGCAGGTATGCTCGTCTTTTCTCAGATCATGTTCGTTTGCTGATGCACTTCACAAGGGTGCGTATGATGAATATTCCTTATTTCATATACCGCAACATAGAGAAGATGGTTACATTTGTGCAGAAGAAGACGAGCCCAGTGCAGCAGTACAGAAGTATATATCATTTCGCCTTGATCAAAATCTTGGTGTCACATCAGTTGGCAGAGCAGGGCATCACTTGGGAGGATTTCATTTCTAGAGACTTTTTCAGAGTGCCACAACAGCCTCCCGAGGCAGTTTATGATGCAGGAGAGCCCTCACACCAGCCGGACATGCTTGAGGTTGGGCATATCATTACTCCTTTGGTTCAGACATATCAGCGAGGCCACAGGGCCTTATTTGCAGCGACACGGCGGGTACTATCTCCACGTGAGGTGGAAGGGGTCCTGCCAACTTCATCGACACGGCGAGTACTATCTCCACGTGATGTGGAAAGGGTCTCGCTTTCTTCTCCAGTGCAGGTACAGGTACAAGACAGGGGCAAGAGGCCCATGCATGATGAGGGCCCATCAGGAGGCCGGGACACCGATATGACAGTCATTGATATTGATACGGGCTCTCCTAGCTCGAAGCTGAGGGAAGTCATCCAGGAGCAAAGGGCCGAGAATGACCAGCTGAAAGACCAATTGCAGAAGGCTCAGTGGGTGATTAAATATTTGGAGCAGCGCAACAAACATCTCGAGGATGAGCTCACATTTTATGAGGTGCGCCAAATCCGTGAGGACAGACAGTGGAATCGAAAGAGGCCCGGTGACATGACACCAGCTGACAGAGATACTGTACTCACTCGGGTAAATATACATCTGGAGAAGCTATTGGCAAAGGCCAATCGAGACAAAGACATGCTTCGCCACATGAAAGGCCATTACTGGGCTCGCATGCATGTTTGCAAAGCGAGGATGAAGATCATGAAGAGGAGGTTGCGCAAGGCACTTCGACGGCGGAAAAGGCCCAATCCACTTCGGATTTTTGCCGAGGCTTCATTGACTGGGCAAGACACATGATGGAGGACCTCCGCTCTGAATTTGGGCAAATTCGGAGAAAATTTTGTCATTTCCAAATTTTTGGTCTTAAAAACAGGTTTTGTAGCTAGGTGGGTCGCGCGCTCATGCGCTCGCATTTTTTTGAGGCACTTGCTGGAGGAGATTTTTACATTTTTTGATTTTTCATGGTTAAATATGCATCCTCTGAAGTCAACTTAGCATTTCAACAAAATCTGGATGGTCAAACAGCTCAAAAACACCATGAAAACCACCTTGCTGCCACCTTTTGCACCAGCAGGAAGTACCTCTGGGAGAATGAGGTTTTGGAGGGTCAAATCAACTCCAAATTCATAAATTCCACTTGGGTTGGAAATTAGACATCCAGGGCTTTCCAACTAGCTATCATGAGCTCAATTTGGATGTCAGGAGCTACCTCAAAATCAGCCTGGAACATGAGCGACCCACGCAGTTCAGGAGCGACCCACCTAGAGATTTTTTTGAGTTTTCAGCTGCCAGCTCAGTATTTCGCCTATTTTGGACCAGTTTTTCCTATGGATAGAATTCTTGGGTTTTTATGATGTAAATTCATGTTTGGCATGTAATTTTGGCTTGTTTTTATCTCTTCTAGAAGATTCACTCTCAAATGAGTAAAAAATCATGTAATGGATCAGTTTCAACTCTTTTAGAGGCAAGTTGTTAGCTGCCTAGATTGTAGTTCCATGATTAGAATTGGTTGAAACTGATCCCTGAAGAGGGAATTCGACCCCTAGAGGTAGGGAAAGGTGTTAGAGTGATCTATATATTGTAATTTCTGAGGCATTCTACGGGTTGGACTCTTGGGATACTTTTGATACTATTGTACATACTTTTCATATTTTGGCTAAGGAAAGATCAGGGGTTTTGCGGCACTTGTTGGGATCCTTGTGGTGTTCTGTTCTTGATGATGTTTCTCCTTTGTTTACTGTAAGTTTCTTCATGTTTAATGTATACCATCCTTTCATTATGCTTCTGAACTAAATTGAATGAGTGATTAAGGTTGAATCCATTGTTTACAGTGCTTAGCCTTTGAATTCAGTTAGTTCTATATGTTTTCAGCTGTTTGGAGAGGATCCAAGTTCTTCTTTGCCCTCTTCAGCTCCTCTTCGGTCTAATCTATCCATAAATCCAATTTGAAAGCATCAAGATCATCACCTACCTCGCCCCAGCTTGAACTCTGCAAAGGTCTGACCTTATCCCCGAACCCAAAATTTTGTTTTCCCATTACTCCAGCGAAAACTCAAAAACCAAAAACCAAACATACCTATCTCTTTACTAGCCTAAAATCAGTTCTTATTGTAAGTCATCTCGCATCCTATTGCTTATTTTCTCGAGATTGACGGAGAGAGCCCTCTCCTGTCCTCGTAGGGCTAGCTACGAGGCTGAGCGTGGTTTGATGTTGCCTCGAGCCTCGCCTCTTTCAGCCTGTGGCAGATTCGAGCGCTAACATAGTGGCGACCATACTGGGGAAGATATTTCCCCGGTAAAGGATAACAAAGTTGCAGATCTGATGCTGATGGTGGACAGCAGTCAGACACATATGAAGGCTGAAACTTTCACCCGGCGACTCCAGCTCGATCCAGAGATTCCAATGCTCGCTGATCCACTCATGCAATGGTAGGGTATGTGGCAAACCCTGCACGTTCTGAAGCTGTAGAAGATGCTAGAAATTTGTTAGCGGATTTTGAAATTAATGAAGAATTTGTCAGAGTCTTGCTTCGATGTTTGAAATCTCCAAAGTTTCCTCTTGAAACTAAAACTAGGTTCTGTGAGTTAATTGTCGAAAAGTTTGAGAAGGAGATTCAATGTTTAGATGAGCAGATTCAGTCATATGATTTCCAAGACCCTAAAAAGTTCTTGGAAATCCTTCCTCATTCGAAACAAGATATCATAGAATGGCCTACAGTTGTTTACATTGACAGTGTGCAGCTAGAGGTATGTATTGCAGAGTTGGGGCAGCCAACAGAGTCCAGCTTCCGTGATCCTATTGCGGCATACATGGACACATTTTTCAGTTTGATTGATAGATCAGGCTGTATTTTCCGTGACCAGGCTCAGTACACGCATGAAGGGATGCCAGCAATTACATCTGTGATCTGGTTGGAGCATTCTCAAGCGGCATCATTCTCAGGTTTACTTGAATGGTTAATCTGGCATTTCAGTATTACCTGATCTATTGTTTTTGCAGCAGAGTAGGGTAGATTTTGTAAATAAATAAGCAGCCAAAAGGCAGCATTTCGTTCCAGTTTCATTGCAGTTTAGTTTGAGGTTTGCCAAGTCAGTTTTTCAAATCATTTCAAGTCAGTTTTCAGTTAATAAGTTGATCATGATTCCATAGCCCAATGGATGGAGGCACTGTCTGCTCTCCCAAAGCTCTGCGGTTCTTGGCACCTCCAAGAAGCGGCAGCTGCCATCCCCATTGGAGCCAATGTTAGAGTCAGCCCTTGCTGCCCTCCGTCAGTGATCATTTCGTCTTTTGCATTTTCATTATTAGGTGTCTCACTTGTTTCACTTCTTTGCATATCACTAGGATCATGCCATGAACTGACGAAGGGTTGTGTCATTTTGTGTTTCCTCATACTATACCCGCAGCGCTATTTTAAAAATTTTCCTCAAAAAATTATTTATAGTCATTGTCATTATGTATGAGGTCATTAAAATGTCAATAAGTGTCCTAGGTCTTGGTGTCTAGGGTTTTTGAGTCATTTATACACTAGTCATAAAGCCTGCAAGGTGAGGAAAGTCCAGCACTTGTGATTTCTATTTTATTATCATTGGCATTTTCTTAAAAAAATACATTTCTAGTCCAAAACCCTGTTTTGGAACTAGAAATTGTTATTATCATTTTGTAATAAATTGTAATTGTTCCGCCATGAAGACATTGTAAAAGCAGACCCCTGGTCTTTTCTATAGCCAAGATAGTCATATCCCTGCAAGAAGACAGCAAAATCATTAGTATCGATCTCAGAAAAAAGCCAAAGGAAGTTTGTATTTGAAAAAGCCAAAGTGAAAATTACAAAAACATTTGTAATATGGGTTTTGAAATTTGATTTGAAATAAAATCTGATTGTGAAGATATTTGTGACATTATAAAAGCCAAACAAGTTCATTTGAAACGATTTCATTCCTCCCAAATCGTATTTGCAAAGTTGAGGTCGATTTCAGACTTTTGAAGGGCGTAGACAGAGTTTTAGGGCTGCGCGACCCAACTTGAGGCAGAGCGACCCACCTGGGCTGCGCGACCCACGCAGACTCAGTTCGACGCGTGGGTTTGAAACAACGCGACCCACAGGCTGCGCGTGCCATCTCAAAGGATAAACGCGGACAGAGTTTTGGAATTGAGTTTGAGCGCCCGGATTGGCTCGGAATCGACTCCGGTTGCCCTCCAAAACGAGTTTTCATCGATCACTTGGGGTTTTTCGAACATATTTGTGTCATAATGGGTGGTTTCTAATATGCAAATGAAGGATTTAAAACCCCCTTTGTTATAAGATTATTGTTTTTCGGGGTTGAAATGAAAATGAATGATGTAAAGAGTGTGTTTGCTATTTTAAACGGTGATATGGCCGGCCTTCTATATAACATCAAAATCAATTTGTTATCATACCCATAATACCCGCGCTACCATTGTTAGTGTTATGCCATGATTAAACCCTTTTGAGTCACATTTACTCATGTTTGTAATGAGTCACATTGCCCAATGTTAGCATATGCTCATGTCGTTGTTTCAAATGGCTCATTGAAAACATTTTTGGTCATAACTCGCAAACAAACATATCACTGTCAATACCATGCTCTCCTTTGAAAGGATGTGTCCAAACTTTTGAAAGGTTGTCTATTCCTATTTTGTCAAGACTTCATTTGCATTCAAAACAGAGATGTTGTCTTTTCAGCCCATTTGAAGCAGAGATGTTATCCATAAATTGATTCCTTGATGGTGTTTTGGCGGTGGGATATTGATTGAATGTTAAACATACGTCCTAATCTTGCTTTCACTGCATTCATATCAATGTACACATTGCCCGAAAGTTTGATCAGAGATATGTCAGAAACAGAGTCAGAATATGAGCCAGGGTCAGGCAGTGATTCGGTGGCTGAAGGTAATGTGCCACGAGGTTCCCGCAGAGAAAATAGGAGTGGTGATCATCGCAGAGAGGAGCCTACTTCTTTGGCTCGGTTGCAGGCATGTCCATTAGCTATGGATTGTTTTCGGTTCTTGTCATGTTTCAGGTTTTGTGAGATGGTTGTACAGACCCGACCTCATCGTGAATTAGCACGACTGTTTGTTCTTCATTTACAGGGTGATCGGGTAAACCTTGCTGGGGTTGATTTCATTGTATCACCTTTGACTATTGCTCAAGCCACTGGCATAGCGAACATGGGCGAGGAATGGAACAAGGGTCAGCAGTTAGAGAAATTTCATTATGAGCCATATATTAAAACTGGATATATGGGCTATTTGAGCAGAGTTTTTCCATTCAGATTCTTGAGAGATGAGTATGCACCGCTGATGAAGCTCATCATTCATTATTTTAGTTGTGAGGGCAGGTATGCTCGTCTTTTCTCGTACCATATTCGTTTGTTGATGCACTTCACAAGGGTACGTATGATGAATGTTCCGTATTTCATACATCGCAACATAGAGAAGATGGTGACATTTGTGCAGAAGAAGACGAGCCCAGTGCAGCAGTACATGAGTATATATCATTTCGCTTTGATCAAGATCCTGGTGTCACATCAGTTGGCGGAGCAGAGCATCACTTGGGAGGATTTCATTTCTAGAGACTTTTTCAGAGTGCCACAGCAGCCTCCCGAGGCAGTTCATGATGCAGGAGAGCCCTCACACCAGCCGGACATGCTTGAGGTCGAGCATATCATCACTCCTTTGGTTCAGACATATCAGCGAGGCCACGGGGCCTTATTTGCAGCGACACGGCGGGTACTATCTCCACGTGAGATGGAAGGGGTCCTGCTGACTTCATCGACACGGCGAGTATTATCTCCACGTGATGTGGAAAGGGTCTCGCTTTCTTCTCCAGTGCAGGTACAGGTACAAGACAGGGGCAAGAGGCCCATGCATGATGAGGGCCCATCAGGAGGCGGGACACTTAGAAATATGACGAGTCATTGATATTGATACGGGCTCTCTGGCTCGGCGAGGAAGTTATCCGGGGAGCAAGGGCGAGAATGACCGAGGGCGAAAGACCAATTTGCGAAGCTCGGTGGGTGATTCGTGGCCCCGGAGCGGCGCAACAAACATCTCGAGGATAGAGCTCACATTTTATGAGGTGGCAAGTCCGTCGGGGCGAGCGATTGGAATCGAAAGAGGCCCGGTGACATGACACCAGCTGACCGAGATACTGTACTCACTCGGGTAAATATACATATGGAGAAGCTGTTGGCAAAGGCCAATCGAGACAAAGACATGCTTCGCCACATGAAAGGCCATTACTGGGCTCGCATGCATGTTTGCAAAGCGAGGATGAGGATCATGAAGAGGAGGTTGCGCAAGGCACTTCGACGGTGGAAAAGGCCTAATCCACTTCGGATTTTGGCCGAGGCTTCATTGACTGGGCAAGACACATGATGGAGGACCTCCGCTCCGAATTTGGGCAAATTCGGAGAAAATTTTGTCATTTCCAAATTTTTGGTCTTAAAAACAGATTTTGCAGCTACGTGGGTCGCGCGCTCATGCGCTCGCATTTTTTTGAGGCACTTGCTGGAGGAGATTTTTACATTTTTGGATTTTTCATGGTTAAATATGCATCCTCTGAAGTCAACTTAGCATTTTAACAAAATCTGGATGGTCAAACAGCTCAAAAACACCATAAAAACACCTTGCTGCCACCTTTTGCACCAGCAGGGAGTACCTCTGGGAGAATGAGTTTTTGGAGGGTCAAATCAACTCCAAATTCAGAAATTCCACTTGGGTTGGAAAGTAGACATCCAGGGCTTTCCAACGAGCTATCATGAGCTCAATTTGGATGTCGGGAACTACCTCAAAATCAGCCTGCAACATGAGCGACCCACGCAGTTCAGGAGCGACCCACCTAGAGATTTTTTTGAGTTTTCAGCTGCCAGCTCAGTATTTCGCCTATTTTGGACCAGTTTTGCCTATGGATAGAATTCTTGGGTTTTTATGATGTAAATTCATGTTTTGCATGTAACTTTGGCTTGTTTTTATCTCTTCTAGAAGATTCACTCTCAAATGAGTAAAAAATCATGTAATGGATCAGTTTCCACTCTTTTAGAGGCAAGTGGTTAGCTGCCTAGATTGTAGTTCCATGATTAAAATTGGTTGAAACTGATCCCTGAAGAGGGAATTCGACCCCTAGAGGTGGGGAAAGGTGTTAGAGTGATCTATATATTGTAATTTCTGAGGCATTCTACACGTTGGACTCTTGGGATACTTTTGATATCATTGTACATATTTTTCATATTTTGGCTAAGGAAAGATCGGGGGTTTTGCGGCACTTGTTGGGATCCTTGTGGTGTTCTGTTCTTGATGGTGTTTCTTCTTTGTTTACTGTAAGTTTCTTCATGTTTAATATATGCCATCCTTTCATTATGCTTCTGAACTAAATTGAATGAGTTAATAAGGTTGAATCCATTGTTTACAGTGCTTGGCCTTTGAATTCAGTTAGTTCTATATGTTTTCAGCTGTTTGGAGAGGATCCAAGTTCTTCTTTTCCCTCTTCAGCTCCTCGTCGGTCTAATCTATCCATAAATTCAATTTAAAGCATCAAGATCGTCACCTACCTCGCCCCAGCTTGAACTCTGCAAAGGTCTGACCTTATCCCCGGACCCAAAATTTGTTTTCCCATTATTCCAGCAAAAACCCAAAAAACCAAAAACCAAACATACCTATCTCTTTACTAGCCTAAAATCAGTTCTTATTGTAAGTCATCTCGCATCCTATTGCTTATTTTCTCGAGATTGACGGAGAGAGCCCTCTCCTGTCCTCGTAGGGCTAGCTACGAGGCTGAGCGTGGTTTGATCTAGCCTTGAGTTTTACTTCATTTCAGCCTGAGGTAGATTTGAGTGCTAACACAAGGCTCTGTACCTAGCTCTGTTAATTGAAGGTGGACAAGAAAGGAAACAAAAATAATGAATAATATCTTTCTACCAGTTTGAATAGAGGAATTTATATTTAATTGTTGCTTTTTTCTGAATGTGATTTGCTTCTTTAGTGACTTCTTCTATAGGTGCAAGTAAACTGATTCCCAAAGCTTGGAAATTAGATTCCGTTAGAAATTTAGCCAGTCCCAATCCTTTGAATAGCTTTATTGGTTTGATATCCAAATCATATTCTTGGATTTTAGCAATGATCGTGTGAGTCTCTGTTAAGTAGTACGCCCCTGCTCTGTGGAGGTTGAATCCCAACCAACCTCTAGGGTGTTAATTCCCCGAAACAAGTATATAAGTTCTGAAAGCCTTCAATGATTTAACCGGAGCATATACTTGTTTCTCCAAGATATTATACTTCAGTTCTACATCTTGAAGCATTTTTCTAAAAAACACTACAGGCTGCTCACTTCCTTCCTCATTTTTTTCTAGTAGCACAACAAAAATTGTAGAGGAAGATGCGAATGAGAAAATTTGAAATGGTTTCAAGTAATCCAGATTGATTAAAACAAGAGCTTCTTGGATAGCTTCTTTAATTCTTCCAAAATATTCCCTTGCATCTTTGTCCCACTTTACGTCAGCATCCTTTTTCAAAATATCTGTTATTTTTCTGACAATCTCAGCATAATTTGGAACAAATCTTCTCAGAAATTTGATTTTTCCAAGAAATCTTTAAATATCCTTCTTACATCAAGGCAGTGGAATTGTCTGTATGGCTTCAACCCTTGCTGGATCAATCTTCACTCCATGCTTTGAAACTATATGGCCCAACAATTTTCCTTCTTGTAGAGAAAACAAGGATTTTTTAGGATTCAATGATAATCCATATTTCCTACATTTTAAAAAGGCTTTCTACAAATGTTGTAGGTGTTCATCATCAAAACTTGAAAAAATTGTAACATCATCAAGATAAATAACTGCAAATTTGTCCCATACAAACGAAATATCGATTTCCCTTTGGAAATGAGCTCCTGCATTCATGAGGCCAAATGGCATCCTGGCATACATGAATGTTCCCCAAGGTGTAGCGAAAGCAGTTTTCTTTTGATCTTCCTTCTCCACAACAACATGATTATACCCAGAAAAACCATCAACCATGGATAACCTGTATGCTCCAGTTACTTTCTGCAAGACAAAGTCCATCTTTGGCAAAGGATAATTATCCTTCAGTGAAGCTCTGTTCAAGTTTCTGAAATCTACACATAGTCTTATCTCTCCATTTTTCTTCCTGACTGGTACAAGATTGTAAACCGAATCTGAATATCTTAGAGGAACTATAATCTTTGCTTGCAAAAGTTTCTTTACCTCTTTTTCAATTGGAGCCAGAAATAATGGGTTAATTTTTCTGAGCTTCTTTCTATGAGGCTTAATCCCATATTTCAATGGAATTTTATGCCGAATAATAATTTTATCATAATTTTTCATATCTTCATATGACCATGAAAATACTTCTGTAAACTGCTTGAAAAGATCTACATACCTTTCTTTGTATTCCTTTGGAACTCCTTTGAACAATTTGACTATTTTAGGCTCATGTTGAGTTCCTAAATTATAGTCCTCCATTTCTCCATCTTGGGATACCTTTTTCTGGTTTAGTGCCACATCGTTAGCATCAAATAGTCTTTCAAGAGGTACCAAACCTCTGGGTAAAATATTATCTTTAAACTGAATTATCTTTTGGTTTCCAATTGTCTGTTTTAGATTTTTAGACATTTCACCTTGATCGCTTTCATCCACTTCTAAATCAATTTTATTGTCTTCAAAATTGCCAATCATCGTCAAGAACTGGTTAATCTACTCATCATCCTCAAAGACCTACCAATGCTTTACATTATTAGGAATTGAAGGCATGTGTCTCAACTCAATCTCATATCTCAACCTTGGATTGATTGGTGGTTTGAATGTACTGGCTACAACTGCTAACGAATCTGCCATTCTATTCTCCTCTATTGGAAAAAACTGTAAATTAGAGGCCTCATAATAATTTTCAACTAGATCCCATACCTCATTTCTATAGGACCTCAGTCTGGGATGCTTAGTCTGACACCAATTTTTAATTTGCCTTATAATCAATTCAGAATCACCAAAAACAGAGATAGATTGAATTCCCATATGTTTAGCTGTTTGCAGACTTAAAATCAATGCTTCTTATTCAGCTACATTATTAGTGGATTCAAATTCCAATTTGAAAGAAAAATGTACAAGGTTACCTTCAGGTGATACAAATATGAATCCATCTCTGGTGCCCTCCTTAGAAAATGCACCATCGAAATAACACTTCCAAAGATTATTTGAATGCAACTCCTTATGTACAGTGGCTGAAGGGAGCTGCTTTTGTGAATCTTCAGCAAATTCTGCATCTTCATGCAGCATGAAACAAGAGATATCCTCCTTCTCTTGACCATAAATGGGGGAATTACCTGCATATTTCTTGGTAATAGTTTTCAAAAATCTGGTTTCTCTGTATAACCTCCTTTCCTCCCCATTAAAAAAAGGAGTGATGGCATATGTGAAATCTAATTTCAAAACCCCTCCAAGTTTTACCCCCCAAGATCTGGACAACAACATACCAAACCTAGATGGAATATCTGCTACTACCACATCCATCATAATACTCTTAGCTGGAATTTGAGCTAAGGAAACAACCATATCTTTGATAAGACCCAAACACTTCACCCTTTTTGAATCAAAGGAATAAAGGTCTCTATATGGCTTGGTAATTTGAAAATTTAACTCTTTCATCACATACAGTGGCATTAGATTATGTGATGCACCAGAATCTAGCATACAATTATGTAAAATGAAATCATGCAACAGAACTGATATATAAAAAGGTGGAACAAAAGAATCTACCTCTTCAACATGAGGTCCAAAACTAACCACTGGTTTCTCCTCTTGCAGGTTCACTATATCACCCACCTTGTCAGACTGAGATAAATTAATAAACTCTGCAATTTATTTCTTATAACCAGGTGTTTTGACCAACTCAAGAAGTGGTATTTGAATCTTCACTTTTTCTAACTCTTTTAAAAAACTAAAAGTTTGATTTTGTTTTGTCAGCTTTTCAGGTTCTTCTTGGTTTCTATTTGAATTTGTAGTTTGATGAGAAATAGTAACAATATTCTCCAACATATTAGGATCATTATGTTTTATTTGGGAAGCATCAACTTGCTGTTTTTCTTTTTCTATTTCTTGATTCATGGGTTGTTTCCCCTTGTCTGATTTTTTATTTTGGTTCTTTTGTAGTGGAGTCGCCATTGGAGCAGGTACTGATTCTGATTCTTTCTCTTCATCATCTTGAGTTCTCAATCTCTTTTTTGACCTTAAATCATATTTTTTATGCAACTATGATTGAATAAAATTAGTAAATTGTTTTCAGTAATCGTCCATTTCTTCTTGATCAAATGAGATATCAGTTTCTTTACTTTCCTCTTTATATTCTTCTTCATTTTCCTCTTCTGCTTCGCTATCCGCCATATACACAGTAGAAATTTGATCTTTGTCTTCCTTTTCATTATCATCAACAGAATGTGATGGTGCTGGCTCTATATATAAAGGAGCTTGCACTTGATCTTGATCCTTTCTTTCTCTTTGTAAAATCTGCAGGGGTTGTTTTCTGAACTGGGGATTGAAAACCCCGCTGTTTTGTTTTGTAGGTTTATTGTTGTCTATTTCCATATTTACTAATTTGTTAGAAAAAAAAATTATGACCTTAGTCATATCATCGATCTTCTGATCTTGAGATGAGGCTCCTTCTTTATCTTGAACTTTCCCAGCAGCAGACATATTTGCCTCAATCTCTAAGGCATCAGTTTGAATCTGTTCAAGAGTGGGGGATCTTCTTTATCTCGATGAAAAAGTAAAATCCAGCTCAAATGATCCAACAAAAACAACCTTTTCTCCAATAGGAGGAGGTTTCATTTCCACAGGCAAACTATTGTACAAATTATTAAATCTTTTGACAAAATCACTCATACTTTCATTTGATTTTTTCTTTATAGCATTAAATTCTGTTAAAGAATAACCATGGTCTCTTTTCTCACCCCATCTCTGGATAAATTGTCTTTCTAATTCATCCCAATCATTGATTGAACCATTGGGTAATCCTTTAAACCATTTTCTTGCCTCTCCACTTAGAGACTGTACAAAAAGTCTCATTACCACGTCAAGATGTTCTACATTAAAATTTTTAGCAAATGTGCAGAATAAGGGCAAGTGTTGTTCTGCAGTTATTTCATCTTCACTAGTAAATCTAGGGAGAAACTTGAGATACTCCTAAGGCATTGCATTCATTTTTTGCGGTAGATTTAATGGTGTATATCTATTCATCAAGAAAGCAGGGGCTGCCATGTTTATGCCCTGATTGACTACTCCTTGAGCGGGGGTAAAATGGATACCAGTTGTAGGTGCGGATGAATGAGGTGGAACAACTGATATAGGGATAGGTGTATGAACAATAGAAGAAGAACTGGCAACTGTATGAGGTTGAGTTTCTGTAAGAGTAAATGATACAGACTCAAAAGGTTGTTCTTCTAATGTTGGTTCCTGGAAATGAATGGGTGAAGCTGAGGATTCCTTTTTTGGGAAAATGAGTTTCCGAGAAATATCCTTGGATGAAAAAGTATGTGAACTGCTGCCTGGTGCAAGCAGTGTGGCATCAGGTGTAGAAAATATTTTTGTTTTCTACCCCTTCTTTGTAACTAGCTTTTCTGGATCAGACAAAACAGGACCTTTTTGCTGAGAGGTATCTGACCTCGTGTGAATTATTTCAAAGAAGCATAGCTTAGTATTTCCTCCTCTCTGAGCAACCAGAGTAAATATGAACAAAACCTAGGGAAAACTTTGAATCTTCAATCCCCGGAAACGACGCCAATTAATGTTGTACCTTAAGAGAAAATCCCTTAGCTGTGATAAGGAATCAGTGCTTAAGACATTTTATAATTATGTCACAAATTTGTATGTCTCTTTTTTATTAACCCTCGAGTATTTATAATCACACCCTTAAATATCAAATATTATGAATGCTTCACAATGCTACCATCTATTAATGTTGAACGAAATGACTGGAAGAAAATGTGGGAAGAAGTCCAAACTGATATGCTGCTTTATATAGAAAATACCATTCCAAACTCTGGAAGAAACATGTGAAAGAAGTAGCTAAAACAAAGGAGCGCCAATTAAGGTTTTAACTCTTATACACATAAGTAAGAAGAGACTTGTTGCTCATAACCTTGTTTTATTCATAGAAGGAAATACATAATGAAAACTAGAATACATTTCAACATAAAAAAAATGCCAGAAACTTGCTTACCCATTCATTAATCTTTGAATCTTTGAGTACAAAAATATTTGTCTAGGAGGTCCAAAACTCGGAACCTTCCCTCCCCTTGAAAATTACATTAAATACAATAAAAAGTAGTTTGGAACTGCTGTAACCAATTCTAACTACCGAAACTACTTCATGAATTCAAAGGTTGTCTATTACATGCCTTGAAAATGTCTTTTTACAATTACAATGACTTCAAAAAATAACATAAAGTAAATATCCTAATCTATAGGAATTGCTCATGACCTGGCTTCTTTTCCTTGATCGACTGATTTGTATTTCTTTGTTACTGATCCGTTTCACAGGTCAATTGTCTAAGCTCTGCACTTTTTCCATATTTCTACGTTCATTTTAGATGAATGTGTCAGATTGTGATATTCCAATCTGAATGCAGTAATTCGGTCATAAGAAGGCCTTTCAGAGAAAAGGGTTTTTACCATCCATAAGAGTTGAAAATGTCTCTGTAAAAATTTGACCATTGTCTCTCCCTTGAGCACCTGAGTCTTTTCATACTTGTTATTAATCTTTCTTTTTGTCATCACTAGTGAATTCTCATAAGAGCTCCATGGAAAAATGTTTCCTTCAGCCCCCCAACATGATGGAAAGCCTACCCTTGTTATTTTATCAAATGATTTGTCAAATTGACTTACTGCTTCTTTGATTTCTATAAGTTTCTTTTCTGCAGCCTTTCTGAGATCATTCCTGATAATCATTTTGTTAATTTCCACTACATATAACATTTCGTCCTGCATATCATTCTCCTCTAACTCCTGATCTGATTTAGAATTAATAAAATAAAGAAATCTTTTGGCCCAAATGGCCCTGTTAATCCCTTTTTTCTTATCAGACATAATTGGCTCTTCACATTCCACAATAAGAGATTTTTCTTTTGCATTTATCATCATGAAACACCAATTGGATTTCATTTCTGAAATGATATCAGTCCAAATGATATCTTTTTCTTGTATCAGTGATAGATTTCCTTTCATTTTTTCTTTGCTATTCTTGATCTCAGCTTCAACATTTCGGAAATCCATTATGTATTTATCTTCTTCATTTTCTAGGACCTTCATCAATTTTGCTGCAGTCTCTAGATCTGTCTAAGCTTTCTTTCTATCCTTTTCAGCAACCTGCAACTCATTATTTAGTTGAATAATTTGTGTTTGTGGGTCTTCATCACCTGTAGGAAAAACAAAGGTATAGTTATGATTATCAATATGATTCTGTAATGAAATTGCAGTCTGTTTTACTTTGGAAAGTTCTTCGTGCTTCTTCATGAGTTGTTGCAACAAATATTATTTTTATTTCTCTACCTCTGCAACTTCTGAAGCCATTGAATGTTCACCAGAAGGAAATTTCAATTTCTTCCTTAATGTAGAAATCTCTACCTCAGCACTTTGCATGAATTTCTGCATAGCAGACTTGTCACTAGGGTCTACACCAATCTTAGTAATAATCTTCTTCAACTCTTCATTTTGAACTGTTAAGGCTCTTGAATTAGCCTTTTATAACTTCAGCTGCTTAATAACTTTCCCTAACATGTTTTCAGCTTTAACTGCCATTGCATTTGTCTTTGTGAGGTTGTTAACAATCAATTGTCTTGTCTGCATATGAAAATTCATTTTGTCCATTAGTGGAATCTTTTTAACATCCATAGTCACATTTATAGTATTAAAACTATTTGAAGACCTAATTGACAGTCTTATGGGATGTGATAGAGCAATCCTAAATTAATCCTTTTCAAGATCCATTATAGTCAACAGCCTTGTCTGATCAGTAGTAACCTGATGTTCTGCTTGGGCCTCCATGTTGGTCTTCATTTTATGATTTCTCTCTTCAATTTGCAAAAAAACCTGTTTGATTAAGGGTACTTGTTCATGAGAGGATTCATGACCTCTTGGGGAAGAGGGAGCATTCTGATCTTCACCCAAATGCAAGGAAAAACTAGGTGAATTAGAGGAATGATCCTCAGCAAATTTTGTCCTTTTCTCACCTCTCTGTCCTCATCATCCATGTCAATAACAACTTCTTTACCTCTTTTATTTGTCTTCTCAGTTATAACAGGAGTTTGAATGCTTGTATTCACTGAACTTATTTCACCTTTGTTTGCTACCTTTTCTTTCTCAGGTCTACTTTCATGAATGAAAGCTGAGTATCCGTTCTCAATTCTTCTCTGTGAAATTACACCATCGGGATCATAAGCCAATTTTTCTCCTAGTAACATATGTGTTTCCTCAAAAAATTTGTTACTTCCTCAAACACCTGCCTCATATTAACTATGAAAGGTCCCACACTCATAGGAAATTTATACATATGACCTTTCTTCATAGGAACAAATTGCACATTATCAACATTCAGGCTTTGTCTGATAAATTCTAAGGAAAAGAGCCTCATTAGTACAAATGTTGGGAGCCTGTAAGGTTCAATGTTTGCTCCATACAACCTTATTACAAAATATTCTTCGAATAAAAACCAGTCCCCAAATTTACAGCTAGTTCCTAAATGTAGAAACTCCTAGGCTTTAGGTAAGAAACAAGAAGGATGAGTTCCATTCAATATTTTATATGCAATGGGAAAATACTGACTAGAAAACTCAAATAACCCATCTTTATTTTGTTCCCTTATGATTATATCTATCCAAAATATAACTGATTGTCTATGCTTGTTTGCATCCATTATATTTAGATCTAGCTGCATGAATTCCTCAACATTTTGATATAAAAATAAGTAGGCAATCAGTGAGGGAAATTTAAAAGAACCTGTTAGTGAAAGACTCATCAACTATGAGTTGACTACTTCTTGCCAAAAGGATGGAATATCCAGGACCATTCCTAGCTTCATCATCATGGCGAACATTCCAAGGACTGACTTGTCCACTATGACGTCGTCTTCTTCGCCCAAGATTTTAGCAATACTACTCAATACAGGCTGGGTCTCTTCATCAAAAACTCCCATAGTAAATTCTCCACACTCTGGCTGAAACTACTTCATATTAGGCTTCAAATAGGAACATAAATTGACTGAATTATTCTCCTTCAAGGCTTTCAAAGTAATTAATCAGTGAATCTTCTAAAAATTGAACTGATGATTTGGACTCAGCAAAACACAGGGCTTGGGTCATCCGGTTTATCATTTTAATATCAACACTCTCCATCTTTTGAATTGATCGGCCTTTAATATTTGGATATAAAACCCACTTGTACAAATTTTGAAACAATTAAACTTTAATACATCAGACTAAAACATTTTCTTTTGATGCCAAAGTATAAAACTATACTACTTTAACATATTTTCTTTTATTTCAATTTCATATTTTTTTTGTATTTTTAATATAAAATTAAAAGGATATGTAGATGATCTACAACATTGACCATGTAACCATGAAATATTTAATGAACAAAACATATGTTAATTCTAGGATAATTAGATGGTTGTTATTATTACAAAAGTTTGACCTAACCATTGTTGATAAACCTAGAAAGGAGAACGTTGTTGTACATGTTTTATCCATGTTAGTTCTATCTGCAGACGAAGAAGGAATGGTGGATGACTAGCTGCCAGATGAACATCTATTTGCTATATCATCACTCTCACCATGGTTTTTAGACATAGCTAACTACTTGGTTGCTAGAAAGTTCCCTCCTAATCTCTCATTCAAGGAGAAAATCAAGGTCATCAGAAAATTACCCCTTTCACATGGATTGGGGGAAATATATTCAAGCTAGGTGTAGAAATTATATAACATATGCATGTATATATCAAGATTCTCCTGATCTAACAATATTTATCTTCTTGCGAAATACAAAATCCTTCCACTCTTAAACTTGTGGAAATTTAAAACTCAATTGCAAACACATGTGAATAAATTCAATCACACAAAACATAGTTGTCTAACGGGAAAGCCTGAAGCTAAAAACCCCAACTATCATATATTATGTATCATGGAGATCATGTAACAATCTCATAGAAAGCCTAGTACATCAAGCTCTCATTAAAATCAATCGTCACACACTAACATGAAGAAATTTGCAAATCCATGCACTGATTTCTTGCCACCTGATAGCCTGCCTCCACTGCGTAATCCCTGTTGAAGAAGACCTCTGAATGAATTCGAATCTACCTTGCCTTGACTGCAAAATCCTCATTGGCAACTCCAATGTGTGTGTGATGCAATCAATACATCTCTATAGTCACAATGGATAGTCCATCTCACCCTTTCACCTTTCTCTCCACTAGGTCTCCACTGGAACTGACATGCATTGTAGTTAATTGTTGTTTTTGTTCAGTTATTAGTGAGTTATTAGTTTTGAATTAATTAACTAATTAATTCACTTAAATCTCACTAGTGTATCTTTCAGTTAGACTAGATACAACTAGCTCAACTGAGTTTAACGCACTTAACTGAGTTAAACTAAATAAAAACTCCATAAAATACTCTTCCAACTCTGTCATAACTTTTCCACTTCAATTCTAACCGAGTCCATGCATGAGCCACCATAAACCCTACGAATTTCATAATTCCTTTAGCCCACTGATTTTCCAAATCTGTGTACTGAAATAAATTGCTCCAAGAAAATAAGTTGATATTTAGAGTCTGATTATTAAGGGCTAATAATAATTAACACATCTATTTTTAGATTGACGATCTATAAATAGACTTCACCCAATATTATAAAAATAGAATTTCATCTATTTTTCCAACTTGACCAACCATCCAAAAATAGCATCCTACAACTTCTGAAATATGATCACCATGTCTAAAAATAGACTTACACCTAAAAATAGCCTGCAGGCCCACTTAGTGAAGGTGACTGATTTTCACTAAGCTTCATCATCTTGTTGAATCTTAACACTCCCTCTCAACAAGATAGGGATTATCCTTCACCCCGATCCTGCCTCTATGGTATTCAAATTTTCTCCTGTTGAGCACCCTCGTCAAAATGTATGCATCCTGATCTTTCGTAGGAATGTATTGAAGCAACATGATCTTCCGTTGCACACAATCTCTGATATGATGATACCAAATATCAATATGATTAGACCTATCATGACACACAGGATTAATCGAGAGTTTAATGCAACTTTGATTATCACAATGTATCACTGTAGGATATAAATGTGAACCAAAAAAACTGACCAGGATCTTCCTAATCCAGATAGCCTCACATGCAGCTTGAATTGCTGCCATGTATTCTGCTTCCACTGAACTGAGTGCCACGGATCTTTGTTTCTTTCTGTACCAAGAAAATGCTGTAGATCCGATACTGAAAACCCCTCCTGATGTGCTCTTTCTGTCCGTTGGGCTGCCTACACAATCTCCATCCATGAAGCCATGCAACTTCACTTCATTCGTCTGTCTGTACCATAAGCCATACTTAGATGTGCCCCTGATACACCTCAGGACATGCTTGCCTACCTTCCAAAAGAGATTGGTAGGCTTAACCATCACTTGTGAAAGCTGGTTCACAGCATAGCATATGTCCAGTCTTGTATTAACTAAATACATGAGCGAACCCACCAACTATCGATAAATAGTGGCCGCCACTACCTCTGCCGATGTAGCATCCTCTTTCCTCCAATTTCCTGGAAGAAGAGTGTTGATAGGCTTGTAGCCTTGCAACTGAAACTTCTCAAGTATCTCCCGAGCATACTTGCCTTGAGACACAAATAGTTCACCTTCTCGGTGCCATATTTCCAATCCAAGGAAATAATGAAGGAGGCCCAAATCCTTCATCTCAAACTCCTTTGAAAGATCTACCTTGCATGAGTGTATCAAATTCTCATCACCCATTAGTATTAAATCATCAACATAAATAACAATGATTAAAAGCCTACCCTCCACCATAATTTGGTACAGGTTTGCATCCGCCTCACTCTTGGTGAAGCCAAGTCCAGTGAAATAGTTGTCGATACGTGTGTACCAAGCATGTGGTGCTTGCTTCAGTGCATATAACACTCTTTTGAGCCTTCACACATGCGACTCACTGCTGAATATCTCAAATCCTTCAGGCTACTCAATGTACACCTCTTCCTCAATGATCCCATTAAGGAACGTAGTCTTCACATCCATCTGATGAATGTGCTAACCCATCTATGCTGAGAGAGCAAGGATGGTCCTTATAGAAGAATACCATGTGACAGGTGCAAAGGTTTCTTCATTATCAATCCCCTCAATCTGTAAGAAGCCTCGGGAAACAAATCTTGCCTTATACTTATCGACGCTCCCATCAGAAACTTTCTTTACCTTGTAGATCCATCTTGATCCTACAACTGATTTACCCACAGGCCTTGGAACAATCTCCCAGGCACTATTCCTGACAATGGAGTCATACTCCTCCACCATGGCATCTACACATGTGGGCTCCTGCACTGCTTCTTCAAAAGAAGATGGCTCTATCATGATACACTTGCTCATAAGAGCCATGTATCCAGTAAATCAGTCAGGTGACTATCTCTGCCTGCGTTGTGATGTAGGGACTCCTACATTCTCTGTCGCATCAAGCTTCAATCTCTCAGCTTCTGTGGTACGCTTTCTGCCTTGTCTAATGTTTGGTTCTGCATGAGTGGACTCCTCCACTCCATGAATCTCCTCCTGTGGCTGATCCACATCTAGAGGCTCATATTTTGGAACAATAATTTCCTCCTCTGCATGCAACTGTAGCTCCCTCTCAAGCAACATCTTCATGGCTTTCACCTCATTGAATTTTATATCCCGTCGCACCACAGTGATTTGACTGTTTGGAAAATACACACGATAATTATGGGGTGTTTCTGTGTACCCCAAAAATATCCCAAATTATGCAGTCAACTCTAGCTTCTTCCTAGCATCCTTTGTCACATGATTGTAAATAGATGAGCCAAAAATATTCAAATGAGAAATATCAGGCTTGTTACCAGTAAAAGCTTCTTTAGGTGTACTCATGCCAAGTACTCTATGAGGACAATGGTTTTGCACATAAACCGTAGAGTTGCATGCTTCCACTCAGAAGTGAATTAGTAGGCCCCGGTCATGCATCATATCTCATGTAGCACCCATGATCATTCTGTTCTTCCTCTCCACATGTAATATCCCAAAAGGGACTGCTCAGCAAAACAGGTCTGAAAAACGCATTTTTCAGGGATGTGTGCTTCAATGACCAATATCAGCCCTTGTATTCCTTATATCTGGTAATCTAAGACCCAATTCTAAGAGGATATCAAAAAAAAAACAAACGAGGTCAGGCAAACAGGCCTCCCTCACCTAGTATGGCTTGATAATTGCCCAATGAGGGACTGCAACAATGTATAAAAAATTTATTAGAGTAGTAACAGGATAATAACACATGTTATATGTTAATAAAAAAATTAATATTAGTAATATATGCAGCAGCAAGGAAAGTGATCTAACCCTTCAACCAAAAGTGGGGAAAAACAGTGATTTAAGCCCTAAAAAGGTTATTTTCAGAAATATGCGTACAAACAGAGGAAAGTGATGGTTTTATCTGTTATATTAGGTCATGAGGGACTTCCATACCGAATTTCAGCCTAAAAAAATCATTCTAGCTAAGTTAAATAGACCTCTCACTCCCGAAATGGCTTAGAAACCCTGATTTCCCATGACTTAGAGTATGCAGAGATGACTGAAGCATAGAAAACGTGATTTTATGAATGGGTTAACTCTAATAGGGTCTAAAAATCAGTAAATTGGATCAAGGATATGGGTCAAACAATTTTTAAGATAAAAACAGAGAATTTACATGAAGAATGCCTTAGATTGAGGTGCTGCAATAATGGATTGAAACAAGAAAGCTTAATAGCGTAACTTTCAGGAGGCTGAAGAAATATTTTATTACATTTCATATCTAGGATAGATATTAATTTATAAACATAGATCTATTATAGATCTATAAGCCAAAGATGCCCTTCTTTACACTCCCCTTGGGGATCTCAGCAAATGATGCACCACAGTGAGTAGATCTGAGATCTAAGTCACAATTTTGCAGCAGTATTTAGGAATTATTCATTATATACAACAATAATAGATCATATATGAAGGGTACATGGATTGGTTGTCCAATCCATGGATCACCTCAGTGAAAGGAAGGATCCTTTTCACTAGAGGTCTCTCCTCCAAGAGAATTTCCAAACCCCTTGCAACTCTGCTTAGCAAAGAGGATGCACTCTCTTCAAGGAACTACATAGATGGTGATGTAGTATAATTTTCCTGATGCCAAGATCAAAACTGAAGCTGAAACAATGGATGCACTCTTCCAGGAGGTTAAAAGACACACTCATTGAGAAGAGGCTCCAATACAATCTAGATCTGAACAGATCTAGTTCTCCACTTGTTGTAGTTTACAAAAGAAAGAAAACCCTCACTAGATCTGCATTTCAGTTGGAAGTAGAAGATTGGTCTTCAACCTGATAGTGGACAAGCAATACAAGCTCTCCTAAGAGCTCCTCAATGGGAAGAGATGGATCTCCTAAACAGGAAACTCCAATGCAATCTAGGCTAAGCAGCAAAGAAATTTGTTTGTATAAACAGACAGAAATTTAGAAATCAAATCTTGAACAACCTCCATATGTTGCCTTCCTCTTCCTTTTATAATATGGGAGCTTGCAAAAACCCTAAACCACCTTTATCAACTTATCCCTTTCACACAAGAGACCTCCTTCTAGAATTGCGTTGTGCGTCATTGATGAGCACTCCTCAAATACTGCGTTGTTGATATGGTAAAGGTTGACCCATTCAAGTGGATTTGTTCTTTTCACACTCAAGTGTGTTTATTAAAGTGGCCTAGATTTACCCTTGTTCACATTGGGCATGTATTTATTCTTTGATTAGGAGTTTTTGACCCTCCTTTACATGATTATTCTTTGATCAAAGAAAACAAAATTAAATTGAATATTCCTATTAAAATAGGAATATTACAGTCCTCCCCTCCAAAATGTTTCTTTTCCTCAAGCAACTCCCAAGGACTTTAAAAATTATCCAATGGAGTTGTCTCCTCCCAAGAATGCAAGTCTTCTTTTGGTGGATGAACCAAATAGCTTTCATCATGAAGTAGTGGGAGATACATAGAAGAATCATATGTTTTCCATTGGTCTCTTAAAGGTATGAGATATGGTAAATATTTGGCATTTCAACCCCCATGAGAAACTCCAATCTCCCTGCTATCATACAAACAAAGTGAGCCATCCTAGACAGCTCAAAGAAATAGTCACCATTCCCCACCATATGCAATGTGTAGGGGCTCCATGGATGGAAGTGAGAGGTAGGAATACTAAACTCAGGCTGTCTCTCCCTCCATTTATGATACACATGGAGCTGATGATCTTGGGCTGCAACAATATAGTCCTCATGAAGCCAAAAGATACTCGGAACTTCATGACTCCCTTCATGGGTCACAGTGAGCCTTCTTGCCTAATCTCCACTGCATATAATGAATAGAGTATCTTCACCATATGTGCTCCAAAAGAAATATGGACTAAGTGTCATGTGAGATATTGGATGGTGACAATAGTCCCTCCTTTGAGACCAGCGTTTTCCTTCATCTTGCTGCCTCAAATCATAGCATAATAAGTGGCATCCCACCACCTTCTTGCTGCAAAAAGATTCTTCAAAGCTTGGAAATAGTAGCGAGTAATAGGTGTTGGCTGAATATGATGCAAAAAACATATTTCTTGCTGCAAATTCTCCCAAGTGAGAGACTTTTTCCAATGACATAAGCCCAACATATGGCTTCTAGCATAAGGAAACAAATGATATAATGTAGCAGCCACACAATTTCCTACTTTCCTCTTGAAGCATGAATGAATGTGGGAGATTTCATTCCCAAAGGACACACTCAACCAATTTGTTATTCCTCCTCTCATGTTCATAACAAATATTGGAGAATTATTGTCATCATGATACAAACAAGCTCCCTTATGCCACCTCATGAGAAGGTTACAATTTCTCCCAACCCAAAGTACATACATGATTATGATATTCATTCTAAATAGAAATACATGTACATACATCATAGACATAAGTAAATGTATGGACATGGAATTCATCATGAGGTGTCCATACTTCCTTCTTGCCAACCAAAGCAACCATGCCTCCTCCTTATGCATTATTTCCTTGAGATACAAGGCATGAGACAAAAAAATCAAAAACCTTGGATGGTACCCACACTCACCCAATAGAAACCAACGCAGGTCATCTCCTCCCTGCTTTAGATATAGATGTGGTAAGTGGTTTACATGCCACTTACTTGCTGCCCTCATCATTCCACCAAGGTTGAAGGTGAAATGTATATTTGGTGCTTTAGGGAAGCACCCATCATGCTATAGAACCTCCATTAGCCCATCAAGGGAGTGGCCAAGTTTGAAAATAGTCCTGGCCCATAGTTGGCCATGAAGTTTATAAGGTAAGACACTCCTTCTAGGAGTCATGGCCTACACATGTAAAGTAAAATAATGCATGCAATCATAAAGTTAAATGTGCTTTGCATAAGCATGCTTCTTACCCAAAGTCTCCAGTGTTGTGATAGTCCCTCTCTTGGCCAAATGTATCATCATTGTACAAAGTTGAGAGAACACTTTTCTCTTTCCATCAAGGATTTTCCCTAGATGGCTTCTCCCAAGTAAGGAGACATCAAGGCATAGATCATAATAGAAAGATGTATGGATTGCTGTGTTCTGGCTTGTCTTGCATAGATCTTCATGCCTTCTTAGTACATCACTCTTTTGAAATAAAGAGGGGTGAATGTCTCTTTCCTAATGAAGCTTGCCCTCCTCTTCATCTTCTACAGTATACAGGATCTCACCATCTGATATTGATGGCACATGCTACTCATGGATTGTGCCATAATTCCACATGTGAGACTCTTTGAAACTCCTTGCAACACTGCAAGAGCTTCTCTTCTTGGAGCAACCGCTCCTTCTTATTCTTCATGACATGCTAGAGATGCCTTTGTTATGACTGCGCTGTCATCCCTAACCTTTTCTTCAATGGTGTAAAATTCCTCACCATCAATAGGAGACCTTAGATCTTGGTCTTCCTTGAAAGAGGAATCTTCATATCTTCTTTTTGAGTAGAAGACTCTTCATCCAAATGTGGATGCCTCCAATCATTTCCTCCTTTGGTATCTTTCCAATGAAGACTACCAATATCCTAAGGCAAGTATTCCTCCTTACACCTCATGGGAAGTTGAGATGTAATCCCTTGGAGATCTTTCAGAAAGGACCCCTCATCAATGATCCTCTTGGATCCAAAAGAATCCAAGTGTGCTGAAGGCCAAACACCAATAGAATGTGGCACAACACCCATCACGCCTCCCACCATCTTGCACCCTAAATCCTCATGCTGCATACAACTCAAATAAGGTGCAAAGGAATGAATGTTCACCCCCTCCATGAATGTGACAGCGCTGGTACAAGGCCCCTCAAATGGAGTAGAGGACTCCTCCTCCTCCTCTTCTGATATTCTACTACCAAATCTTCTAATTATCTCATGAGTAAAATCAGCAAAAGTAGGTACTCTTGCATGAATTCCATGGCTGAACCACCAAGAGCTTGCCTTGCCCTCCAAGTGCAGCGTTGAGATCTCCACAGCCTCTTTTCCCACTACTGGATATGTTGGGGTTCCCATGTTTTGGCAAGGTTGGCAATACCAAAAGATGAGACAACATAAAACCACTTTCATAGCTCAGGATCTATCCCTCCTGGGTCCAGAGAGGGATCTCTCTATGATATGTCAAAGGTATATGACTTTGAAGCTTAGAGTTAAGATATTAGGCTAGTTATAAGGCTCAGGGTTTGTTTGTTTGGATGTATGTTTGGTTGCTGAGAATCAAGAAAGAAGGGTTCAATATAAGACAAGGCTGAGCAAAGAAGATTTAGGCAAAAGGAGAGATAATTCAGGGAACATGCAAGACCATTGAGCAATGGAGTCAAGAAAGGATTTGCTTGCCAATCAATATGCAGGCTTTCAATTAGGCTAGTCATCTAAAGCATTGGATCTTAAAGATGATAGTGTGGTAGGATAGGTGAGAGTGAATGTGAGAGCAAGGAAACATTAAAGATTCAGAACACAAAGTTGAAAACCTGAGATCAGAGAGAGACTTTGAACTCTCAATGCTTTGACCTTCAGCTCAAGGGAACTTAGATAGGCTTAATTAATTTAAAAGTATCCTAGTGAGATAGGGACAAGTTCTAGACCTCCCAGTGTTCCCAATTCATTCAATTAAATCCTAACAAGAACATCTAAGAACTGATTCATTAATTCATACATCAGCTAGCAGCATATGGAACCACTACACTGGTTAAATAAATTGAAATCAAACCTCAGATACACATATAGCAGAAAAAACATTAAAGGCAGGGAGAGCAAAGACATAGGGTACCTAACAAGGGTAAATCCTATGCTAGATTTCTGATGCGTGCTAAAAGAAATGTAATGAAATGAAATAAAACACAGAGATAGAAAACATCACCAGCTGCTTTAAATCAGGATCCAAAGAAATGTGCTTGTCATATTAAAAAACAACACCAGTCAGGTACAACATTACCAATGGCTTGATATTCAGTCTGAGAACATCCTCTTCAGCCTATCTTACAACTTTACATAGAGACTATGTCTCAAAAGAAACAGCTTGCAATTCTCTGATAACTGATCAACAACAACAATGAGTTTCTTTCTGAATTTTATAGCTGAAGAGGGCAGAGGAGGTAGGTGAAACACTAAATGAAGCATTAAAACTTAGAAAATAAAGAGGGCCGAAGCCTCTTCTATTTCAAATCCTGTGCATCTATCTTTGGCACTCTTTCGGATGCAAGAGCGATCTTCTTCAGGCTTCCATTTACTTCAGTATGACTCTGATGCACTCTGGCTGTAGTACATTGTAGTACTCTGGTGAATAAACAAAAAGGAAAATAAATGACAGTGAAGTGCGCTATGTTGCATAACAAATGATCTGGTAGGTTAGGACTGTGGTCAGGGCTGAATTTTCTTCAGGAACACGGTAAATAAGGGAAAAATATGGGCGCTTTGTCCTTTCACAGGTAAGAATGTTCTGCTGATGTAGCTACCCTGATAGTATTGTTTTCTGTGCGCTGGGCCTTCCGTGTGATCCATGATGTCTTTGTTCTGGTACCTTGCCTTCAAATCATTGGATTAAGGCTCAAAATCTTCAATAACAGGCCTTAAACACTATGTTTTTCCCACTGATACTCTTTTCCGCTTCCACGCTTGCCTCTGACTGCGAAATCTATGCTTTAATGGCTCTGGGGAAGAATTTACAGAGTTTAATCTTTGTTCCTTTAATGCAAGTCCTGTCGTTTTTCCACTGTATTAAAAACTTCGTAATCATGGCGGCTTTCGCCACCCGATAACCCTGTAAAACATGAAACTTGTTAAGAAAACCATGCATGGAGGTGGTGGATGTAGGGGAGTCAAGAGGATGGAAGCACGGCGGTGATAAAATGATGAATCAATGGTGAAAAATGCATAA
The DNA here is from genome assembly GCA_034641835.2 of Pinus albicaulis. Taxonomy (NCBI): domain Eukaryota; kingdom Viridiplantae; phylum Streptophyta; class Pinopsida; order Pinales; family Pinaceae; genus Pinus; species Pinus albicaulis. Next base: position 1,340,529,071 of record CM076578.1, read on the forward strand.
ATGTGGCATAAACAGTGACCTATAGGGTTATGGTGGAGAAATGAGCATGGGCTATTCGATCATGGTCTGGTGACGAAGATCGATGGCGGAGATTAATCAGTGGGATGTTTTATGAAGTCGGGCGGAATGAATGCGAAACATTAAAATTTAATGTAAATGCAAAGAAATGAATGAAAATGCGATGAATATGTTCGTGAGTGGTGGGATTCGGCATGGGCAGAGGGCGATTCAACTTAGACTGTTGGATCTCAGGAGGAGATCAACGGACAACAGAGATCGAATGATGAACTGTTTGGGAAGGTCCGATGGAATAACACAGAGGAAGACGCGATGTAATATGGGTCGTCGATCTCGTTTGAACGGACAATCACAATTGAATCGGGGGATCGCAATCAGAAGGGGCGGAGGGTGGCACCCTTTAAACTTTGCTATTGCGACTAGAAGGATGGGGCGATTAAGCACTGACCGCTGGATCGTGCAGGGGATCAACGGTGGAGATTAAATCGGAGGGGGAAAACAGGCGGGGAGTGATGAGATCTGGGCCGTTGGATCCGAATGGATGGACAGCCAGGATCAGATCGGTGGATCGTAGTCGGCGAATGCAGTCGGGGGACACATTTTGAGACTTGTGATGCGATTGTGCGCCAGCCGTCGGATTTGGTGGGAGATTGACGATGGAGAAGCAATCGGGGGATCGCAATCTGGGGGGAACAAGGGGTGGCACCATTGAAAGTTTCGATTGTGATTTGGAGCAAGAGTGCGATGGCCGTCGGATTTAGAAGTGGATCGACGGTGGAGAGGGCCATCGGAGGGTTCACAATCGGGGAGCACAGAGGAGGAAACGTGATGCGATGGTGCGATCAATGCCAAGCTGTCAGATCTGTATGGATCAACGGTGGAGATCTCGGCACGAGGCTTTCAGACCAAACTTCAATCGCATCAGGAAAATTGGTTTAACAAAGAAACGCGCTCGACCGAAACTTTGCGATTGCGATTAACACCCGGGGCTGAAGCGCTTGGTCCTAGGCATGGGGCATATGGGGAAGTGGTTTAAGGGGGCTGGTGGAAAAGGGGCTAGGCCCTATTATAAGGTGGAAAGTGGGGTTTTTCCCCCTTTTTAGTGCATTCCAAGGCTAATGGAGGGTAACGATAGGGGAATAAAGGGAAAATTAAACCAGACCAGGGGTGAATGTAGGATTTAAAGGGGATTTTGGGGAGATTTATAGGGTTAATGGGGGAAATAGAGAGGAGTAGAAGGGGATGAAGCAGAGGTTTAGGAGGGATGGTATAAGGGGAAAAAGGAGGCCTTTTGGAGCACAATTTTTCATCATCAGTGAGGCTTATTGACTCAAGAATAGCAGAGGGAAACAACCAAAGGGCAGGGAACATGAAGAGGCTTCAAGGATGATGTGTTTACAAGATAAATGCATTCCTTGAAGGCTCATGAAACGATTTAGCCCCCTGCTTGCTTGTTAAGGAATTTATAGGGGGCTAACAGTGGCTCCACATCGGGATGGCTTCTTCCTGAAGGAGTCAAGAATTCAGAAATGATCTTTGGAGTAGGCCAGGTGCCTGCTGCTTTAGCCACCTTTCTTCTTTGGTTTTTAGCTACCACAATTGTGAAGACATCATTTAGCAGAAACATCACCCAAACAATCTACCTACCCATCCTACAATCCTAGCATTTTTTCTTCGTCTAGGGTGCATTTGGACTAGCAGACCCTTTACATCATTTATTTTTCTAAACAGAAAATAAACCTATTCTAATTCTACCCTTATCACTCCAGAGACCAGATTAGACTGTTCTCTACCTAACCTAATATCTGCTGGGATTAGACTGTCCAGCAGATTTCTTCTCTACATTCCACAACAAAAATTTAAAAACAGTAAAACTAGGATTAGACAGTCTAGTTTGTTGTGGATCCAAGGCATAAAGACAGTTGCACATGGATAGAAACTTGCAGAAAACCGAAATCAAAACTTTGAAGGCTTGAAATCTGAAGTTTTGAAGTATCCTTCTTCTTTTGTGACTCAAGTTTTGAGCTTGTTAGAGTCACTTTTCTTCATTTCAACTCTGATTTTGGGCTTGTTAGAGCTGACTCTTCTTTCTTCTTTGCGGGTCCAGGTTTTGGGCATGTTTGAAGCAACTACCTTTAATTTCTTTGGCTCAGGTTTTGATCATATTAGAACCAATCTTTGCACTTCAGAGGTCCATGTTTTGAGCATGTCTGGACCTCTCCTTTTTCCTGATTTTTTGGAACATTTTCTCTTTTTCTTGAAAACAAAACACTGCAATGGTATGTACAATGGAAATGGAAACTAGAAATCGAAAATCAGCAGAAGTAGTGTTTGAGCATCCTGCCATTGACAGGACCCCCAAACAGCTCAGTACCATCTAACTCTTGTAGAAAAAAGGCATTTGAACCCACAGTGGCCTGAATGATGCAGGGACCTTGCCACAAACTGTCAAACTTGCCATGTTTTCCTTTGTCTTCTCTCCTTGAGTCCCACTTCAGAACTTTATCTCCAATTTTGAAATCAGAGGCCTTATTTATTTTGTCAAATAACTTCTTTATATTTTCCTGAACTTTGATAGCTCTGTTATAGACCTCTTCCCTTGTTTGTTGGAGATGAATTTTTTGGTTTATCCTTCTCACCATACTGTCTTCTTATGTCTGGATCTCTTGGACCAGCTTGATCACTGGTACCCCAAGGCTGGTAGGAAACACTGCTTCTGTTCCATAGACAAGCTGGTATGGTGACATGCCAATGGATTTCTTTGTTGTAAGCCAAGACTTTTTGTTCTCTTCTAATAGCTTTTTGATGATGGCCACTAGGCTCTTGTTTGATGATTCAACTAAGCCATTACCTTGTGGGTAATAGGCAATTGAATGACCAAGTGCTATTTGATACCTGTGACAAAAATCAACCATTTTCTTGGATCCAAAAGTAGCAGCATTGTCAGTGATTATTTTCCTTGGGCAACCAAACCGAGAGAGGATATGACCCTCAAGGAACCTAATGATGACCGAATCTGTGGCATTCCTAGTAGGTATGGCCTCTATCCACTTAGTGAAGTAGTCTGTGGCTGTTAAGATCCATTTGTGTTGTGAAGAAGAAGCGGGGTGAATCTCTCCTATGAAATTGAGGCCCCATTGCATAAAGGGACCTTCAACAGTGATGGGTTGTAGAGGTAAGGGGAGGAGCTTTCTTTTGCCTTCAAAAATATGGCATTTGTGGTAGGAAATTGTCATCTTATGGATATCATTAAAGAGTGTAGGCCAATAGTATCCAGCTCTGAGTATTTTGTTTGCAGTGGCTTTCCAGTTCAGGTGACCTCCACACTCTCCTACATGGAATTCTTGTTTAATCCTTTCTGCTTCGGACTCAGGCAAACATTTAAGAAATAGGCCATTTGAATTTTTCCAGTATAAGCCTTCATTCATTATGCAATAGCTTCTGGCTTTAAGCTTCAAGAATCTAGCCTTGGTCTTTGATAGTTCAGGAGGGGCATTGAGGTGTGTAAGCACATACAAAATGTCAGAATACCAAGGAGAGCTCTGAAACTTCTCTTCAACAGTGGGATCAGGAAATCCCTGCTGCTCATCCAAGGTGTCTACCATGTTAATGTCAAGGGCTTGTATATTTGATTCAGCCATTAGTCGGGCTAAGCCCTAACCTTTGATCAGTTTGGTGGGTTTTATCTTAAGGTCTTACTCTAGGATCACAACAATCCATTTGCCCCTCTTCCCATATGGGTCTTGGGACAAGATATCTTTGACCACTATGCTAGGCACGTAGGCTATGGTGTGGGAATGCAGAATGTACACCCTAAAGTATTTCAAGGCCTTGACTAAGGCATAGGCATGTTTTTCCATTATGTTGTATTTCAAGGGTGCATCTCTCAATGCTTTGCTGAAGAAGGAAATGGGCTGTTCAATTCCTTCTAGATTTTTCTGCAGTAGAACTGCAGCTACTGTATGCTCGGATGCAAATGAGAAAATCAGAAAATACTTTGAGAAATTAGGATTGATTAGGACAAGAGCCAGCGTAAGTGCAAGTTTGACTGATTCAAAGGATTCCTTGGCTTCTACAGTCCATTTAACTCCTGCACCTTTCTTTAACATGTTCGTCATATTCCTAAGGTGTTCAGCCAGATTGGGAATAAACCTTATGAGGAAGTTGATTTTCCCAATCAAGGACTGTAACTCTTTGATGTTTCTTGGGTGTGTGATTTGTAGTATTCCCTCAACTCTTTGTGGGTCTATCCTAATCCCTTTCTCATATATGATGTGGCCAAGAAGCTTACCTTCTTGTAGCCCAAATACAGTCTTTTTAGGATTCAATGACAGACCGAACTTCCTACATTTTTCAAAGACCTTTCTCAGATGTTTTAGGTGTTCCTCTTCAGTCTTGGAATAGACTGTTATGTCATCCAGGTAGATGAAAATGAAGTGCCCTATTTCATCGGAAAAATTTATATCAATCGCTCTTTGGAAGGTTGCACCAGCGTTCATTAGTCCAAAGGGCATTTTAACATACATAAAGGTGCCCCATGGAATGGTAAAGGCTGTCTTGAGTTGATCTTCTGGGATTACTAAGACTTGGTTGTAACCTGAAAAACCATCTAGCAGGGAAATATTTTTTGAGCCTACTACCCTCTAAAGAATATGTTCCATTTTTGGCAAAGGGTAATTGTCTTTGAGTGAGGCTCTATTAAGATTCCTGAAATCTATGCATAGTCTAATCTCACCTGTTTTCTTTCTCACAGCTACAAGATTTGAGACCCAATCAGAAAACCTCACAGGAACTATTATGCCTGCCTCATACATCTTTTTAATTTCTTTTTCAACTGCAGGCAATTTCTTTGGGTTCATTCTGCAAAGATTCTGTCTAAAGGGCTTCTGATTTTCTTTCAAAGGTATTTTGTGTTGTATAATGTCTGTGTCATAGGCCTTTAAGTCTTCATAGCTCCAAGAAAACACGTAAATGAATTCCTTGAAAAGGTCAATGCATTTCTTTTTCATTTTCGCAGGAAGAGACTTAGCCAATTTAATCATTTTGGGCTTATCTTCTGTGCCTATGTTGCATTCTTCAACGTCAGAGTCCGTGTGTTATATGGTAGGCTTCTTTGCTACATCATCAAAGTCAAAAAGGTCCTCTAAAGGCGCCAAACCTCGAGGTATGTTCTTATCTTTGGCCTACAGCACCTCAACTTCTTCATTTTCTGCGTTTTCACAATTTCCGTTTGGGTTTCCAATCTGTTCATTCAGAGTGTTTATTTCTATGTTACAGGGTGGTTCTTCCTCGTCTAAGGGTTCCTCCCTTAGGCAGCTATCACTGGACATAGAGTCTGAATCATAAAATTCAAATTTGTTCCTACCTATCAGGAAATCTTCAATCTTCTTATCACCCTCAAAAACCTGCCAATAGTTTTCGTTATCTGGCACTACAGGTCTGAATTTGGTCTGTATTATGATTTTATGGTCGCTTGGAGTCTTAGGGTATGAATTGGCTAGGCAAGCTAATCCATTTTCAATGAAATTTTGACTCCTAGGAACAAACACTAATTCGTATTCAACAAATGTTTTCAATATATCCACGACATCGTTCCTATATGCTCTCAACCTAGGGTGTTTGGCTGTGTATTCACTGTTTACCTGTTTTATAACCAGCTCAGAGTCTCCCTGCATGGTTATCCTATGGGCTCCTATTTTCTTCAATAGATTTAAGCCTAGGATAAGAGCCTCATACTCTGCAATATTATTTGTAAATTTGAAATGCAGGTTGCAAGCATGGCTCTCCGTGTAGTCACTCTCTATGTTGTGTAGCCACACCCCAGCTCCGGCAGTTCTCTTGGTGCATGAACCATAAAATTTAATTTCCCACAGGGGCCCATTTTTTATTTTATTTTCATTTCCCTCCCTATCATGGGTTTCACTGGTTTGTTTTATTACGGGTTCTGCGTGGTGTCGTGGAGGGTTTCGATGTTCGTGTGGTATATGAGTTGGTGAGGGGTGACCATCCGGCTGATCACATGTGATTTTGCATTTGGTCTAAATCTCTGTTTTAGTGCGCCATCTAAGGTTTTATTCTTCGTGATCCTCTAAGTTGAGAGTAGTCATTATGTTAAGTTTTGTAGTCTCAACCCCTCTGTTTGTATCTATGTTTTCTGGTTCTGGCTCCCCCAAAGATTCATCACTGCAGAAGATAAAGGAGTCTAGGTTTGTGTGTACAGAGTAAAGAGGAAAAGTTTTAGGCTTTTCGGGGCTACTAACCAGGAATTTCATTTGTGCCTCCCTGTACAGTCTTCTCAGTTGGCTGAAAACAGGGATTGTGGCATATGCCCCATACATCTGCATGGTACCCTGTAGCTTGGCTCCCCAAGACCTTGACAGTAGCATACCATACTTAGGTGGCACATCAGCCACCACAACATCCATGACTATACATTTTTCTGGGATCTGGGTTAGGCTTACACACAAATCTTTGATCAGGCCAAGACACTTTACTCGGCTAGAGTCAAATGAATATAAGTCTTTATAAGGACGGGTTATCTCTAGGCCTAATCTTTCCATAAATATCTTAGGCATCAGGTTGTGTGAGGCCCCAGAGTCATGCATTGCATTGTGAAGGATCTTATCATGGACATTGAGACTGATATAGAAAGGGGGCACTACCCCTTCTTGAAATTTCCCTTCAATCTTAGGACCAAACAGGAGAGTTGGTTGGTCATCACTCAGGTTGACAGTGTCACTATTTTCACCTAAGTTAAAAGCTTTCAAAATTTTGCCTTCATATACATCCTGAGTGGCCAGCTCAGAGAGTGGGACAGAGATTTTAATTTTTGCAATCTCACTTTCTAGATTGAAAGTGGGCTGACTCTTTGGAATGTTGGACTCTGTCTTGTTAGCCACTTCCTTGGTGGCTGAATCAGTGTCCTGATTCTCATTATGTACAGTGTTGATGATAGTTTTATCATGAGCACTAGCTGTAGTGCTAGTGATGCTAGTTGGTTTACCTTGTTTATCAGTGTTTTGGTTGTCTTTTTCTTTGTTCTTCCCAGAACTCTCAGCTGTCGATTTGTTACATTCAGTAGTTGCTTTAGAAGATTTATCAGGACTTTTCTTGATGGTAATCTCAGAAGCTTTTTTTTTGGAAGTATCTAGGCTCTTTTTGCTCCTAAGTTCATACTGTTCTCTGACCTGCATGATAGCATCTTCAAATCCAAGTCTGTAATCCTCAGATTCTAATCTTTCCTCATCCCAATACGAGGGTGAGGGCTGATCTTCCTCTGTGGAACAGTTATGGATTGAGTTTTCCATTTCGAACATGTTTATTGTAGTTCCCTCGGAATCTTCTATGATTCCCTCATCTTCGTCAAGAAAGTTCTCTTGGAATGGAGGAACAAGTTGCTGATCTGATTCTCTTTGTCTGTTGGGAGTGGCATTGTTTCTTCTAAAGTTCTGGTTCTGGTTATGGTTTTTGTTTTGATTTCTAACTGTGACAACCATTTTTTCCAGCATTTGTGGTAGCTTTTCCATGTTTTTGGATAAATGTTCATAATTGGGATCAGATGTGGAAGCTACAGTGTCATATCTATATGTTACCCTCTTCTCAGCTCTCAATCTTGCTCTTTTCTCAATCAGATTAGCCTCTACACTCACTTCTCCTTTTTGCATGTCTTCCAACATGTTGTAGTCTCTCTCCCTAAGCTAGTAGGCCATTTTAGCATCAAAGCCTTCAAGATATTTCGCTAGAGCCATACCTTGGGGAGGTTTCATGTGTGGGGGAAGAGAGTTGTAAACACTGTTAAACCTTGTAGAGTAGTCATGGACACTCTCTCCTACGTTTCTTTTAAGGTTCATGTATTCTGCTAGGATTTGGCGAGGGTTGGCCTTAACTTCCCATTTGTTTATGAAGGTCTGATATAAAGTAGGGAGGTCTTGGATACTATTAGGAGGTATGCTTTTGAACCATTTCTTCACCTCACCTCCTAAGCTCTGGGAAAAGATTCTCATTTTGACTGTATCATCATCTATCTCCATGTAGTCAAAAGAATCTTCCATCCTATCTACATGGTGTTGGGCTATGGTAGACTCTTTTGCAGTGAAGTGTGGGATCTTTGATTGATAATCGTTGGGTAAAGGCACTAGAGGCTGGGCTAAAACCAGAGGTGCATACCAGGCTGCCATGATGATGTTCTGAGGAGGTAGAGGGTTAACCTGAGAAGTTGGTATATGGATGGCAGGGATACTATGACCAGAAGAAGTCTGTTGAGCAGATTTAGGATGATTGAGCCCCAAGTTCTAAATAAAGTGAATGTCAGGGGGTGTGGATGGAGGGGTCTCCTTGTCCCTAATGTGTTTACCACTATGAGATGGTGAACCGGGAAGCTCAAGGTCTGGCTGGTCTAGAGCATTGAATGACCTAGTTCTAGGTAGTCTGTTTGGCAGGTCTAGGTCAAAGAGTGGGGCTAATAGAGCTATAAAGTCTTCTGGATCAGAGTTAGCTCTATGGATGTGGCTAGAAATAGTTGGTATTTTAGGTGTAGGAGATCTCTTGAGGATGCTCTCAAGGTTGTCAACTATTTCAGGTGGGTTTGGGTTAGGATAAGCTCTTGTGTGAATGGTTCTGAAATCCAGAATGTTGTTCTCCAACAAGGCAGCTTACCCCTACTTGTTACCTTTATTGTGGTTGATGTTGTTTTAGAGGCTGGTCTTCCAGTGGAGTCTTATGTGAAACCAAGATAATCAGCAGGCCTACTGATCACCAGTGGAGTCCTTGGAGTCCTTGATCTTTAAAAAACTGTGGATTCGCTAGGTGGAAGGTTTAGGATGCTTCTGGAGGGTACACTGTCCACCACAGTGCTTATGAGATGCCCTTTTTCAAAGATATCTTTAAAACATAGAAAAATATAAACAGAGATTGACTGGGGGGGATTTTACCAGATATGTCACCTCTAAAGAGTGTGAGATTTGGAGGCTACCTGGCCCTTTCCAGACTCTGTCTAAGAGTGTGGGAGAAACAAAACAAATGGTAAAGAAGTTGGAATGCAAATGGAAGTGTTTCACTACCAACCTGACTAGATATTTTAGGTTTCTGAGGCTCTTATGATGCAGTAAGGTGAGAAATACTCAGAAGTTCCCCAGTATGGTCGCCATTATGTTAGGGTTCCCATGTTTTGGCAAGGTTGGCAATACCAAAAGATGAGACAACATAAAACCACTTTCAGACCTTAGGATCTAGCCCTCCTGGGTCTAGAGAGGGATCTCTCTATGATATGTCAAAGGTATATGAATTTGAAGCTCAGAGTTAAGATATTAGGCTAGTTATAAGGCTCGGGGATTGTTTGTTTGGATGTATGTTTGGTTGCTGAGAATCAAGAAATAAGGGTTCAATATAAGACAAGGTTGAGCAAAGAATATTTAGGCAAAAGGAGAGATAATTCAGGGAACATGCAAGACCATTGGGCAATGGAGTCAGGAAAGGATTTGCTTGCTAATCAATATGCAGGCTTTCAATTGGGCTAGTCATCTAAATCATTGGATCTTAAAGATGATAGTGTGGTAGGATAGGCGAGAGGGAATGTGAGAGCAAGGAAACATTAAAGATTCAGAACACAAAGTTGAAAACCTGAGATCAGAGAGAGACTTTGAACTCTCAATGCTTCGGCCTTCAGCTCAAGGGAACTTAGATAGGCTTAATTAATTGAAAAGGATCCTAGTGAGATAGGGACAAGTTCTAGACCTCCCAGTGTTCCCAATTCATTCAATTAAATCCTAACAAGAACATCTAAGAACTGATTCATTAATTCATATATCAGCTAGCAGCATATGCAACCACTACACTGGTTAAATCAATTGAAATCAAACCTCAGATACACATATAGCAGAAAAAACATTAAAGGCAGGGAGAGCAGAGACATAGGGTACCTAACAAGGGTAAATCCTATGCTAGATTTTTGATGCATGCCGGAAGAAATGTAATGAAATGAAATAAACACAGAGATAGAAAACATCACCAGCTGCTTTAAATCAGGATCCAAAGAAATGTGCTTGTCATATTAGAAAACAACACCAGTTAGGTACAAAATTACCAATGGCTTGATATTCAGTCTGAGAACATCCTCTTCAGCCTATCTTACAACTTTACACAGAGACTATGTCTCAAAAGAAACAGCTTGCAATTCTCTGATAACTGGTCAACAACAACAATGAGTTTCTTTCTGAATTTTATAGCTAAAGAGGGCAGAGGAGGTAGGTGAAACACTAAATGAAGCATTAAAACTCAGAAAAGAAAGAGGGTCGAAGCCTCTTCTGTTTCAAATCTTGTGCATCTATCTCTGGCACTCTTTCAGATTCAAGAGTGATCTTCCTCAGGCTTCCATTTACTTCGGTATGACTCTGATGCACTCTGGCTATAGTACTTTGTAGTACTCTGGTGAATAAACAAAAAGGAAAATAAATGACAGTGAAGTGCGCCATGCTATGTAACAAATGCTCTGGTAGCTTAGGACTGTGGTCAGGGCTGAATTTTCTTCAGGAACATGGTAAATAAGAGAACAATATGGGCGCTTTGTCCTTTCATAGGTCAGAACATTCTACTGATGTAGCTACCCTGATAGTATTGTTTTCTGTGCGCTGGGCCTTCCATGTGATCCATGATGTCTTTGTTCTGGTACCTTGCCTTCAAATCATTGGATTAAGGCTCAAAATATTTAATAATAGGCCTTAAACACTCTGTTTTTCCCATTGATACTCTTTTCCGCTTCCATGCTTGCCTCTAACTGTGAAATCTATGCTTTAATGGCTCTGGGGAAAATTTTACAGAGTTTAAACTCTATTCCTTTAATGCAAGTCCTGTCGTTTTTCCACTATATTAAAGACTGCGTAATCATGGCGGCTTTCGCCACTTGATAACCCTGTAAAACACGAAACCTGTTAAGAAAACCATGCATGGAGGTGGTGGATGTAGGGGAGTCAAGAGGATGGAAGCGTGGCGGTGATAAAATGATGAAGTAATGGTGAAAAATGCATAAATGTGGCATAAAAAGTGACCTATAGGGTTATGGTGGAGAAATAAGCGTGGGCCATTCGATCATGGTCTGGTGACGAAGATCGACGGCGGAGATTAACCAGTGGGATGGTTTATGAAATCAGGCAGAATGAATGTGAAACATTAAACTTTAATGTAAATTGCGAAGGTTTTGACAATAGGCGGAAATGCAAAGAAATGAATGAAAATGCGATGAATATGATTGTGAGTGGTGGGACCCGGCATGGGCGGAGGGCGATTCAACTTAGACCATTGGATCTCAGGAGGAGATCAATGGACGATGGAGATTGAACGATGAACTTTTTGGGAAGGTTCGATGGAAGAACACGGAGGAAGACGCGATGCAATATGGGCCATCGATCTCGTTTCAACGGACGGTCATGATTGAATCGAGGGATCACAATCAGAAGGGGCGGAGGGTGGCACCGTTTAAACTTCGCGATTGTGATTAGAAGGATGGGGTGATTAAGCGCCGACCATTGGATCGCGCAGGGGATCAATGGTGGAGATTAAATCGAAGGGGAAAAACAGGCGGGGAGCGATGAGATTTGGGCTGTTGGATCCGAATGGATGGATGGCCAGGATCAGATTAGCGGATCGCAGTCGGCGAATGTAGTCAGGGGACACATTTTAAGACTTGCGATGTGATTGTGTGCCATCCATCAGATCTGGCGGGAGATCGATGGTGGAGAAGCAATCAAGGGATCGCAATCGGGGGGGAACAAGGGGTGGCACCATTGAAAGTTCCGATTGCGATTTGGAGCGGGAGTGCGATGGCTGTCAGATTTAGAAGTGGTTCGACGGTGGAGAGGGACATCGAAGGGTTCAAAATTAGGGAGCATGGAGGAGGAAACGCGATGCGATGGTGCGATGCAATCAGTGCCAAGCCATCATATCTGTATGGATCGACGGTGGAGATCGCGGTGCGGGGCTTTCAGACCAAACTTCAATCGCATCGGGAAAATTGGTTTAACAAAGAAATGCGCTTGCCCGAAACTTTGCAATTGTGATTAGCACCCGAGGCTGAAGCGCTTGGTCCTGGGCATAGGGCATATGGGGAAGTGGTTTAAGGGGGCTGGCAGAAAAGGGGCTAGGCCCTATTATAAGGTGGAAAGTGGGTTTTTTGCCCCTTTTTAGTGCATTCCAAGGCCAATGGAGGGTAACGATAGGGGAATAAAGGGAAAATTAAACCAGACCAGGGGTGAATGTAGGATTTAAAGGGGATTTTGGGGAAATTTAGAGGGTTAATGGTGGAAATAGAGAGGATTAGAAGGGGATGAAGCAGAGGTTTAGGAGGGATGGTATAAGGGGAAAAAGGAGGCCTTTTGGAGCACAATTTTTCATCATCAGTGAGGCTTATTGACTCAAGAATAGCATAGGGAAATAATCAAAGAGTAGGGAACATGAAGAGGCTTCAAGGATGATGTGTTTACAAGATAAATGCATTCCTTGAAGGCTCATGAAACGATTTAGCCCCCTGCTTATTTTTCAAGGAATTTATAGGGGGATAACAGGATATAGTAAGAAAAATGCTTCTAGTTTTATCACCCAAGAATCTACTACACACTTGAGTGACCCATCAAATGTAGACAATAGAAATCTATTGCCTCTTATCATTCTCTCACTGCATGGTCTTCTTTCTTCTCTCAGTGGAATAAACTGAGGAAAATCTAGGGTCTCTTTGAAAGCCCTAGGTTGGCACTTGTATTCTGCCAAATACCCACTCAGGATCTCATGTTCTAAGTGGTATTATTACTCTTCAGTTCCTCTATGAGAATAGGAAGTGCATGGATCTTCTTCTTCCTCTTGAAACCATTTAGAGGTCTCACTGCAGCTTTCTTCTTCTTGAAACCCTCTAGGAGTTTCATTACTTTCTTTTTCTTCTTTCTTCTTAGATCTGAAAATTTATGAGAGAAATATCATCCTCTCCATAATTTTTTTCTCTGCTACTTATCTTTATAGAAATTTGGCTTGAAGCCCACAGGCTGAGCCAAAGACCTTGCTCTGATACCACTGTAATATCCCAAAAGGGACTGCTCAGCAAAATAGGCCTGAAAAACACATTTTTTCAGGGATGTGTGCTTCAGAAACCAAGATAATCCCTTGGATTCCTTATATATGATAATATAAGACCCAATTCTAGGAGGATATCAGAAAACAAACAAACTAGGTGAGGCAAACATGCCTCCCTCACCTAGTATGGCTTGATAATTGCCCAATGAGGCACTACAGCAATGTATAAACATTGTATTAGAGTAGCAACAGGATAATAACACATGGGATATGTTAATAAACACTTTAATATTAGTAATATATGTAGCAGCAAGGAAAGTGATCTAACCCTTAAACCAAAAGTGGGGAAAAACAGTGATTTAATCCCTAAAAAGGTTATTTTTAGAAATCTGCGTAAAACAAGAGGAAAGTGACGGTTGGATATGTTATATTAGGTCATGAGGGAATCCCATACCTAATTTAAGCTTAAAAAAATCATTATAGCTAAGTTAAACAGACCTCTCACTCTCGAAATGGCTTAGAAACCCTGATTTTCCATGACTTAGAGTATGCAGAGATTATTGAAGCACAAAAAGTGTGACTTTGTGAAGGGGTTAAATATAAAAGGGTATGAAAATCAGTAAATTGGATCAAGGATATGGATCAAACAATTATTAAGATAAAAACAGAGAATTTACATGAAGAATGCCTCAGATTGAGGTGCTGCAACAATGGATTGAAACAAGAAAGCTTAACAGTGTAAATTTCAGGAGGATGAAGCAATATTTTATTAAATTTCAGATCTGGGATAGATCTTCATATAGAAACATAGATCTATTAGAGATATGTAAGCCAAATATGCCCTTCTTTACACTCCCCTTGGGGATCTCAGCAAATGATGCACCACAGTGAGTAGATCTAAGATATAAGTCACAATTTTGCAGTAGTATTTAGGAATTATGCAATATATACAATAGTAATAGATCATATCTGAAGGGTACATGGATTTTTTGGCCAATCCATGGATCACCTCAGTGAAAGGAAGGATCCTTTTCACTAGAGATCTCTCCTCCAGGAGAATTTCCAAACCCCTTGCAACTCTGCTCTGCAAAGAGGATGCAGTCTCTTCAAGGAACTGAGTAGATGGTGATGTAGTATACTTGGCCTGATTCCAAGATAAAAACTGAAGCTCAAACAATGGATGCACTCTTCTAGGAGTTTAAAATACACACTCACTGAGAAGAGGCTCCAATACAAGCTAGATCTGAACTCATCTAGTTCTCCACTTGCTGCAGCTTACAAAAGCAAGAAAACCCTCACAGGATCTGTGTTGCAGTTAGAATTAGAAGCTTGGTCTTAAACTTGATAGTGGACAAGCAATACAAGCTCTCCCAAGAGCTCCTCAATGGGAAGAGATGGATCTCCTAAAAAGGAAACTCCAATGCAATCTAGGCTAAGCAGCCAAGAAAGCTGTTTGTCTAAATAGACGGAAATTCAGAAATTAAATCTTGAAAAACCTCCATATGTTGCCTTCCTCTTCCTTTTATAAGATGGGAGCTTGCCAAAACCCTAAACCACCTTTATCAACTCATCCCTTTCACACAAGAGACCTCCTTCTAGAATTGTGTTGTGCCTCATTGATGAGCACTCCTCCAATACTGCGTTGTTGATATGGTCAAGGTTGACCCAGTCAAGTGGATTTTTTCTTTTCACACTCAAGCGTGTTTATTAAAGTGGCCATGATTTACCCTTGTTCACATTGGGGATGTATTTATTCTTTTATTAGGAGTTTTTGACCCTCCTTTATGTTATCACTATAAAAATTTTCCAAACTTGGATAGTTTGCATTTGTTCCTAAGTTATGGTCTTAGATAGGGGTTAAGTCATTTTTTTATGTTTTTAGAGTCTAAGTCATAAGGTTAGAGTCTCATCTCCATCATCAAGTAAAGTCTAACAACCTTGTTTCACACTTTAAGGATCCCATATTATGTTTCGGAAGTCATGTGTTTAGTCATTTTATTTTTTATTTTTTTGAATAAGCCACAAAACCACGTTTTTGTAGCACAGACAGTGTTAAAAACTAATTTTGCGCTACGAAAACACTGGTCTTTTCATAGCACAAAACCCTGAAAATACATTACATGCGCTACGAAATCTGGGATTCGTAACCAATCCTGTCCAAATGTCAAATCCATCAAATTTCATTAAATTTTCATGATTAGGTGTCAGTCCATGAATCCTTTCTCACACATGCAACCATTCATAACCATTATGAGATTCATTAGGGGTCATTTATCATTAGTCATTTTAAAATTTGAAAAGGGATGGTTGTCCTTGGTTGTATTGTCTCATGCAAAAAACACTTGGTGCATGTCTTTCTTCGAACGATAAGCTTATGGTAAGCAGAAACCAGAGCTTCTCTCAATTTTCAAGCGAGGCTGAACCAGTTATCAAGCAAGGCTGAACCCTTAATCAAGCGAGGCAATTTATTACAGGTTTTTTGAAGCCACAAGGATTTCGAGGGAAATATGATAGAAGAAAAAAGAAACCACAGGTCAGGCCACTGTTTGAGAACAGAACCTGAAGGCATAGAGGCTCTCACCAAGGATAAATCATTCGAAGAAGCTTTCAAGAAAGTAGGATGCTGGAGATTCTGTGAAAAGCTACAGGGAGGTCATAATCAAGTCACAAAAGAATTTGCCATTAATTTCACAGGTTCAAATACAAAGGTTGGAAGATGAAGGGAAATCTAAGAAGATCAAGTCTTCCAAAAAGATGGATTTTAATGATAATATTTCAGATTTTGTGTTCAAGCCTATAAGGCCTCTAACTAGGAATTCAAAAAAGTTGCAAGGGCTAGATGTGGAGTTAGATAAAGTTTGAGAAGTTTCAATTGTTTATGAGGAACCCATAGACCTTTCATCACCTATGCTTGAAGATGACAGAAACAAAGTTTTCCATACTCAAAGAGAAAAGAGTAGTTATGAAGGAATTAAAGAAAAATTAAGACTAGCTAATCTTCAAATTGCTAAGATTAAGAAGAAAGCAAGAAAACATGTTGTTGAGAAGATAAAATTTGGCAGAATTAAGGCTCTATGGGAACTTGAAAGAGTCTCAAAACCTTAAACAGTCAGCAGTGAAGCTCAGTTTTTTACCTGGACTCTTCCTACAATCAAAGAGGCTAAATTTGTGAGAAGGATAAATGTAAATTTAAAGGCTGCTAACAGAAGTTTGAAGAGGTAGATTGAAGATCTTGAAATCCAATTGGAAAACTCTGAAGGTCAGCTACAACATAAGTAAGGCAGTAAGTGACAAATCCCTAATATAATTTTTTTTTGGGAAGAACACCACTTTTTGAAAGCATGGAAAATTTTACTTATATTGTTTATTAAGGTATTTTAGCATCAAGGTAATCATTAAAGGGCTGTAAATATTATTAATATTTGAATATGATGAAAAAACTGTGTAATAAGGAGATACACAGCAATTTTGAGCATTTTGTTAAGGTTTCAAGAGGTAAAACACCTATTTTTTGAAGTGTTGATGTTGATAGAAGATGGAAATGGTTCAAAAATGAAATTCTAGGTGTTAAAGTAGGTGAAATTGGATGTTCAGAGGTGTTTACAAAGGCATAGTTACTGTGCTACGAAAACAACTGATATTTTCGTAGCGTAGACACATCAGCTCTCTTTACACTCTTTCAAGGACTAAATTTTGCACATGTGGAGGGATATGGTTCTATGGAAGTGATAACACATATCACTTGTCTAAAAGGTCAATTTTTGTCAGCAAAAGAATTCGAGGAGCATAAATGAGGGTTAAAGCTATATTGCAGGAAACATGTTCCTAGTTTTCAGGACAGATAAGGGATAAGTTAACAGAATATAACAACAAGGTTATGGACACCATCAAGGTCAAAGATAAGGAGGAGCAGCTATCAAACATAATATTAAATTCCTAGATAAGGTTGTTTTAGTCATAATAAAGAGTTTTACTCCTAATTGTATTAGGACTCTAGAACAGACAGTTAACTGTCACATGTAATTAATAGTCTATTTTAGGAGTAGATAAGTGTCAAGCTAAGAAATTCGAATTCTCCTCAAGCTAGATGAGGAAATCCAAGATTTTAATTATGGATCTATAAGATACATGAGATCGAATTCCTCAAGGTTGGGAAAATTTTCATTACAAGAAAATTATGTCATTGTAGCAAATTGTGTGTTTTTATCATAATACAGATATTGGCTTACTACTCAGGATTCAGAAAGAGTTTTTAATGTGTGATCTTCCTATGGTTTTCCTTATCTATCTATTTGTAGTGGTATAAGCATATGTTACTTAGAATTCATTGGGAAATGCTCTAACTTCCTGCATATGTTTGTAAACTGTGTTTTTTTCACTCTATTTTTGTTTTACTGTTACACCTAACAACTCTGAAATGCCCTGACTTACATGATAAGCTGATGTTGATGTTTTGTGGGAAAATACCTAGACTCCATAGCCCAATAGATGTTTGTTGATCAGTTTTTTCAACCAGTCACACACTTTTATACAATTTATTCCTAGAGTTAGCCATCTAATCCTTAATTCAAAATCTTAAACCTAGTGAGAGAGCCCTCTCAGGTTAAGGAGGCTAAGCCTCAACTAAAAGTTTGGTTTGAAATAGTTACACTGAGGTAGCCTGAACAATAGCCTATCAGGTCCTATTTTGGCGATAACATTTTGGTGCGTCTGTCGGGAGCCTGAAGATTAATCATTCCCAAAATCAAGAAGCTGAATTTCTGAAGGTAGCAGGAGCTCAGAAAGTTTTTCAAGGCTGCAATCTGCCTTGGTGACTCCATACATTTTTAAAGTTTAAAGGCGGCTTCGAGAAGGAGATATACTCGGAGCAATCCTAATCCCAATCCACCTACCATTGTGGATAATCCAAACACTATTTCAAGAGGCAGTCAAAGAATTTCAGAAATATCAGGTACTCCATCTCATTCGAAATCTTTCTCCTCTGAAATATTAAGAAGTCCTGAAGACAAAAGAGTTGATGATAAAATTCATGAAGTGTTGTTTAGGTCAGAAAGTGAAAAGGAATTCATTGATATTATTTTAGACTTGCAAAGGAGGGGAATTGACACTTCAGCCCTAGTAACCCAAGAGGACAAAGAAGAATTTTGGGAAGTTGTTACCTTTGAGCTGTTGTTAGAAAAAGAGTCTCTATATAAACTTAAATAACTTGACCCTTTTGAAGTCCTACTAAAATCTGAAGTTGGTTTTCCCCTTCCAAATTGGAGCTCAATTGTTAGTGGCTTGCAGAAAACAAGTAGCCCTCCTCATATCAGTTCTTCATCTTCTATTTTTGTCATTCCTAAAACTAATTTTCATCTTTTGAGCATGGATGCTCTTGCTAGGTATGCACCACTTGTACTCCCTACTGTTTTGCATGACCTTCCTATTAAATATGCTGCTAGGATTCCTACTTGGGGTAGTGATGAAGAAATTATAGCAGAGGAATTTGTAGATAGATTTAATGATTTTATAGAAAGGGAAGAAGTTGATGATGAAGATGTGAAACTAAGGTTATTTGCACAGAGTTTTATTGGTGAAGTTAGAAAATGGTTTAAAGCTCTTGCACCAGGAAGCAGTAGAAATTGGGATGAGTTTGAAGATAAATTTTTAAAGAAATGGGGAAACAGAACCAATCTAGTTCAAGAACTTACTGAATATAACAGTCTTAGAAGGGCAGTTGATGAGTCTATCCAAAAATTTTCAAAGAGATTTAATAAAGTTTTTGACTCAATTCTAGCTCATTTGAAACCTTCGGAAGCCTTAGCACAAATGAGATATGCTGAAGCATTTGATTATGACTTTTCTATCTTGTTGAGAGAGAGAGAATCACCTTCACTTGATGAAATTCAAAGTGATGCAGTTAAGGTGGAGGTAAACATGATATTTGCTAAAAAGTCAAAAATGGGGAAAACTAAATTGAAAGAAGAAGAGAAACCTTCCACTTCAACTTCTGAAGACAAATTTGATTCAATGATGAAAACCATGGAGAATTTGATGGATAGGTTAGCTCTTAGAAACACATCGGCTCCTCCTGTGAAACATGAACCTAGGTTTATAAATCCTCAATTTAGGAGACCTCAGAACCAGCAAAGGCCAAGAGAAAATAGAAATCAGCAGCTCGATCCTCCAGTGAGACCTCCTTTTCAGTAGAATTTGGTAGATGAAGAAGATGAACTTGAAATTCCTGAAGAATCCATCCATTTTCTTGATGAAGAGATGTCAGGAATTTTCTTGACTAAGGAAGAGCATGATGAGTCAGATTTGGCTAACCAAGAGGGAGAATCATCGGATTATTTTAAGGCATATCAGCATGCCATTTTTGAGATGCAAAATAAATATAATCTCAGAAACAGAAATGTACCTATCACTGCAAGAAAAACACAGCCTAAGAAAGATGCTCCAAAGGTTTTTGAAGATAGAAATGATACCTCAAAGGTGGCTGAAGGTAAAAAGAACACTCCACTTGGTAAGAAAGACACTCAACTTCCTCCTCCTATAAAAGAAGCTGAAAAATCTGTTTTGATTTTCAACCTTGAGAATGAAATTTCAAAAATTAAAATATCAGTCCCGTTTAGCGAGATTCTCAAGGAAAATGAATATAGAATCAAGATTGTTAAGTTGTTAAACTCACAACCAAGAGCTACTGTTATTTTGAATGTTCAAGAGGATAATCCTACTATATATTTGGGTTCGAGGATAGAAGATGAACAAAATGAAGAGTTTCCTCCTTTTTATGTAAGCATTAGTATTCATGATATGACTTTACATAATGATATGTTGGATTCTGGGGCTTCGCATAACCTTATGCCCAAAGTAATCATGGAAAGGATGAGATTAAAAATCACAAGACCATATAAGGATTTATTTTCCTTTGATTCAAAAAGAGTTCAATGTATTGGTCTAATCAAGGATGTTGTTGTTGGTCTAACACAAATCCCAGCAAAGACAGTTGTTATGGACATTGTTGTGGCTGATGTTCCTCCAAAGTTTGGTATGCTATTGTCAAGATCATGGGCAGCGAAAATCAAAAGAACAATGCAGATGGAATTTAACTATGCTACTATTCCAGTTTTTGGTGAACAAAGGAGATTGTATCGTGTAATATTCCTAATTAGCCCAAGCTAATAGGAATATTTCATTTTGTTTTAATTTTATTTATTGATGAATAAAATGTAAAGGAGGACATGAAAAACTCCTAAAACATAAAAATAAATCAATTCCCAATGTGAACAGAAATAAATCAGGGCTTTCTTAATAAAATCCACTTGTGTGTGAATAGGATTGAGCCACTTGACCGGGTCAACAGGACCAAATCACTAAGTAGACCAGATGCATTGAACCACTTTGAAGACCCAACGCAGTTCTAGAAGGAGGATCCCATATGAAAGGGGTTAATTCATTTGAGGTGGTTTAGGGTTTTGCACATCCTCATATTATAAAAGGAAGGAGAAGTATCAAGGAAAAGTTTTTTGATGATAATTAGATTTTGATATTGCTTGAGCAACTCAAACTCTCTTGGTTGTTTAGCTAAGAGAAAGGAATTTCCTGTTTAGGAATTCCTCTTCCTTCCTTGAGGGTCTCTTGGAGGAGATTGTGCTACATTGATCTAATATCTAGCATTTTGGCCAAGATTCACCTCCCTTGACAGTGTAAATCTTGATTAGGGCTTCACTGTTTATAGAGATGCAACAAGTGGAATAAGATCTATTCAGATCTGAAGAGTTCTATTACATCTTTTCAGTGGGGAAGTCATCTAAACCATTGGCAGGAGTGCAATAGCTATTTTGAGCTTCAGATTATTATCTTGGAATGAGGCCAAAGTGTGCATCACTTCATCAACACAGTTAGCTTTAGAAACTACGTTATTTTGCAGACAGAGTTGCAGTGTTTATTTGCTAACAGTTTGGAGGGGAGATCTCCGGTGAAAGGGTTCCTTTCCTTCACTGAGGTGATTCGTGGATTGGCGAACCAATCCATGTCCTATTTTAGATCTGATTTTCTGTGTGACTTATTCTTCAGAAATTTCTAAATTTTACTGTAGATCCATGGTGTAGATCTCAGATCTATTCAGTGTCCTTCATTATAAGCTGAGATCCCCAAGGGGAATGTACTTAAAAGTCATTTTTACATATAGATCCCATTTATATATATCATTTTGTACTCTGATCTATTATATATCTGAAAATTAATGAAACATTGCTTCATATTTCTTAAAATTACGTTGTTTGGTTCATCCTCTACTTCTTGTGTCACAAAGCTTGGGTTTTAGGCCTTTTCTTCAAGTATAGATCTGTATTTCATAGTGTAATATATTTGAATAATATTCTCAGCTTGTCATACTATTATATCTGCATAAAATCACCAAACCCTAATGAAAATACGCTCTCTAAGCTTTAGCAAATTTCTGCATACTCCAAGTCATGGGAAATCAGCAATTTTAAGCCTAGTCGGGAATGGAGGATCTGTTTAACATATCAAAACGAAATTTTTTTGCTGAAATTTAGCATGTGAATCCTGCTTGACCTAATATAACATATCCCAGAGCCATGACCCTTATTTTTATGCACATTTCTAAATAAAGTCATTTTAGGGCATGAAAATATGCTTTTCCTCACCTTTTTTAGAATAAAAGCTGAGTAAAGGTTGCTGCAGTACTTGGAATTGATTTCTGAGTGTTTTTAAACACATTTTATAATAGCTGAAGCACACGTCCCTGAAAAATGCATTTTTTAGGCATGTCTTACTGAGCAATCCATTTTGGGAACATTACAGTGGTATCAGAGCATGATCTCTGGCACAACTTGTGAGATCAAGCTATCAGATAAGTGAAGAGAAAGAAAATATATTAGAATGTTGGAGAGGATGAGATTAATCTCATCAGTGTTCATATCTAAGAAGGGCCTCTCCAAAGAGATAAATCAGAAGAGAGAAAGAAGATGCACCGAGACTCTTAGAGGGTTTCGAGAAGAAGAAAGTTGCAGTGAGACCTACAGAAGGTTTCAAGTAGGAGAGGAAGACCCATGCACTTCCTACCCTCACAAAGAAGATGAATTTTACAGAAAGAACAAGAGCATGGCCCCCCCACCTGGAAGAATGGCAGAAGAGGAGATCTCCCTGCTCCTTTTCCAGACCCGGAAGGGTATTGAAAAAGATCTCATGGAGATTGAGAGGGTGGAGACTTGTACCAGTGCTAGCACAACCTTGGAGGAGCGGCCCTCAGTAATAGAGGAATACTACATAGTTTCAGAAGAAGCTCTTGCTTCTACATCTCACCAAGGTATGATTAAAAATCCATCTATTGTCATTTCAGCACATTGTATGAAGGGATATACATCTTTTCATGCTGCTGATTTAGAACAACAAAGTTGCACTGCGCTGTGCAAAGGCGGTGAGGAAGAAGAGAGGAACCATTCCTCATTGGCACATTCACATGGAAGCTTCATTCATGAAGCAATAGAGGGTGGAATGATAGATGGTAGACATCTTGAAGTGAGAAACCCTTTCTCCCTTCTAGATGACCCTTTCTCAATGAGCACATCCCTACTCAAAGAGAAACTTATACTTGGAGAAAATCCAAGGTCCCTTTGGTTTTGGGAGGCCATGCATGAGGAGAAGACCTCATGGACAGAATTCATTGGAGGTGCACTTCAGCACATCATGGAGTGCAAAGTTCTTCAACAGCTTGAGGAGGATCTTCCCTTCTCACAAGAGCATATAGTAGATGGAGGACATCTTCATATGGATAACATCTCTCATGACTGTGTTGGAAATTTCTTGAGCCATGTACATCATGATGGGAGGTTTTTTCCTACCACCTATTTGGGTCCTCATAGGGTCAAATTAATCCTTGGAAAGATTTCATTTCAAGATCCCATGAAATGTAGGAATTTGAATTAGGATGATGGTAGCCCTCATGGGAGGAGTACCAGGATGAAGGGTGGAAGGAGACATCCACAAGAGGTTGAGTGGATGTGGATGTAGAGCAAGAAGCTGGAGAGCTACTTGCAAATCTATGACACTGGGCAGCAAGAGGCTTGGCTGTGTTGGTTTCTCTTGAAAGAGTTTGGTCATCACTCTCTTTCTAAGGGCATGTGGTAGAATACTTGCATCATGGGGCAACAAAGAGTATGGGTACATTGTGTTAGAATAACATTCTTCATGTCAAATAGCATGTTGTAACTACATGATTTGGATGATGGAAGTATGAGGAGGTAGAAAAATATTTTGTTGCTTGGGATGTTCTTGAGAGAGCAAGGGCAGATTTGCTCTCACAATTTTCATGATGTTGCAGGAGTAGATGGCACTATCATAGTGCAAAGGGGTTACTCCTTGGCCTTAGATGTTAAAGAAGGACTTTCTTCATGGGGAGGACTTCTCATATGTAGCAGCATTATGGGAGATGCCTTTGACATTGTACATGTCAAATATTGGAGCTATGTGTTGATGGGAGCCTATTTTCATAGGCCAACAGCGTTGTCACTTTGGAGCTGGGATTTATTGTTGGAGTATTCCCAGGATCATTTCTCATTCAATGCACTTGGTGATCAAAGAGGAGGTGAAGAATATGGGGTGGTAGATGGAGACATCTATTACTGTGGTGTGCTTTTCTTGACTTGGGTTTCCAAGTAGGAGGAGAAGGACTTTCATGAAGCCCTTGGTTCATTCCCCTTAATGGGAGTGTGCCAATCTATTATTGAGGATTCATTCATGGATCCATGTATCTTCTTGCTTCCAGCATATGGTGAGAGCTTTTGCTTGCATCCTCTTACCATCTTTTGACAGTGCATTGCTCCACAAGAAGGCAAGCTATTCATTGAGCTCCATGATCTACATTTGGCCAAATGATATGATGGATACAACCATCTCATATGTGGCTTTGGGAAAAGATGTTTTTCTTACATGTATGTTCATTTGATTCATATGATTAACCATGTAACAGGAAACAATTTGCCATGTATTCTTCTGAAGCAGCAGCTTGTAAAACTGCGCCGTGAAGACTTGGGAAACTATTGGTACTCTCTTACATCACATAGACCCTTCATTATTTCCTTCATGATGATTATAGTCATGTTCTCAATTGCTTATATTGATTTTATCTTGATGAGAGACATGATGTTGAGTAAGGCACATGGTTTGGATGTGTCCTTTTGGGAAGTAGGTTCCCACATTTTCTACAGTACATGTTCTAATGGGAACATGGGAAGAGTTGTGGCCACCATGACCAAACACTTTTTTCTCTTGGAGGTGGGCCATGTGTGTGATGGAAAACATTATGATGATACCCTTTTTTCCATCACATATGGAACATTTTGGGCTAACTGGTTTTACCGCGTTGGAGGGAGGATCTTTGCAGATCTACTCTTCATGATGCCACTTGAGGGTAATATCCTTGTAGCCCAAAATTATTTTGCACTCTACACTTATCTTAAGTGGAGAGGAATAAAGCATGGGGTAGGCTATCTTGTCTACCATATGCATATTTTCAGCCCACCTATTTTGTGGGAGCTCAAGGTGGAGGAACATTTTCAGGAGTTGCCATGTTTGGAGGTGACTCATTTTGTGTGGATGATTGCTTGGGGATGTAGGATCCATATGGGAATGTTGTTTCCCAATACATTTCATATCCCATGCCTCAAGGGGGCAGCACCTTATTGCCTTATTGATTACTCTACTTATTCATGATGATAGCTATTCAGTTAATTTACATGCTTGGGAGAGGCAATATGGAGATTCATTGTTGACACAATATCTCATTATTTGGAAGAGAACATCATATGTGGATGCCACAATAGGAGGAGGGGACATCCTTCAGTTCTATCCTTGCAGTTGCCTGAGGACAAGAAACATTTGGGCGGGGAGGACTGTAATATTCCTAATTAGCCCAAGCTAATAGGAATATTTCATTTTTTTTTAATTTTATTTATTTATGAATAAAATGTAAAGGAGGACATGAAAAACTCCTAAAACGTAAAAATAAATCAATTCCCAATGTGAACAGAGACAAATCAGGGCTTTCTTAATAAAATCCACTTGTGTGTGAATGGGATTGAGCCACTTGACTGGGTCAACAGGACCAAATCACTAAGCAGACCAGATGCATTGAACCACTTTGAAGACTCAACGCAGTTCTAGAAGGAGGATCCCATGTGAAAGGGGTTAATTCCTTTGAGGTGGTTTAGGGTTTTGCACATCCTCATATTATAAAAGGAAGGAGAAGTATCAAGGAAAAGGTTGTTGATGATAATTATATTTTGAGATTTCTTGAGCAACTCAAACTCTCTTGGTTGTTTAGCTAAGAGAGAGGAATTTCCTGTTTAGGAATTCCTCTTCCTTCCTTGAGGGTCTCTTGGAGGAGATTGTGCTACATTGATCCACTATTTGGAATTTTGGCCAAGCTTCACCTCCCTTGATAGCATTAAACTTGATTAGGGCTTCACTATTTAGAGATCTGTAGCAAGTGGAATCATATCTATTCAGATATGAAGAGTTCTATTGCATCTTTTCAGTGGGGAAGTCATCTAAACCATTGGCAGGAGTGCAATAGCTGTTTTGAGCTTAATATTATTATCTTGGCATGAGGCCAAAGTGTGCATCACTTCATTAGCATAGTTAGCTCAAGAAACTGCGTTATTTTGCAGGCAGAGTTGCATTTTTTATTTGCTAACAGTTTGGAGGAGAGATCTCCGGTGAAAGGGTTCCTTTCCTTCACTAAG
This sequence comes from Pinus albicaulis, assembly GCA_034641835.2. NCBI lineage: Eukaryota > Viridiplantae > Streptophyta > Pinopsida > Pinales > Pinaceae > Pinus > Pinus albicaulis. The sequence continues at coordinate 1,340,554,894 of CM076578.1, forward strand.
GTGATCCATGGATTGGCCAACCAATCCATGTCCTATTTTAGATCTGATTTGCTGTGTGACTTATTCTTCAAAAAAATTTGAATTTTACTGCAGATCCATGGTGTAGATCTCAGATCTATTCAGTGTCCTTCAGTATAAGCTGAGATCCCCAAGGGGAATGTACTTAAAAGTCATTTTTACATATAGATCCAATTTAGATATATCATTTTGTACTCTTATCTGTTATAGATATGAAAATTAATGAAACACTACTTCATATTTCTAAAAATTACGCTGCCTGGTTCATCCTCTACTTCTTATGTCATAAAGCTTGGGTTTTAGGCCTTTTCTTCAAGTATAGATCTGTATTTCCTAATGTAAGATCTTTGAATCATATTCTCAGCTTGTAATTTTTTTATCTCTACATAAAATCTTGAAAACCTTCAGAAAATACGCTCTCTAAGCTTCAACAAATTTCTGCATACTCCAAGTCATGGGAAATCAACAATTTTAAGCCTAATTGGGAATGGAGGATCTGTTTAACATAGAAAAGCACACTATTTTTTGCTGAAATTTGGCATGTGAATCCATCTTGACCTAATATAACATATCCCAATTCCATGACCCTTATTTTTATGCACATTTTTTAATACAGTCATTTTAGGGCATTAAAACCTGCTTTTCCTCACCTTTTTGAGAATAAAAGCTGAGTAAAGGTTGTTACAGTACTTGGAATTGATTTTTGAGTGTTTTTGAACAAATTTTGTGATAGCTTAAGCAAAAATCCCTAGAAAATTCATTTTTCAGGCATGTCTTGCTGAGCAATCCATTTTGGGAACATTACATATCGAGAGACTAGAATGGCTTACATGGTAAGTAGCAAAGATAAGCCTTAAAATTTTCCTATTTATACCTTTGATACTAAGCTTGGATCTTCCATTCTTTTTAATGAGTTAGATGATAGTGTTAATGAAGAAATAAGAGCAGAAAATCAGGGAACAAAAAATCAACAAGTAAATGACAAACAGATGGAAGAGCGGTGGTCAATGCACTTTGATGGATTGGCAGGAAAAGAGGGAGCAGGAGCAGGGATTTGGATTACAATTCCAACTGATGAGAGCAATTTTTACTCTTACAAACTAAATTTTGATTGCACAAACAACATGGCTGAATATGAGTCTTTGATTTTGGGTCTAGATCTTCTTAAAAAAATGAAGGCTCGAGATATTTCTATTTTTGGAGATTCTGAATTGGTTATTAGACAAGTGGAAGGTGTTTATCAAACAAAGGATGTAAGAATGAGGGCTTATATAAATTTAGTTTTAGACATGTTAGAGAATTTTCAATCTTTTTCCTTCATAGTCAAATCTAGAGATCAAAATTCCATTGTTGATTTTCTTGTTGTCTCTGCAAGTCTCTTCATCATTCCTATGCATTCAAATGAAAAATATGAGATTGAAATTTGTCATAGACCAGCCATACCGGAAATATCACAAACTGGCAAGTTTTTGAAGATGATCAGCAGGTAAAGAATTTTATTGAGCTGAAAGAAGAATTTGAAAATACACATATAGATCAGCAAAATTTGTTTGTTGAGTCTAAAGGAAATTCTGAAGTTTTGAAATTGAAGAATAATGCAATACCAAAGGGTCTTATTCCTCTTGAGAAGATTTTTGATCAAAATGATGTTTTTAAAGCGCTAAAATTACAAGCTGATGAAGAGGAAGTAGAGAGTTGTAATCTTGGTACATTAGCTTTGCCTAAAATGATAAAAATTTCAAAGTTTCTTTCAGCTGATATGAAATTCAAATATATTGAGATGTTGAGGAGGTTTGTGGATGTTTTTTCTTGGAATTATGTTGATTTAAAGCAGTATGATCCTTCCATTATTCAGCATACTATTCCTATCAAAGACAATGAGAAACCTTTCAAACGGAAGTTGAGGAGAACTAACCCCCTTCTCATGCCATTGATTGAAAGGGAGATCAAGAAACTCTTTGATGCAAAAATCATTGTCCCAATCAGATTCTCCAATTGGCTTGCAAATTTGGTACTGGTTAGAAAGAAAAATGGAGGAATCAGAGTTTGTATTGACTTCAGAAATTTGAACAAAGCATAATTAAAGGACAAATATCCTCTTCCCAAGATGGATACAATTATGCAAAATATTGTTGGTTCTCAAAGAATGTCAATGCTTGATGGTTTTTCAGGTTACAATCAGATTATTGTACATCTGGATGATCAGGAAAAAACAACTTTCACAACACCATGGGGTACATTCATGTATGCCAAGATGCCTTTTGGTCTCATGAATGCGGGAGCTACTTTCCAAAGAGCAATGGATATTGTTTTTTCTGAAGAAAAGGATAAGTGGGTGGTTGTTTATCTTGATGATATAACAGTATTTTCAAAGAAAGAAGAAGATCATTTGAAACACTTAGAAAATGTTCTGCTGAAATGTAGAAGGTTTGGTATTTCTCTTAATCCTACTAAAAGAATTTTTTATTTAACTTCAAGCAAATTACTTGGTCATATCATTTCTGAAGATGGAATTAGGATTGATCCTAATAGAGTTAATGCAATTCAAAAGGTAGATTCTCCAAGAAGTAGGAAAGAGATTCAATCATTTCTTGGAAAAGTGAATTTTGTTAGACGCTTCATTCCTAACTTTGATGAGATTGTCAAAGATATTACAAGGATGTTAAAGAAAGGAGTTGATATCAAATGGACAGTTGAAGCTAGAAGATCTTTTGAGCAAATCAAGCAGGCACTTACACAAGCACTGGTACTCATCAGTCCAAATTTTTCCAAAGAATTTATGGTTTTTACATTTTCTTCCGAAAACACAATTGCTGGAGTTTTGCTACAAAAAGGAAAGCAAGGTACTGAGCAACCTATTTATTTCTTTAGTAAAACATTAGAAAATGCTGAGTTGAAGTATAATATCTAGAAAAACAAGCCTATGCTTTGGTGAAAGCTATAAAATATTTCAGAATTTATATTCTGCATTCTCATGTCGTGGCATATGTTTCGAGTGATGTTTTAAAAGACATTCTAACTCAGGCAGATCTCGATGGTAAGAGGGGAAATTGCGTCTCCAAATTGCTAGAATATGATATAGATATCAAACCAACCAAGTTGGTGAAGGGACAAGGCTTGGCGAAACTAATGACTCAGTCAAATCCAGACTGTCTTGACATAAATCTGAATGCAGAAATATCATAAATTTCTGATGATGAAGAGGAAATGGTTGAAATTGAAGAGAAATACATCACTTCTGAGTGGTATAAAGATGTGGTTTCTATTCTACAACATCACAAAGCTCCCACTGATCTAACAAAGTCCAAAGCAAGGTTTTTAAAGTTAAAATCTTTAAGATATTTTGTATATGACAGAAATCTATTTTGGAAAGATACAGGAGGAATTTTGCTGAATTGTTTAACTAAAGAAGAGGCCGATAAATTCATTGAAGAATTTCATAAAGGTGATTGAGGAGGACACCATTATTGGAAGGCTACAGAAAATAATATTCTCAAAGCGGGATATTTTTGGCCAACAATATTTAAAGACATTTATAAAAGAATTTATGCATGTCACAAATGCCAAATTTTTGAAGGAAGAAGAAAGCTTGTACCTCTACCTTTGGTTCCTATATATATGGAAGCTTCTTTTCAGTAGTGGGGGTTAGACTTTATTGGAGAGATACATCCACCATCATCAGGGCAGCATCACTGGATTCTCACAGCAAGGGAATACTTCACCAAATGGATAGAGGCGATACCAACAAGGCAAGCTAATGATTATGTAATTATTTCTTTTCTAGAGAATAATATATTGTCTAGATTTGGCTGTCCCATGAAGATTATAACAGATAATGATCAAGCATTTAAGTCCAAGAAAATGATAATTTCTGCCATCAATACCACATCACTCTTGGGCACTCTACTGCATATTATCTGCAAGGGAATGGTCTTGCCGAATCATAAAATAAGAGCATTGTAAGGATCATTAAAAATGTATTGCAGGAGAACAAAAAAGCTTGGCACTTGAAGTTGAAGTACGCCTTATAGGTTGACAGTATTTGTACAAAGAGGTCAATTGGGACCTCACCATATGAACTTGTCTATGGTGCTAAAGCTATTTTTTCAACATCACTTGGGGTGCCAGTCATGAAGTTAATTCAAGGACTTGAAGAGGAACCAAATTTCATTCAGAGGAGGATCAACCAGTTGATAGCCTTACAAGAAAAGAGAAATGAATTCTATGACATCTATCAACAAGTTCAAAACAGAATCAAGAAAACATTTGATAAGAAGATCAAAGAAGATAGTTTCAAGCTACAAGACAAAGTGCTGAAATGGGACGCCAAAATTGAGGAAAAGGGAAAGCACGGTAAGTTTGAGAATTTATGGAAGGGTCCTTTTAAGATTGCTGGTTTTCATAGGAAAAACACTTATATATTGCAGGAAATTGATGGAGGATCATATGTTGGAGGGCCTGTTAATGGTAGGTTCCTAAAGCATTATGCTTGTTGAAGTTTTATTAGTCACTCATGACATTGTACATATTCCATATTTATCATTTTTATTGCCAATAATGACAAGTTGAAACAAATATCTTAAGCCCAAGGTGAAGGCCCAAACAATTTGAAGAAGATGCTTGTCAATACGAATTTATGTTTTTATAAAAAGTGGATAGCACTGGAGCTGCGGGTTCTTAGTGCACCACAGGGGCACACTATCCCAAGTGGAGCCACTGTTATCACTATAAAATTTTTCCAAACATGGACAGTTTGCATTTGTTCCTAAGTTATGGTCTTAGAGAGGGGTTAAATCATTTTTTATGTTTTTAGAGTCTAAGTCATAAGGTTAGAGTCTCATCTCCATCATCAAGTAAAGTATAACAACCTTGTTTCACACTTTAAGGATCCCATATTATGTTTCGAAAGTCATGTGTTTAGTCATTTTAAATTTTTTTTTTTTGAATAAGCCGCGAAACCACATTTTCGTAGTGTAACAGTGTTAAAAACTGCTTTTGCGCTACGAAAACGCTAGTGTTTTCGTAGCACAAAACCCTGAAAATACATTGCATGTGCTACGAAATCAGGGATTCGTAACCAATCCTGTCCAAATGTCAAATCCATCAAATTTCGTTAAATTTTCATGATTAGGTATCAGTCCACGAATCCTTTCTCACACATGCAACCATTCATAACCATCATGAGATTCGTTAGGGGTCATTTATCATTAGTCATTTTAAAATTTGAAAAGGGATGGTTGTCCTTGGTTGTATTGTCTCATGAAAAAAACACTTGGTGCATGTCTTTCTTTGAACGATAAGCTTATGGTAAGCAAAAACCAGAGCTTCTCTCAATTTTCAAGCGAGGTTGAACCAGTTATCAAGCAAAGCTGAACCCTTAATCAAGCAAGCTAGTTTCTCTGAAATCAAGTGAGGCAATTTATTACAGGTTTTATAGAAGCCATATGGATTTCGAGGGAAATATGACTGAAGAAAAAAGAAACCACAGGTCAGGCCACTATTTGAGAACGGAACCTGAAGGCATAGAGGCTCTCACCAAGGATAAATCAGTCGAAGAAGCTTTCAAGAAAGTAGGATGCTGGAGATTCTGTGAAAAGCTATAGGGAGGTCATAATCAAGTCACAAAATAATTTGCCAATAATTTCACATGTTCAAATACAAAGGTTGGATTTTTAAAATCGCCAATTTCTCCTGAAATTATGTCATTAGTGACAGAGATTCCAAGGGGAGAAGAAAGATGGTTCAAGAACTTCAGGTTTGAAATGGAACCTTGTAAAATATTTTTGAAGCCAGAATTTGTCGACATAGATTTAACCAAAGTAGTGCCAAGAGGTTATGTCAAGGATACATATGCTAACTTGCTCTCCAACATTCAAAGGTACTTCACCTGTGAAGGAAGATACCATAAGGTGTATTCTTACCATTTAAAACTATTATTGCATTTCATTGGAATAATTTCTCTAGATTTACCTTTTTTCCTATTTTGAAGTTTTGCCAAGATGGCAAATAAGGTGCAGATGAAAAGTTAGGCATGTGAAACTTCATTATTCCATCATGGTCTTGTTAAATTAATATTTTTGCATGGACTTCAGAGGGTGAATAGAGAATGGTATGCATTTCTTTTTTTGTGTGGACTTGGGGTGGAAACATATGGAACAGGTGTTAGCTCTAGGGCCAAAGAAAATCACCATTAGAAACCACTGACCGTGCAGAAACAAGATCAAAGAGATTTGTCAAGTTAAAGCATAGAAAGCAAGTGAAAGAGGTAGAGATTAAAACACCAGTGATTATTCAAGAAACCCCTCAACCTGCACAAAAGAGGACAACAAAAGGTAAGGAAGCAGTAAAAGAACAGTCAACCAGCAAATCAACCCAGAAAAGATTGACTAGAAGTCAAATAGCAAGGGAAAAAGGAAAAACAGTGGTTTCAGAAGATCCAGGTTTCAAGGGTAGTTTGAATGATATTTTACAAGATATTGATATTGAGGAATATCCTTTAGTGCAGGTAGATTTTATAAATTTGGATGAAGGGAAATCTAAGAAGATCAAGTCTTCCAAAAAGCTGGATTTTAATGATGAAATTTCAGAGTTTGTGTTCAAGCCCAGAAGGCCTCTAACTAGGAATTCAAAAAATTTGCAAGGGATGGACGTGGAGTTAGATAAAGTTGGAGAAGTTTCAAATGTTTATGAGGAACCCATAGACCTTTCATCACCTATTCTTGAAGATGACAGAAACAAAGTTTTCCATACTCAAAGAGAAAAGAGCAGTTATGAAGGAATTAAAGAAAAATTAAGACTAGCTAATCTTCAAATTGCTAAGCTTAAGAAGAAAGCAAGAAAACATGTTGTTGAGAAGATAAAATTCGACAGAATTAAGGCTTTGTGGGAACTTGAAAGAGTCTCAAAACCTGAAACAGTCAGTAGTGAAGCTCATTTTTTTAACTGGACTCTTCCTACAATCAAAGAGGCTAAATTTGTGAGAAGGATAAATGTAAATTTAAGGGCTACTAACAGAAGGTTGAAGAGGCAGATTGAATATCTTGAAATCCAATCGGTAAACTTTGAAGGTTAGCTACACCAGAAGTAAGGTAGTAAGTGACAAATCCCTAATATAATTTTTTTTGGGAAGAACACCACTTTTTGAATGCATGGCAAAGTTGACTTATATTGATTATTAAGCTCTTTTAGCATCAAGGTATTCCTTAAAGGGCTGAAAATGTTCTTAAGATATGAAGATGATGAAAAAACTATGTAATAAGGAGATACACAGCAGTTTCGTAGCGTGCTACGAAACTGCCGCAAGTGCTCAACAGTTTCATAGCGTGCTACGAAACTGGCATAGGTGCAGTTTTGAGCATTTTGTTAAGGTTTCAAGAGGTAAAACACCTGGTTTTTGAAGTGTTGATGCTGCTAGAAGATGGAAATGGTTCAAAAATGAAGTTTCAAGTGTTAAAGCAGGTGAAATTGGATGTTAAGAGGTGTTTACAAAGGCATAGTTACTGCGCTACGAAAACAACTGATATTTTCATAGCGCAGACACATCATCTCTCTTTACACTCTTTCAAGGACTAAATTTTACACAAGTGGAAGGATATGGTTCTATGGAAGTGATAACACATATCACTTGTCTAAAGGGAGAATTTTTGTTAGCCAAAGGATTCGAGGAGCATAAATGAGGGTTAAAGCTATATTGCAGGAAACATGTTCCTAGTTTTCAGGACAGATAAGGATAAGTTAACAGAATATAAAAACAAGGTAATGGACACCATCAAGGTCAAATATAAGGAGGAGAAGCTATCAAACATAATATTAAATTCCTAGATAAGGTTGTTTTAGTCATAATAAAAAGTTTTACTCCTAATTGTATGAAGACTCTAGAACAGACAGTTAACTGTCACATGTAATTAATAGTCTGTTTTAGGAGTAGATAGGTGTCAAGCTAAGAAATTCAAATTCTCCTCAAGCTAGATGAGGGAATCCAAGATTGTAATCATGGATATATAAGAGACATGAGATCGAATTCCTCAAGGTTGGGAAAATTTTCATTACAAGAAAATTATGTCATTGTAGCAAACTGTGTGTTTTTATCATAATACAGATATTGGCTTACTACTCAAGATTCAGAAAGAGTTTTTAATGTGTGATCTTCCTATGGTTTTCCTTATCTATCTATTTGCAGTCGTATAAACATATGTTACTTAGAATTCACTAGGAAATGCTCTAACTTCCTGCATATGTTTGTAAACTATGTTTTGTTCACTCTGTTTTTGTTTTACTGATACACCTAAAAACTTTGAAATGCCCTGACTTCCTTGATAAGCTAATGTTGATGTTTTGTGGGAAAATACCTATACTCCATAGCCCAATAGATGTTTGTTGATCATTTTTTTCAACCATTCATACACTTTTATACAATTTATTTCTAGAGTTAGCCATCTAATACTTAATTCAAAATCTTAAACCTAGTGAGAGAGCCCTCTCAGGTTGAGGAGGCTAAGCCTCAACTAAAATTTTGGTTTGAAATAGTTACACTAAGGTAGCCTGAACAACAACCTATCAGGTACTATTTTGGTGATAACACTTTACATGATTATTATTTGAGCAAAAAAAACAAAATGAAATTTAATATTCCTATTAAAATAGGAATATTACACTGTGACCCCATTCTGATGTGGGTTATGAGGCGCTATGAGTTCTCTTTGAATTCCTTCTTTGATACAGAAGTATTTGAATTCATTCGAGATATATTCACCACCATTATCACTCCATAGAGCTTTCACTTGCTTCCATGACTCGTTCTCCACCAATGCTTTAAAGTCATAGAACTTTGAGAACGTTTCTCTCTTATTCTACATGAAGAAGATCCATCATCTACGAGAATATTCATCAACAAATATAACATAATACCTGAATTTTTCTATTGAAGTAACTGAGAAAGGTCCACACACGTCTATGTGAATTCTCTCCAGGATCACCGAAGCATGGTTCTCCTTCTCATGGAAGGTGGTCTTCACAAAATTACCCATAGTACATCCCTTGCACTGATCTGAATGCGCAAGAGTAACCTTGGGAAGTCCAGTAGAAATCTGTTGAAAAATCTTCAAAGCTCCATGGTGAAGATGGCCCAATCTCCTGTGTCATAATTCGCCCTCATACCGGCTCACCACTTCTTCTTCTTTTCCCATCATTGCAGTGCAGACATCTACCTTCAGCTTGTAGAGATTCTTAACTCGAATCCCTATCCTCTTGGTTTGACACATTGTTTTATGTCACAGGAAGGCTTTTGCATCGCTAAAAACAATGTCATAACCTCTGTCTTCCAACATTGCGACCGAGACCAAGTTCTTCTTCAGACCTGGAACATGCATAACATATTTCAACAGAAACGGATTACCTAAATCCCTCTCAAAGGTAATGGTCCCAATTTCGATCGCATTTTATTGACCATCATCACCCATCTCTATATGCATTTGGAGATCCTTCTCCTCCAAGTCACTAAACAACTCCTTGTCTCCCGTCATATGGAAAGATGCACCACTATCAGGATACAAAAATTATCCCATTGAGCTTGAAACCAAGAATGTGATCAAGGAGAAATCAAGTTCAAATTGCGAGGCTAAGGCCTTACCCGCTGCAACTCCAAAAACCTTCTTGTTCTTCTTCTTCTGTGGGAGGTTAGTGGCGAAATGCCCATGTTCGTGATAATGAAAACACTTCACCTTGGAAAAATCCTAATTCTTGCCTTTAGCTTCGGATTTTGGATGGGATTTCTTCCCCTTGCCCTTCCTTGATTTGGCAGCCAAAGCGCAATTCTCTTCATCTTCATTCTTCGATGAAGAGCCAACCCTGGTACTTCGCCTTATCTCCTCCTGCACAAGTTCCGACCAAAGTCACTCCCAACTCGGTAGTTTCTCCCATCCATTGATAGAGTCTTCGTAGCTATGCCAACTCTTCGGAAGCCCAAAGAGAGCCAAGCTCACCAAGTCATCATCATCACCAGTAATCCCCACACTTCGCAGTTCATCCCTAAAGTGGACAAACTTCATGAGATATTTTGGAATATTGTCGCCCTTCTCCATTTTTATTTTTCTGAGCTTATCCTTCAACGCCAACTTCCTCTGGTCACTGCTGCTTTGGAACAAATATGTCAAAGCCTTCCACATTACAAATGGAGTGGCTTTCCCATGAAGGCTGGACACAATATGATCCTTCACACCTTCCAACAGAATTATTATTGTCTTTGCTACCTTCTTTTTCCATGCATCAAGTAATGTAGCATCACTAGAACCCGGCTTAGGAACATCGATATCGATGAACTCCTTCTATCCATTATCTTCTAGCACTACCTCCATCCTATCCTTCTAGGCTATGTAATTCGAGCTACCCTTAAGGGCATACTCCAATCACAACCCATTGAAAGACATTTCAATGTATACTCAACTGTCGCACCAAGAAATTTCTGCAGCAAATTCGAATTGTCCACCAGCGCAAACTCAACAATTCTTCACAATTGCAATCTTCAAGAATTAACACTGCTTTGATTCCATGTATAAATTATATAACATATGCATGTATATATCCATATTCTCCTGATCTAATAATATTTATCTTCTTGCTAAAAACATAATCATTCCACTGTTAAACTTGCAGAAATTTAAAACTCAACTGCAAACACATGTGAATAAATTCAATCGCACATAACACAATTGTTTAATGGGAAAGCTTGAAGCTAAAAACCCCAACTATCATATATTATGTATCATGGAGATTATGTAACAATATCATACAAAGCTTAGTACATCAATCTCTCAGTACAATCAATCGTCACACACTAACATGAAGAAATCCGCAAATCCATGCACTGATTTCTTGCCACTTGATAACCTGCCTCCACTACGCAATCCCTGCTGAAGAAGACCCCTGAATGAATTCAAATCTACCTTGCATTGACTGCGCTATCCTCATTCGAAAATCCAATGTGTGTGTGATGTAATCAATGAATCACTATAGTCACAACGGATATTCCATCTCACCCGTTCACCTATCTCTCCACTGGGTCTCCACTGGAACTGACATGCACTATAGTTAACTATTGTTTCTATTCATTTTTTAGTGAGTTATTAGTTGTGAATTAATTAACTAATTAATTCAGTTAACTCTCACTAGTGTATCTTTCAGTTAGACTAGATACCTAGCTCAACTGAGTTTAACTCACTTAACTGAGTTAAACTGAATAAAACTCCATAAACTACTCTTCCAACTCTGTCATAACTTTTCCACTTCAGTTCTCACTGATTCCTCCATGCATGAGCCACCATAAACCCTAGGAATTGCATAATTCCTTCAGCCCACTGATTTTCCAAATCTGTATACTGAAATAAAGTGCTCCAAGAGAATAAGTTGATATTTAGAGTCTGATTATTATTAAGGGATATTAATAATTGACACATCTATTTTTAGATCGAAGATCTATAAATAGACTTCTCCCAATATTCTAAAAATAGAATTTCATCTATTTTTCCAACTTGACCAACCATCCAAAAATAGCATCCTGCAACTTTTGAAATATGATCACCATGTCGAAAAATAGACTTACACCTAAAAATAGCCTACGGGCCCACTTAGTGAAGGTGACTGATTTTCACTAAGCTTAATCATCTTGTTGAATCTCACACTAGGCCCTAGAAAAATTCTGAGAAGATGTGTGAGGGAGGAAGAAGTTTTTGATAACCTCTCTGCATGTCACGATATCCCTTGTGGAGGCCAATTTTTTGAAAAAAGGACTTCCTTCAAAGTTTTGCAGGCATGATACTATTGGCCTACCCTTCACCAGGATTCCGTAGGATACACTAGTAGGTGCGACTAGGGCCAAAGGATGGGGAAACCTACACAAAGGCATGAGATGCATTTGCACCCTTAGGTGGCTCTTGAGCCATTTGAAAAATGGGGATGGAATTAATTGGACCTATTGATCCACCATCTGGACAGAAAAAGTATATCATAGTACGCACTAACTACCTGACAAATTGGGATGAAACAAAAGTTGTGAAGGTAGAAATCGAGGAGAAAGTCGTAGAATTTTTGAGGGGGAATGTGTTACAAATTTGGATACCCTAGAGAAGTAGTCACTGATCAGGGGGCACAATTCACCTCTCATCTCATTGAGAATATTCTAAGGAGACATAAGATAACGCATAAGACTTCTACTACCTACCACCCTCAAGCGAAAGGACAAGTGGAAGTGACCAATGAAGCCTTGGAGAATATCCTCACCAAGGTTGTGAGAAACAGTAGAAAATATTGGGCTGACAGATTGGTAGAAGTTACTTGGGCCTACCAAACTACTTGGAAAAAAACAACACAATTCACTCCTTATGACTTGGTCTATGGCAAGAAAGCTCTTCTTTTAGTTGAATTTGAATTCAACACCTTAAGGATGGCAGCTGAGTTAGAACTAGATATATCAAATTATCAAAAATAGAGGTTACTGCAATTAAATGGATTGGATGAGTCCATGATGCAAGCACTCCTTCACATAGAGGTAATTCAACTGCAAACGAAGGTTTGGCATGACATGAACATTAAGGAAAGGGCCTTTCAAGAAGGAGTTTGGGCGCTATTGTATGACTCAAGATTTTAGGATTTCAAAGGAAATTTGATGAAAATATGGATGAGACCCTACAAAGTGGAAAAATGTCATGATAATGGTGTAGTTTAGATCATAACCATAGATGTGGAAGGGATTCCCCTACTTGTCAATGGTTACAGGATTAAGGTTTACAAGAAGCCCTTCTCTAGGGAAAAATTTATAAATACCATAAACAGGGAGGTTTATGTCATGTGAAACTCCATAGTTTCCAGTGCCTCTTAGAGAAAAAAAAAGATAAATAAGAAGGCATGGTTGAAAACCTCTTTGAGGCGCCCTAGGCCAACTCCAGGGTTGAAAACCTCCATGAGGCAGTCCTGGATCAAGAAAAAAGAAATAAAAAAAAAGCAGAGAATAAAAGATCCCTGCGTGAAAACCTCTCTGAGGTGCCCAAGGTAGGTCTGTGGGTTGAAAACCTCTGTGAAGGCAGCCCACTTGCCTTAAAAAAAATAAAGAGAGAAAATAAAAATAAAAGAAGAGAAAAGAAAGAAAAGGAAAAAGAAGAAAAATACGCATGCACTTATGTGTTTTTCTGTTTTGCAGGTTATTGATTAAAGATGGTTTTTGGGATCCAAAGGAGCAATTTTTATTCATTCTATCTTCTCCTCTACATGCACACTCCATAATCCACTCCATCATACATCCCTTCAACCATTCCACCTGCTAGATAGGAAATAATTTAATTTTTTTCGCTAAACTGCTATTGCTACAAGAAAGTTAGACATCTATAGGATTCCTGTAGCACTACGAGAAACTCCTGTAAATGCTACATGAAACTAATTCATGAAGGAAAAATGTTACCTAGGGATTTATAAACTTCAATAATGGTATGATAATTCATGTTTTTCCTATACTACCATTCCTAAACCCTTATTTCAATCCATGCACAAGGATTCCCTATATGGTGCACCTTTAGCGACTAAATCATTGGAAACTTTGCATGGGACACCTTTCACTTTCCTATCATCCACTCCATTCATTCCATGACTTCATCCAGAGCCTCCATGAACCATATACTTCCATTTCTCAGAAAACTAAAGCAAGAAGAGAAAAGAAACAGATTGCTACAGGTATCAGAAATTTTCTTGTAGCAAATTTGTGTGTGGCACAGCAAGGCCAAAAGATGCAGGAAATCTGATGAGGATGACTCTAGAAGACCACCAGAAGGCTCCAAAAGGGAAAACACACCAACCATGGCACTTTAATACCTCCATGCAACACCTACAAAAGAAAAAGAAAATAAAAGAGTAAGCAGCTCACTGAGAAAAGACAAGTAGCTCACTCAGAAAACAAGTAAAAAAATGAGGACACAACAAAGAAAAGACCAAGGCTACCACCACCAGCTCCAGATCCTCTCACCATCTCCTTCACCACCTCACCAACACTAAGTAAGCTCAGGTATGGCCCCTCACCTCTTGCTATGCATCCATAATGACCAAAATGGTTGAATGTCAAGTTTTAGAAATTTAAAAGGCAAAAAGTTGGCTAGTTAACTCGGCCACCTTCATAAAGTGAAACTGGAGGAAAAGTGAAAGTGCATACCACCTGTGAAAGTCAAATCAAGTCAAGAGAGAGTGAATTGGTATGAATATAGTGATCATGAGGCTAAAAAAATATTAACTAAAGTGGGGCCAACAACCTCAAAGAGGAAAAATCGTGTTAAGTACGAGTCACCACAACTCTACAAATTTAGTTGAAAATCCAATAAAGTTAATATTTGTCTCATTTTCACCATTTATTTGAGCATTTAAAGGAAAAAAAATATTAGGAGAGAAATGGGAGTCATGAGAAGAGTAGCATCCAGGTTTGAGCTTGCATGCACCATCGTGCTATAGGAAACAAAGTTTTGCTACAGGAAACTGCAGAAGTAGATCAACAAGGGTTTAGAAGGAAACACAGAGTCACCTGTGGGTGAATTTTCTTCCTAGATCCTCCATCTCTCAAACCAAAACAACAGCGGACCAAGGTAAGTGGTTTCAATCCTCCAACATTGAAATTTCTCCATACAATTCCCACTCAACAAAGTAAATTTGACGGTTAAAGGGTAAAAGAAAATTTTCTTGCATTTTGTTTCAAGACCTCCATCTCCAACACATGAATATCAAACCTATCACCAACTTCATATTACAACAATAAAATGGGAGGGGGATTCAACAGAAGAGAGCCTACTGACATTAAGATAACTAGGTAGCACCCTCAAGTTATGAAAATTTTATGAAATCACCAATGGCTAGGGTTATTTGAGCTATTGAAAGGTTCTCATGAAGAGATAGACAAAGAATTTGTAGTGGCTCTGCAGTCACATTCAGAAGAGGGAGCCACCACTGTGGTTAGAGACCTAGCCATCACACTATCTCCTGAATTCATAAGAAAAGTTACAACTTTTCCCTTAGGAGTCAAATAGGTTAAGGAAAAAATTCCTAGCACTGCAACCAAGAAGAATTTCTTTCTACAAGGAGAGGATTACATTGAAGATAAAAATGAAGTGAGGAGAGAAAACCTTCCATACCCCTGGGATGAAGTATCCTTCCACATCATGAATTTTATTTCTTGTGAAGGCAGACTTAGTGTGGTCTATGGGTAAAATTTCAGATTTTTAAATGAACTTAGGTTTGAAGGAGAACTCCCACTTGAAAAAAGATTAAGTATCCCTCACTTCCTCCTAAACTCCATAGATGACATGAGCCATCAAGTGAGGCAAATAAAATATCAACACTTGGCCCATCTTGGCCTCAGAAAACTAATTGTAAATGATGATTTTAGAAGGTTGAACCTACCTGTATCCTGGTCTTCTCTCATAGACATGGATAGGGAAGCCTTTATAGCTACCCAAATAGGGTAAACCTCTACTTCTAGCCTTAGAGAAAGAGAAGAAGAAGAAGAGGCTCAAGAGGAGGTAGAAGAAGAGGAAGAGGAGGCCGAAAACAAGGAAGAAAAATAAGAGATGGAAATTAAGGAAGAAAACATAGAGACAATAGAGATATAGCAAGAAAGAGTTGAGGGAAATGAGGAATAAAATACTGAGGAGAAGGAAGATTTGGACTCTATCCTAGGCAGTGAAACCTACCCTCAAGACACCAGCATGTCACCAAACATCATAGATCAAGACGTAGTTTCTACCGTAATTGCTTTGAGCACACCTATCAAAACAAAAATAAGGAGGAAGACACCTATGTACTTCAAAACTAGGAAGAGTAAGAGGGTGAGGTAGAGAAAACCACAGACTCCCACCAAGAGCCCTATTACAATTGAAGAATCACCAAAGAATGAGGAAGAAATCATAGTAGAGGAACAAATGGTGCAAGAGGTCACTTCACCTATAGGGACCCCTGAAACATATATCAGAAGACATTAAGTCAGATTGGCATCCCATACACCTCATGCAACCACCAGAGAACCTTCAAGGACTGAAAATAGTGAAAAAAAAGGAAAATAGGGTCTTCAACAAGCAAAACAATGTTTGCTACATGAAACTCTGTTTTTGCTACAGGTAACTCCAGCAAGCACATATTTGAAGAAAAATGCCTTGATTGAGGAGGAAAAGACAACCATAGAGGGGAAAGAGGTCAAGGAAGCTGAGGACAAGGCACCAAAGGAAAATAATATGAAAAAGAGGGAGGAACATATGATAAGGAAGAAGCCACCTCACCAAAACTAGTCCTCAAAGATGTTGCAGTAGTGCCAAACCCTAGCCCTCAACCCAATCTTAGCTCCTACTACACATACATTAAGTGGGGTAGATTAATTCCTCAAAATTTCACAATACCTTTGTTTTATTAGTTGGAGGAGGAGAGGGCATGTACTCATCATTCAATGAAGCTTGCCACATAGAAAAGAGTGTATGGCATAGGAGTCATGGAAGGAAAAGTAGCTGATTTGGGGAAGGATTTATCTGATGTTAGGCTCAGAGAGTCAGTTTTGAGGGAAAAACTTCAGAAGGAACAAACAAAGAATGTAGCACTACAAGAGCAGCTTTAGCAAAAGGGTAAACAAGTGGCCACCATGGTAGATTTGTGCATGGAGGATATTCAACACATATATCCTTCATATTCATATGCAATATACCTCAAGGACCAGTGGCTCCTCTTTCAAATCAAAACATTAGCCTCCCATGGATCCTTACCTTTCCAAAAATGTAGATAGTTCATTGATTTATGAAACCAAGAAAGTATGGCGGGCAAAGCAAAAATGGCAGATTTTTACATGAATAACCTTGTGTTGACAGACTTAAATATTTGGGACCCCAATCCTAGGATGGGAGATATGAAATTAATGGCATTGGCATCATGGATGGTTAATTAAGAGACCAGAGCACAAGAAATGAGAATGGTTATGAGAAGAGAAAACATAGAACCCTTACACATTAGGGAAGAACTATTAAACCCTAGGGGAATCATCAATAACCATCTAAAGATTGAAAAATATCATGAATTTGCAGAAAAATACCTCCACACACAAGCTCAAGCAATGGCTCACTTTGATGATGTTTCTAGGTTTTTGGGAGATGAGTGCATAATGGCTAGCCAAAGGAGATGGAACAACCTCCCTCACAACCTTAGAAACATGGAGTACCACACAACAGAAATATTGAGGGGTTCCTTGGAGAGAGCACCATTGTAGAAGAGGGCCATGAGGCCAAAATGATTCACTGGCTTAGCTTGAAGCTCATTCCACCCTTGCTGCTGGGGATGAGAGATGGAAAGGACAAAGATGAGCAGAACAAAGAATGGGAGGAAGCAGAAAAGAATGATGGTTTTTACCCTCCTAAAGGAACTCCCAAAATTCTTCCTTGGGAAGTCAAAGGGTCCATTAAAGGCTTAAAAGAAATGCAGGAGGACTAATTGCTCATAGGATGAGCAACCATTTAGTACAGGGGTGATAATTAGCTCCATCATTAGGTACATTTGGAGGGGTTAATGGTCACCTTTTTGCCTAATTAAGTCTCTTTTTCTTGCATTTTAATTATATTATGGTCTTATGATGCTAGTTTAGATGGTGATTGAAGCTTATCATACTTCAAGTACCTAACATGAGTTAATTGCAGGAAAATCATAAAGATATTCATTTTTGGTGAATATTTTTCCATTAAGAATCAGAGTAGAAAACAAGGAGAGATTTTAGGGGTATTTTCCACCCTCCTTAACTCACAAAGACAGCCAAGGGATCCTCGAGATTCCCTCCAACAACAAGAAATCAAAGGCAGCCAAGAAAAATCAAGATCAAGTGCACCAAAGCCACACTTCACTTGCAGTCAAGTGGACTCATCACCTACTTTTTAGGGAGCTATTGTTAGCTACCCTTTAGGTTAAATAGGGTTGAGCAAGAGCTCATTAGGATTCGAATTTTGGAGAAATCCATTAGGCTTCTTGTTCTTGTAATCAGTTTTTAAGACTTTCATGTTGAGGTAATGAGACTATCTTTTGAAATAAAATGAGTATTCAGATTAGGCATCACTGATATAGTTTCAGAGAGCTAGGATCGTGGGTTAGGGCCCAATCCATGTGCCTTAGTCTCTCTTGTGTAATCATTCTTTACTTTCATGTCATTTTAGCTAGTTTTTCTTATGAGTATTTAGCTAGTTTTCTTGTATTTTCATTCACTGTTTTTAGTTTTCTTCCATTTGTCTTTTGCTGTAGATGTAGCTTTCTTACATGTTGATAGAATAGGTTATAAATTTAGAAAGTTGTGAGTTAAACCTCTCCCTCTCATCTCTTTCATTGGAGCTTAAGGAGGGTAGACCTTCCCCACAAACCCAAATTGCTTTTTAGTTTATGATTTCTTGGAATGGATAAGTTAGGTTGTTGTGATTCCATGGATATGTTCAGAATGTTGTGTTAGATATCTGTTTATAGGTTAAATTAGATTTTCTTTCAAAATTCAAGTTATATTTTGAATTGTCTTTATGAGGATTTTGTACATATTTATTACATGAACATGTAGTTTTCTTGTAGGTTCAAGTAGCACAGCCAAGGAGAACTTCACCAATGCCTTCAACTTCATATCTCACCCTTCATCAGCCCTCTGTTCATCAAAATTTCCATCGGCCCTATTTTTAGATTTTTCATCCCTACACCATGAGAAAACCCTAGGGGTGCAATAAAGACCTCCCAAGAGGTTCTAAGCTTGGAAAATGGGTGGGCCACCTTCCAGTCATCCAAATCCACCTTCACTCCACCTTCCCTACCCTTTTCACATCTTTTTTTTGCGTGAGATTTCCCTCGAACTGTTTCCTGTAGCAATTCGGGACTTTCCTATAGCACTACAGGAAACCTGTAGCAACACTTGAAGCAGCACTAGTGGGCCCCTCCTTAAGCCCATAAACCACCATCCACATCCTCTATACCTTCCAAAACAACCCATATGCCTCCATCCTTTCCCCCATGTGTTCAAGCCTTCCATAAGCCACCTTAGCACTTTCTTCTCCTAGCTGTAAAAAAACACATTTACAAGCATTGTTAGGTCATGATTAAAAACATGATAGATGGAGCATAGAGTAATTATATTGTGTTTATAATTTGGCCCAAATTTTTTTGATTAGGATTAGTTTCCTTTATACAATTTCAATTCAACAATTTACTTCATGTAAGAGGCCTAGTTTTCCTTCATTTCTTATCATAGATTAATGTGTAGATTTATTTCATTGCAGAGTAGTTAGATGTACTAGATTGATGTGGTGTAGTTATGTAATTGTTGATAGATCCATGGATTTGAATCTTTTGTATTTGTAGGCCTAAATTCCAAAGTGTGGCAGAATTCATCTAGAAACCATAGAAGTAGCACCCTTTTGTAAAGATTAGAAGAGGAAGACATGAGTAGAATGCATTTGCTGTGTGTATAGCACTGTGACCTCCAAGTTTTTATGAACCCCAGGTTGATAAATTAAAGTAGGGTAGCCTCTAGGAGTTGCAAAATTCTTGGTGCAATACCAGGGTTCCCCACTTGACGAGGAAGGAAAAATCATATTGGAACCTAAAGTAGTCACTTAAACAAGAACTGGACAGCTGCGAGATCGATCAATTTCAGAGTATCTCATCAATGGAAGAACTTAACCATTGAAGATTCGACATGGGAGGATGATAATTTTATACAAAAGCATCCATAACTGCTCAAGCATTGAGGACAACACTTTTTTGAATGAGAGGGGCATGCTAGGTCCTTATAATACTAATGTATCCCCTTATTTTTACTATTAGTGTAGCCCCATTCTTTTTATTGTTGTGCCCATTTAGTTCCCATAATTGTGCCCCATATAAGCCCACTATTGTTATTTTTTTTCCTTCACATTGTTATTTTTATGTCATCTAGGATTATATTGTGACCACTTGGACTCCTATATATAGAAAGGAGGTTTTGTCATTTGTATCATGCAAGAATTTCTCTTTTATGTAATGTAAAGGAGGTTTCCCCCTCGAAGAGGCTGATTTATAAGTCGCTGATCTATATTTTCTTCTATTTTGTGAGTTGGTTTCATAACATATGTTATAATTTACTAAAAAAAAATATTGAATCCTTCCTAAAATTTGTGGAAACAAAACACGATTGCACAATCACATATAAGCAAGAGAAAGAAGTAAATCAATCGCAAAAAAAAAAATGTATCTGGTAAAAGAAACTGCTAAAAACCCTACTATATGTATATTTAATACGGTCAAGATCATGAAAAAATACAATGTTATTCCTCACACTGAGAAAACTTTGCACTCTCCTGAATGTCTCACTCCAATCTTGCTCAAATCTAACTTGCGACCTAAGCAAAATCGATCCAATATTTAACCTCTCGCTTGCCACTGCCTGCCCAACATTCCTTACACATTCTTGGGCTAACTGAGCCCCTACAAATTAGGAAAATACCAATTAATGATTGCATAATCCTTCAAGCCTTCTCGATGACCTCATGCATGTGTTGATCAACAGTTGTCATTGATGTCAACCCAAGTAGCACTAGGGGCTACCCCAATATTTCATGGGAATTTTGACCGACCAAAATAATATATTCTGGGTCAATAATGTTTTTTATGGTTTCTTCTTTCAAGATGTTTCCGTTGATATATGGCACGCCACGTAATTCTTCACGGTTTGAGAGATATTCTTGTTTGAAGTTTGTAACCCCAGTTAGTGGGCTAAAATCCCATGGGGTTGTGGCATGGGTCATTTAAAAGTTATAATTAATAATTTTTTAAGCTCCTAAAATATTTCCCATGTTCACTTGTTGAAGCCCCTCTCAACTTAAGCATTTATATAAACTGTGATTCTCATATCCTCCTTATGTAAGTGATTTCGCCATCTGAAACAGTTCATCGTGGAATTTTCGCTCTAACTTTGTTTCTACGAAGTTTTAGAAGCTGAAATTTTTATGAGGTGAAGCTGAAATCCTGAGGAATCTCCTGTAAAAATTTCAGATCAAGTTGCACAATATTTTCGGAGATATGATCTGTGGAAGTCAGTGTTTTTGCAGGATCCTGAAATTCATCCCAAAGAAGCGACCTTGGGAAAATTGTCATAACTCTCTCTCTAAGTATCGGATTAGAATTCTATAAAACGTGGTAGATAGTGCAAGGAATTTAGTTTACTCTCTATCAATTTTTGGGATGAATGAAGAAACACTGACACGTAGCTCTCCGTACAAGTTTGCTCTACTCAAACATTCCATAATTAGGGTTGTGAGAGATTGGGCATAACTCTCCCTTGAAGAATCAAAATTGGGTCAAACCTATGGCATTGGAAATAAGACTTAAAGGACTACTACATGACCAAAAATCACATATTAGGGATCTTAAATAACATAGATACACCAGATTCGACCTCAAGCTCCTAGAAGGAAAGAAAAAGCTAGATCATGTGTTGTCAAGGGTTGCAAAGGACCAGACTTTCTAGGGCAGCAAAGCAAAGAAAGGTGAAACAAATGGTAGCATGATAAGAGAAGCAACCAAGGTGAAGAACAACAGCAATAAGTTCATCATATGAAGTCTTCAAGTGGGCAGCACTACATACAATCACTATAAAGGTATCATTGTACTAACTTGTTGTAACTACATTATTGTAAAAATTGTACTAGTGTCTATCTGCTAAGAGTTGAAGAGGCAGTGTCGGGAGGTATAGGATCATCATTAGGTGGTTATGTCATAGTTGGGGTTATGGTCTTGTGTGTATTATTCTTCTACATCATTCTATATCATTGTAAAGTGGACCATTTTCCCTGGTACGAGAGTTCATTCTTCTTTTATTCTTCTATAGGGTGGTAGGGTGGTGCTAGGGTGAGTTGTAGCTCATTGGGTGTTGGGGCATCCATTCAGTTGACTAATAAAGAATATTTGGCATTGGAGCATCCATCCAGTGGGAGCTGGAGAAGAATGCTTTTCTAGATTCTAGGAAGTTGGAGCTTTATTTTCAATTGGAGTTGAATATTAAAGAATTATTAGAAAAGAATTAGGTGGTTTTTGTCCTGGAGTGGGTTTCCACCTTAAAACTATGTGCATTTGTGTTCCTTTTGTTTACTGCTATCATTTTACAAACACTGATAATAATTTAAGCTTAACTAATGCTCTAATTGAAAATAATACTAATTCACCCCCCCTCCCCCTCTCAGTATTTCCAACAATTGGTATCAGAGCTTGGTTCCTTCAATAGAAATTTAACAGCTGGAAGGAGGTCATGGAGCATACCAAGAATGGTGTACCTCTATTCAATGAAAATAATTATGTACTCTGGAAAGGAAGAATGGAGGTCTATCTCTTGGCGCAAGGTTACGAAGTATGGGATACTGTTCAAAATGGATTTACATCAAGCGCGAATGAACAAGGTTAGAAGAATTTGGTAAATGATGCAAAAGCAAAGAATATTATTATCAATGGAATTATTGAATCTGCTTATCATAAGGTTTTGGTTTGTAGAACCGCCAAAAATGTATGGTACAATCTTGAGATATATATGCAGGTGACTCAAATGTCAAAGAAGCAAACCTTCAAATCTATAGAGAAAAATTTGAGCAACTCAGAATGAAAGAAGATTGCAACATTGTTGCATACTTCCAATAAATTTTATTGAAATAACCAATACTCTGGAAGGATTGGGAGATTTATTTGATGAGAAGATTATTATACGAAATATTCTTAGAACGTTACCAGGGAGATTCAACCCAAAGGTATCGGTCTTAGAATACAGTGAAAATCTGGAAAAACTCAGCAAAGAGGAATTAAATGGAGTTCCCATAGCATATGAAATGAGACTTGATGAAGAAGAGGGTACTTCGCATCTAGAAACTGCGTTCGTTGCATCTAAGAAAACCAATAAGGACAAACAACCTTCAATTGAAAAGACATGCACCTGCAAGTGTGAAGAAAAGGGAGATGATGAATAAGGTCTTTCAGATGAAGAATATGCTTACTTTACGAGAAAACTAAAAATTGGTAAGGGAAAATTCAAATTTAAACTTCCATTGATATGTTTTGGCTGTGGTGAGGTTGGGAATTTCGCATCAAAATGTCCAAACAGAAGTGATGGCAACTCAAAAGGAAAGAAAGGCTTTTATAAATTCAACAAGCAAGGATCCAAAAGGAACTTTCTCTCTAAAGAAGATAGCTCATCATCCAATGAAGACAATGACAATGAAGAAGAATCCAATCAGAGAGTATTGTTTATTAACAAGCATAATAAACAAGAGGTATTAAACAACGAAGAAGAAGGATTGGCCATCGAAGAATTTTCTAAGGAAACAATCAATCTTATAAAAGAGATCAAGGCAGAGAAGATCCATTCCAATACTCTTGAAGAACAAGTTCAAGGTCTCAAAATTGAAGTTGAAGAACAAAATTACATTGAAGAGTCACTTCAAAAGAAGTTGGAAGAAAGCAACCAAGAAAGGGAAGAATTAGAAACCGAAGTAGTCTCGTTGCATAAGGAAGTGAAGAAAGGAAAAACTATCCAAAACTATGCCAAAAGCTCAAGGGCATTGGAAGACTCATCAACAATCAACAATATTACAATGATAGAACTGGCATCAGTTACAAAGAAGAAGAATCAAGACCTTCTACAACAAATTACAATGAACCTATGAGATCTGACATGCATGTAGAATTCATTGGACAAGATTCGCAAGAACAGCCTTAGAAGACAATTCCTCGACGAAGATTTCCATCCAGGTACCAACATATTTTTTATGGATACTGTTATTCATGTGGAAAATTTGGTCATAAAGTTGTAGAATGTCACACGTACCCCAGGAATGAATACAATTCCAGGAGATATGTCAAATATGAACCTCCCAGGGCTCAACAAAACATCAATAAATTTGAACATTTAAGAAATAATATTGAATGTTACAAATGTCAAAATTTTGGACACATAGCCAAAAACTATAGACTTGAAAGTCCTCTAGAAGAATCTTCAAAGCCAAAGAATGAGTGAACATGGAAGAAGAAGAAGACTGATAATTGTGCTCTCGCTCTCAAGGCTCAAAACAACAAAGATGTGTGGTATGTTGATAGCAGTTGCTCAATGCATATGACTGGAGATAGAAATAAATTTGTATCTATGAAAGAGAAGAAGGATGGAACTGTGTCCTTTGGAGATGATGGATCTTCAAATGTTATAGGATTAGGTACCATCACTCTCAAAAGCAAATATGCTCTAGCCAAGAATGTTCTATTGGTTGAAAACATGAATCACAATATGCTCAATGTTGGACAAATGTGTGATCAAGGACACACAATACTATTCAACTCCACAAAATGTGAAATTAGGAAAGGCAGGTGTGGTGAAATTATGGCTACAACAAGTCGAGCTCCAAATGACATATATATTCTGGATGAAGCAACTAAAGCACGTCTAATAGCTAAAGAGGATGATATAATATTTGGTAGTAATGATGATCGACTAGGTAAGAAGTTTGCTACAAAGATGCAAAGTGATTTCGAGATGACTTTACTTGGTGAGGTGGCATACTTCTTAGGGCTTCAAATAACTCAGTAAGAGAAAGGAATATTTATATGTCAAGCCAAGCACATCAAGGAAATTCTCAAGAAATTCAAAATGGAATATTGCAAACCCATCCTTATTCTGATGGTAACAGGTTGCAAATTGAGCATAGATGACTCATATAAGGATGTGGATCAAAGGTTGTACAGATCTATGATTGGTAGTATTCTATATGTAACAACCTTCCGGCCAGATATTATGCAAGCAGTTGGACAAGTAGCAAGATTGCAAGTAGCACCAAAAGAATAACATATTATTGCCATCAAAATAATTCTTCAATATCTAAAGGGAACAACATAATATGACTTGAGGTATCCCAAGGGTAAAAATTTCATTATTCATGCCTTTATAGATGTAGATTGGGAAAGAAGCATTGATTATTGTGAGAGTACTCATGAAGCATTGGAATATCTTTGCCAGAAGCTTGGGATTCTCCCAAGTTCTCATTAGATTTTCCTTATTTATAATATAAAGGGGGAGTGGAATTGTGTACAGGTCCGCATGATGGTTGTGTGTCAGGGGGAGTTACCCTTTTCCATTGATTTCAAATGGGGAGAGAATGTTTTAGGAAGAGTTGTCATGATCACAGGGGGAGTGCTTGTGTTTCCATCAATTCCAAAGGGGGAGATTGTTGATCAACGATTGTCATTGATGTCAACCCAAGCAACAACAGGGGCTACCCCAATATTGCATGGGAATTTTGACCTACCAAACTACTATATTCTTGGTAAATAATTCTTTTGATGGTTTCTTCTTGTCGAGATGTTTCCGTTGATATATGGCACGCCACGTAATTCTTCATGGTTTGAGATATATCCATGTTTGAAGTTTGTAACCCCATTTAGTGGGCTAAAACCCCATGGGGTTGCAGCATGGGTCACTAAAAAATCATAATTAATATTTTTTTAAACTACTAAAAACCGTCCCATGTTCACTTGTTGAATCCTCTCTCAACCTAAGCATTTATATAAATTGTGATCCTTATATCCTCCTTATGCAAGGGATTTCACCATATGAAACAGGTCATCATGGAATTTTTTCTCTAACTTTGTTTTTGCGAAGGTTCAGAAGCTGAAATATTTATGAGGTGAAGCTGAAATCCTGAGGAAGCTCCTGTAAAAATTTTAGATCAAGGTGCACAACATTTTCGGAGATATGATCTGTGGAAGTCAGTGTTTTTGCAGGCTCCTAAAATTCATCTCAAAGAAGTGACCTTGGGAAAATCTTCATAAATATCTCTCTGAGTATCGGATTGGAATTTTGTAAAAAGTGGAAGATAATATCCAGATTTTAGTTTACACTCTATCAATTTCAAAGCCGAATGAAGAAATAGTGACACATGGAATGCCATACAAGTTCGATCTACTGAAACATTCCATAATTACAGCATTGTGAGAGATTGGGCATAAATATCCCTTGAAGAATCCAAGTTGGGTCAGACCTATGGCATTGGAAAGAAGACTCATAGGACTACTACAGGACCAAAAATCACATATTGGGAATCTTAAATAACAGAGATAAACTAGATTCAATATCGAGCTCCTAGAAGGAAAAAAAAACGCTAGATCATGTGTTGTCAAGGGCTGCAAAGGACCAGACTTTCTATGGCAGAAAAGCAAAGCAAGGTGCATCGGAGGCTAGCATGACAAGAGTAGTAACCAAGGTGAAAAACAACAGTAACAAGTTCATAACATGAAGTCTTCAAGTGGGCAGAACTGCATGCAGTCACTGTAAAGGTATCATTGTACTAAGTCATTGTAACTACATTGTAAAAATTGTACTAGTGTCTATCTGCCAAGAGTTGAAGAGGAAGTGTTGGGAGGTCTAGGATCATAATTAGGTGGTTGTGTCATAGTTGGGGTTATGGTCTAGTATGCCTTCTTCTTCTACATCATTCTATATCATTGTAAAGTGGACCATTTTCCCTGGTATCGTAGTCCATTCTTCTTTTATTCTTCTATAGGGTGGTAGGGTGGTGTTAGGGTGAGTTGTAGCTCATTGGGTGTTGGGGCATCCATTCAGTTGATTACTGAAGAATCTCGGGAATTGGAGCGTCCATCCAGTGGGAGCTGGAGAAAAATGCTTTTCTAGATTCTAGGAAGTTGGAGCTTTATTTTCAATTGGAGTTGGATATTAAAGAATTATTAGAAAAGCATTAGGTGGTTTTTGTCCTAGAGTGGGTTTCCACCATAAAAAATGTGTGCATTTGTGTTCCTTTTGTTTAATGCTATCATTATACAAACACTGATAATAATTGAATATTAACTAATGCTCTAATTTAAAGGAATAATGATTCACACCCCCCCCACCCCCCTCTCAGTATTTCCAACAGCATGACCTGTACAATTTTATAATAGCACAATTGATAAATCTCTTCCCTTTAACCTCGGTCTCAAATGGGGCCTTCCTTAGAATTGACATGCAATAACTATTTATAGAGAATTATAAATTAAATAATTGATCACTACTTGTGAATTAAATCATATTTCATTCACTGTACATATCACTAGCTCATATCTCACTTAGAACAAATTAAACTAAATTTAACTCAATTAATTGAGTTAACTAATTACAACTCACAAATAACTGTAATTGGACCCCCTAAAACAGAAAAATCCTCTACATGCCTCCTCTTTGACCTCTAACTTGAATTTCCTAAGCTAACTAAGTCTTCCTGACTCAGTTAATTAATACAAGTTTTAATGAGATGAAATTACAATTTTTCTTCTAATTTAATTCAGGGAAAACTAAATCAGAAGCCTCATATGGTGCCATTTATGTGTGCCATTTTCTAGTTTTCATTTCTGGATGCCATTTTCAATGTTTCTTTTGCCAATTTCAACACTAATGATGAGTGACAAGGCATTCTTGGAATTTCTAAGGAATGTTAGAGTGTTAGGGTGGCATGTGACCAAGATGTGCTAACGCATGCAAGGAAGTGTTAACTGGGAGTGCTAGGGAAACACAAGGGAGAACTATGTCAAAATGCATGGAAATGAACAAATAAGAGTTTGTGATTGGAAGTGTCAGTGAGTTCCAGGTGCGATAAGGAGGGAGTGACAACATATTCTAGGTATTTTTAAGGCATGCTACAGGCCAGGACGACATTCCAAGATGGCCTAGGCTCTAGGGTGTACCAATACGTGCCAAGGAGTGTTAAGAAATGCTATGAAAACACAAGGGATCAATACGTAAAAATGCATGGAAATAAATGAATAATATTTTGTGATCATGAGTGTCAATGAGCTCTAGGTGTGTTAAGGAGAGAATGAAAAGGTATGTTAGGTAGTGCAAAGGAATACTAGAGTAGTAGGGTAGCATGCCAAGTTCTGGAAAGTGTTAGCATGTTCCAAGGCGTACTAGGGAGTGTTAGGGAGTGTCAGGGAAACACAAGGAAGCACTAGATCAAAATGTATATAAATGAACGAATAAGAGTGTGTGACAAGGAGTGTCAATGAGTTCTTGGTGTGTTAAGGAGGGAGTGACAAGGTTACATGCTAGGCAGTGCCAAGGTATGCTAAAATACCATGGTGTTTCAGGAAGTGCTAGGGTGTGTTAAGGAGTATAAAATCATGCTAGTGAATATAGGGGATGCTAATACATGCCACGTAGTACCAAGGAATTTAAGACATCTTAGGTGCTATGGCATATCAATATGTAAATTGTATGGAATGTCAATATGTAAAGTGTTTCTTAGTTTTTTTACGACCACAATTGGATGTGATGAGCCTTGTTTTAGTAACTTGTTAAGTGGGATGAGTTTATATTTGGCATGAGTAGCCTAAGATGACTTATAGGTAGTTCTTAGGTGAACAAGGCATATGTTGAATTTCCACAACACATGAGAATGTGGGTTTGATATTAGCATATTTGATGCAAACACACTCAAGTGCCACAACACACCTACTTTGCACAAGGAAATCTACACAAATCAGAGAATCAATTAGTGCACCTGCAATTTTTTAACTTTTTCAAACCATTCTTCATTAAATTACAAACTATAATAGAATAGGCTAGAGCTCTCGTACCAAGGATCATGGCCCTTTACAATCACACTGATACCAAGAAATCAACTAGGGTTTGGTGTCATTCCTTTGACGACCAATTTACCTTGAACAAGAAAAAACTTGACCTACTTGTTGATGGTGGCCAAACATAGCCCTTTCAGTCCACATATCATGAACACATTTGGCAGGTTTGATTGCCTCCCATTATGCAAGTCCTCAATCTGCCTTCATCATATGAAATAAACTCCTTCAGGTTTCTGAACTCGACTAAAAAAACTTGCCCTCTATCTACCTCTTTTTCCCTTTAATTTCTACAACACTTAGGGTTCTTGATCAGTTTTTCACAACTTCGTGAACAACTCTTTGGTATACCCGCTTTTTCCATACTGCTACTCCAAGATGACAAGTCTAGGGCTATGGAGGTTTTCCTTCTTTTCACTCACTCAATCCTCTACAATACAATGAACTAGGGCTAGTTTGGTATCCCACTTGAGTGATTCTTTAGTCCTTCAAAGTATGCATGTTCTTAGGCCCAATACACCTACCCTTCTAAAACCTTGTTTTCATTCACAAGTACAGGACTTAGGGATATTATTTGATAGTCACATAAAAACCCTCTAACTATAGTTGGACTGCCATTAATTTTCCCAACCACAATCAATTATTTTACTGATCTAGTTCCCACAACACTGCCTTCATCTAGGGCTCTTCAAATCTGCCATCTAATAGTGATTTGAGTCCTCTCAAAATCACTATCCTTGTGTACCATTTTTTTTATTTCCAATATATGAAAAAATCTGAGCTACTCCTCTTATCATCCTTCTAACAATTTTTAGATGAATGAACTAAGGTCACAAATCATCCACTAACAATCCATTGACTAACTATTTATAGGTTTCTTCAAATCTATATCCAAAACTCTATGGAAAATCCAACAAGATAAACTCCTATTCATGTCAATCCATTCCTTATATGGCACATTTATTCTGCTCAATCTTCTATTTAGATTCCACCTTCCTTTGGATTTTATATCTCAACACATACTCTACAAACCATCTTCCAAATATGTGGTATGTAGGTAAACCTCTCTCTAAGGGCCATGACCCCTCTTCTTCTACGTAGATTTTCCACAGTCTTAAGGGCATACCTTATGGACTGAACATGCTAGGAATACTCCATATCTAGGGCATTATACTTCTATTATAATTTCTTTATAAAAAAACCCTATCTACCCATAGAAAAAAAAACAACTCTTGCCTCTATAAGAGACTCAGCCTAGCTCATATGTATCCATATATTCTGGGCATTTCTTTGACTGAATCTTGAACTAAATTTTAGATCTCTATGACCCTAAAAATATGGTTACCTCAGTCCAAATTACACTTGTGACTACTTCTGTTCTGACCCTCCTCCATTTGTGTTGGTATTTCTTGCATAACTTGCAGCCTACTAACTAACACAATATAGGGTCTCAACCCTCTTTTCTATTTCAAAATTCAATGTGGCCTTCACACAGAAACACCACTGAAATCACATGCCCAAATTCTCATGAGCCACCTCTCTTAAGCTCAATTTTCCATAATAGAACCAACAATATGCCATCCTACTTCCTATCTCGAACCTATTAAGGTATGTAACATTCTTGTGAACCCTGACATGATGATCCTTCTCTTGGAGGATGATCATGGCCTCCCTTTAGCAACCCTTACTTAAACCACTGACTTGACCTACTTGAGGACTACATCTCTCCTAGCCTCCTTGATCAAATGATCTCTTTCTCACTTGATATTATTGCCTTCATACTAGGCCTCCTTAAATAGATTTACCTAGCTAGGCCTCTATAATATTCCTAAATTAGCATGCAACTAATTGGAATATTAATTTTTCTCTTAGCATATAGTTAGATGAATAAATGGGTAGGGAGGCCCATAAATATTTTTAGTAGCAATAAAATCCCTCTTAATGTGAAAAGGGATCATATTAATAACTGGATAAAACACCCTCATGTGTGAACATGGGCTAATGCATGAAGACAAGGTCAAGTTTGACCAAGTCAACAGAGTTGAAATGGAGGGAGTGAATCATCAATAGAGACAACCCAGTATGAATGTGGATTAGCTTATATATTCATATAAAGCTGGATTGAAGACCCTTAGGTGTGGAAAGGGGCTGGAGCAGGATGAAGAGGTTAACTTTGACTAAATCAAACAACCTTGTTATGGAGGAGTTGCATTAATGATGGGACAACGCAGTTTTGGAGGGAGATTGATTATATGATGGTGGAAACCCTAATGAGTGGGACCCAAGGTGAGAAGGCTCACATTTTTTATAAGGAAGAGGATGGCAGCCATATGGGGTTAGCCTATGAATATTATTTTGATATGTCTGTTTAGAATTTTTCTCTCTTCAACTGTTTAGCTAAGATTGATGGTGTTGTTTAGCACAGGGAATTCCTGTTTAGGAATTCCACCTCTTTCCTTGAGAGGCCTCTTGGGATAGTACTGATCTATCATTCCACATATCTGGCATTCTGGCCAAGCTTCAGTCTTCAGCTACAGCGCAGTTTCTGCAGAATAGTGTGTTGTGTTGTAGGGTGTGGCAGTGGAGGGTTTAGAAACCCACTTTCTAAGCTAGTTTTTCATAGGAATAAGGATTCCCTCTTTTGGGAGATCAGTTTGGAGGGTTCTAGAGAAAATTTTAGATCTTTTGCATCAGGCCAACTTATCCTCATCATTTACAATGTATTTTCATTTTGGAATTGCATTATTTTGGAGGGTAGCTTCAAGAGAGGGTCTTGTGGCTCTTTTAGAGTGTTTTCTTATGGTTAAAGGGTTCAACCTTTCATTGGAGGAAACATTTGAGGAGATCTACATCATATCTACATTATTTTAACCTTCTACCTCATGAGCTTTAGTTTTCAATGAATCTTTAATCCTAGGGCTATAGATCACCATTTGTATTTGGGTGTATTTCTAGAAACCCTTCCCGGGTTCTCTTGAATTTGTGTAAAAGAGACTAGATCTTAGTTTTTGAGCATTATTTATTAATATATCAGAAGATCTATTTTTCTCTATAATTTTGGAGTATAAACCCTCATTAGAATACGTTGTCACTTGTTGCATTATTTCTGTGTTGCAGTAGTTTTGGGGTTGCATTGTTTTTGGGCTATTTTGGGTGTGGGAGACTTGTTTAATTCATCTATCATGATTTGTTTCTAATCTCCTTTTGGATTTGATTCCTATAATGACTAAACAAAGGGATCCATGGGATATTATGAGTTATTATAGTATAAATATCTAAAAAATGTGTTTTCTGTGCATGTATTACTGATTCCCCCATTTGGGAATATTACAGTGGTATCAGAGCATGATCTTGGCTCAGCATATGAAGTTTTAGCCAATATGCTATAAGAATAAGAAGATATCTAAAATGATGGAAAGAGTGAGATTTTTCCCATCACTTTTCATATCTATGAAGAACCTCTCCAAGGAGGTTAAGCAGATGAAAGAGGAGAGATACAATGAGACCTCTAGAGGGTTTCAAGAGGAAGGCCCATGTACTTCCTACCATCAGAAGAAAGAACTGGTGTTGGATAGAACTCCAAAGAAATACACTATGCCCTTCTCTGTTGTGGGAGAATACAAGAGGCATGGAGATGGAGGACACTTGGAACATGAGATCCTAAGTGAATACCTAGAAAAATATAAGTCTCAACCTAGAGCTTTCAAGGAGACTCTAACTCTTCCACAGTTCATTCATCTTGAAGAAGAAAGGAGACCTTGCAGCAATAGGAAAATAAGGGGCAATAGATTTCTAATGTCTACCTTTGATGGGTCATCCACATGTATAGCAAGGGCTTGGGGAATGAAGTTGGATGCACTCTTCCTACTACATCCAGTGAGAGAAAGAGAAGTTGTTGACATTGTAGCGCTACACCTTGAGGGTGAAGCAAACATTTGGTGGTTCAGCCATTTGAGTCATGCAAGAGTGACTGCAATTGCAGATTTTACTCAAAGGTTGATTAAGAAATTTGACAAGAAGAAATCATAGGAGAAGAAGCCTTCACCACCACTTGAGGAGACTTGTACCAGTGATGGTACAACTATGGAAGATCAGCCATCATCATCAGCAATTGGGGCAGCCATCACACTGGAGGAAGGAACCCTTGTAGCAATACAAGATGTTCCCAAGATTTTCCAAGGTACGCATAAGTTTCCACTTTCTTTTATTTCAACACATTTTATGGAGGGTTGTGGAAATATGCCATTGCATGTCCAAGAGTCAAAACATATTGTTGATTTGGAGCAACATAATTTCACTGCGTTGAGTAGCCTTGAGTTGTTCAAGGAGGGGATAAAAAATCATCCTAATGTGTCATTGTTGAGCTGCACACAACACTTAGGATTAGAGTGTAGACTTTTGGAGGAAGGGATGAACCTTACCCTAAGAAAAGCAATGAAAAACTATATGTTCAGCATTGAACATAATCTTGAGACATCACATACACCATTATGGAGATCAACACCGTTGTCATTGAGCAGCAATGATGATTTGGGGGCCCAAATATTATTAGAGCACTCTGATGACCCTTAAACTTGTATGACATTGGATGAGCAGATGATTGATGAGAGACATATTATCTTTCAGCATTGTGATGGATATTTCTTGATGAGCATTGCACACCTCTATGAGGAGATTTTTCCTTCAACATACTTGGATCCTTATGGATTCAATATGGTCATTGGTGGGGGGTCTTCACTGGGAGGTCTCCAAGAGATTTCATTTCAACATCCCATGAAATGCAAGGGTAGAAATATGATGTGGGAGGATTGGATTATCCATTGGAGGAGTACCAAGATGGAGCATAGTAGAGGAAAAACACATTTGGATGAATGGGTGTGGATGGTGAGCAAGAGGTTGGTGAGCCACTTGCATATCTATGACACATGGCAGTAGGAGGCATGGCTGTGTTGGCTACTCTTGAAAGAGTTTGGCCATCATGTGACATATACTTCTTCAAGGGGTATTTTGGTGGAAGAAACTTGGCAGGGCACTTGCATCATATGGCAGCAAGGAGTTTGGGTGCATTATGTTCATATGGAATTCTTCATATCAATCATCATGTTTTCATATCACGATTTGTATGATGGAGGTGCGAGGAGGCAACAAGAGCTATTGTTGCTTTGGCTACTTTTGGGAGAGTATGGGATGCATTTTTCCCATACTTTGCAGCATGTTTCAAGAGAAAGGGATGGCACAATCAAATTGAAAAAAATATACCCCTCAACATTGGAGGACAAGGAGGTACTTCCACATAGGAAGGAGATTTCCACACATAGCAGCATGATGGTGGATGATTTTGGCATATGGCATGTCAAATAAAGGAGTCATGGAGTGACAAGAGCCTTATCACTAAGGCCAAAAACACTGTCACTTGGGAGTATGCATTTATTGATGGAGTATTCTGAGAGGAGTATGCATTAATTGATGGAGTATTCCAAGAGGAGTATGCATTCCTTCATTTTTCAGATCTTTATGAGGAGATTCTCTTGGAAGGGTTCATCTATTTACCTCACTTTTAGCCTACTCACTATGCATGGTAAGGAATTCCTTTTTGTACTTATTGATCATTTCATGAAGTATTTGCTTCTTCTCACCATCTATGTACAATGCATTGCTCCATAAGAGGGAAAGATTATTTTTGGGTTTCATGGTCATTCTAGGACCAACATTTATGATGGAGATAACCCATATCTGCATGACTTTGGGCAATTGTGGTGTTATTCTTATTATTCTCAGCTGATATATAATTCCATTTGCTACCTCATAATAGATGAGAAAACATGCACAGCTAGTAACTTGTTGGAGGAAAACTTGCCACATGATGTTGTAAAACAACAGTTGGAAAGACTGCACTGTACCCACTGGTGAAACCATTGGTATCATCCAAACTTGCACATAACCTTCAGAATTTTTCTAATTTGGATACCATATGGTGATGATGTACCATTCAATTTGTATGGGATGGTTTGGGCCAGCATGATTCATTAATCTAGAGAGAGGATCTTTGAAGATCCGGTCTTATTCTTGCCTCTTGATGACAACATTATTGGAGCCCAAAATCAACAACTGCTCTACACTTATCATAAGTGGAGAGAGAGACAACATGCGGTAGGCTATTTTGCCTACCATGATTAGTTATGCAGCCCACCTACATTGTAGGAGCCAAAGGTGGAGGATATTTTTCATGAGTTACCATTTTGGAGGGTGGCTCATTTTATATGGATGATAGCTTGGGGATGCGAGATTTACATGGGAATGATAGTTCCCAACATATTTCAAATCACATGCCTCAGGATGGCCTCTAGAAAACACATTGTTGCCTCCATGGGTGTTTTACTTCTACATGATGATAGCTATTTGGGATTGTCACCAAAAGCTTACTTGCATACTTGGGAGGGGCAACTTGGAGATATATTGATGAGACAAAATCTTGTTCCTTGGAGGAATTTATCATATGAGGATGCTACAGGAGGAGGAGAGGAGGCTCTTCAGTTCTATCCTTGTAGTTGCTTGAGGAAAAGCAACATTTCAAAGGGGAGGACTGTAATATTCCTAAATTAGCGTGCAACTAATTGGAATATTAATTTTTCTCTTAACATATAGTTGTAGGAATTTATAGGGTAAGTTCTGTAGATCAAGAACCAAAGGTCACCGCTCACAAAAAGATCACAAATGAATACACTAGTATAATCACGTGGTTAAAACCCTCAAAGAGGGAAACAGTCCATGGCCTGAGCCAACACGACCACTTCAGGAAATTTATTAATATAAAAAGAAAAGTTACGTATGTTTCTCTCATAAATGGTTACCGGAAAAATGACCCTCCATGCTCTTTAAATAGATATCATGGACCAATCGGGTGCTAAGCCATGGATAATGTGTCGTTATTACCGAGGTGAGAGATAACCGTCGAATCACTACAAATCGCGACTGTCGGATTATAAGTTACAAATGTACATGGTAAAGAAACACACTTTACCTAACTCTACACTAGACTAAGTTATTATTAACTATTTCCTATGTGTCGGAATATCCTAACATCCCCCCTTAAGAACAACTTGGGATAGGATTGAAGGATTTACAAAGGTGACACAAAAAGAGCCTATTTCCTATGTGTCAAAATATCCTAACATCCCCCCTTAAGAACAAATTGGGATAGGATTGAAGGATTTACAAAAGTGACACAATAGGAGAAGGAAGGAGACATTAGAGCCTATCCCCCCTTAATGACAACTTTCCTGAACTCCAAGCATGGATCAAAGTTTGGTAAACTTCGCTTCTGTGAGAGCCTTTGTAAAGATATCAGCTACTTGATCATTGGTTGGACAGTACTGCACTTCAAGAACACGATCACAAATGAGATTTTTGATGAAGTGTATGTGGAGTTCAATGTGTTTCATATGCTGATGCTGAACTGGATCTTTACATAGCTGAATGACACTCTTATTATCACACCAAAGTGTAGTTGGATGCTACTAATGAAGACCAAATTCAAACAAGATCTGACGAAGCCACATGGCTTCCTTGCTGGCTTCAACAACACCACGATACTCTACTTCTGCTGAAGAAAGAGAGATGGCACTTTGTTTCTTACAAGACCAAGTAATAGGTCCTAAACCGAGAGTGAATACATATCCTACAGTCAACTTTCGATCATCAGGGTCACCAGCCCAATCAGAATCAGTGAAACCAATCAACAATGGAGATGTTCCTACACTGTAATGAATCCCAAAATGAGCTATACCTCAAATATATCGAAGTATTCTTTTGGCTGCTTTCCAGTTAATTTCATGAGGTTGGTGCATAAACTGAGCGACAAGACCAATGGCAAATGAAAGGTCAAGACGGGTATGGGTTAGATACAAAATTTTACCAATAATTTGATGATATAAGGTAGCATCAACTTTAGGGGTAGTAAAGTTGAATGAAAGCTTGACTCCAGACTGAAAGGGAGAAGGGGCTGGCTTACAATATTCCATGTGAAAGTGGTGTAGAAGATCACAGACATACTTGGACTGAGAGAGGGTAATGCCTTCCTTAGATTGCAAGACTTGAAGACCAAAGAAATAATGCAAGTGACCTAAGTCTGTCATTTCAAAATTATTTTTGAGGCTATACTTCACATGTTTTATATGGTTTGGATCACTACCAGTAATGATAAGATCATCAACATAAAGAACAAGGATGGTGAAGGACTTACCCACTTTCTTGGTGTAGACAGTGTTGTTAGAATGACACCTATAAAATCCATTATCTAAGAGAAATCTATCCATTTTTTCATACCAAGCCCGAGGAGCTTGTTTGATACCATAAAGAGACTTCCTAAGGCGACAAACAAGGCTGGAGTATTTTTGGATAAAGCCAGGGGGTTGTTCCATGTAGATTTCTTCATGCAAATATCCATGTAAGAAGGCGGATTTAACATCCATCTGATGGACTTCCCATTTAAAGGAGGCAGCAAGGGAAAGAACAAGGAAAATAGAATTCATTTTGGCAACACAGGAGAAGGTTTCAGTAGAGTCAATGCCTTCAACTTGTGAAAATACTTTAGCAACAAGATGAGCTTTATGTCTATCCACTTTTCCATCTGTTCCAAACTTTGTTTTGTAAATCGATCTGCATCTGACAAGTTTTCTTCCTTTTTGAAGAGGAATAAGATCCCAAGTATCATTTGCCAATATGGAGCGATATTATTCATTCATAGCTTCATCCCAATCTGGATGACCAGAGGCTTCTTCAAAGGTTTCTGGATTAGGATTTTCTGGAACTTGAGCCAATAAGGAAGAGGCTCTTTCAAACTGAGAATGTGTACGTCATCGATTGGCAGGGTCACCTGCAAGAGAACCTGTTGCATCCGGAGTAGAGCAGACCCATCTTGGAAGCGGTGGAGTATAAGGAACAATTTCAAGAGGTGGAGGAGGATTTTCATCCTCACTGTCATCATTTGACCTAGAAGGAATGTTATTAAAAATAGAAGAGAGAGAGAGAGGTGGCACATATGCCGAATCAGGCTCACAGGCCAAAGGTGGCACACTCGCCAAACTAGGCTCGTAGGCCGATATATTTTCATCAAATTTTACATCTCTTCTAATGTTTATATTTTTGGATTTTGGTTGAAGAAGTCTATATCTTTTGACATCTTCAGAATATCCAAAAAAAATGCATTTTTCACTCTTAGGTTCTAAGGCTTTATGTTTCGCATCTGGAATATGGGCCCAAGCATCACTTCCAAAAACACGAAAGTGACTTACATCTGGTTTGATTGAGCTCCAAGCTTCTTCTGGAGTTATATTCTTAAAACCCTTAGTAAGAGTGCAATTTAATATGTAATTTGCACAGTTAATGGCTTCTGCCCAAAAATTGAAACCAAGTCCTTCATATTGAAGCATAAAATTAGCCATTTCTTTTAAGGTGTGATTCTTCCATTCAGCTACACCATTTTTTTGTGGAGTATATGGAACAGTATGTTGCAATTGAATGCCATGCTCAGTGCAGAAGTTGATAAATTTGTTTTTAACATATTCTCCTCCATTTTCTGATCTTAAATTAAGAATTTGATGTCTAGATTGTTTCTCAACAAAGGCCTTAAAGGCCAAGAACATGTTAAAAACTTCACTCTTGATTTTTAAGAAGTATACCCAAGTGCGTCTGGAAAAATAATCAATGAAAGTTAAGAAGTACTTGCAACCAGAGAAAGAAACAACATGAAGTGGACCACATAAATCACTGTGCACAAGCTGCAAAGGGGCTGAAGCGTGCCAAGAGGCACATTTGTCAAAACTATCCTGATGATGTTTTTAGAGTACACATCTGGAGCAAAAACCATCTCGGCAAGATACCATAAGAAAACCCGTCACCATATTTTCCTTACATAGAGTTTGAAGAGAGCGATAGTTTAAGTGACCAAATCTCTCATGCCAAAGTTTGCTCACTTCATCATTATGAGCAAAAAAAATGGAGGGAATACATGATGATCCAAAGTTGTCAAAATTATACAACCTTGTGGAATCATTAACAATGTCAGTAGCTAAAATATGTTTAGGATCTTTGAGGTCCTTGATTACAGCATCATGAGGTGAGAATTCTACTATTTTCCCTTCACCTGAATGAGTTATCTGATAAACAGAGAGAAGGTTGCATGACAAGGTACAAACACATAGTACATCATTAAACTGACCATTATCGAGATGAATGGTTCCAGATCCTACAACAGTAAGAAATATATCATCACCAACATAAATATGTTTAGTGTTACAATCATTTAAAGAAGAAAACATGGCTTTTTTTTTTACCATGTGATAAGAAGCTCCAGAATCAATGAGCCACTCATGAGAATGAGAAGAGGAAGATACATTTAATGCATAACCAAATCTTGATGCTTGACAACCACAAGCAGAAAGTGCCATTCCTGAAGATGAAGGTGAAGAGTGCTCCAAATTGATGTTGTGCTTCTTCATTGCTGCTTCTAAGGCTTCCATATTATTAAAACATTTGGATGCTATATGGCCATCATGATTGCAAAATTTGCAATGTCTATCTGTCTTCTTTCCTTTGTTTTTATATGCCTATCATTTTGGTGAGTTGCTTTTTCAGTTTGCGGCTGAAATTTCTTAGGACCCTTGTTTGGTTTCAGACCATACTTTTTAAGATACTGCTTCTTGGGATTCTTTTGATATGATTGTTGTTGGGCTGCTAAGGATTTCTTAGAAGCATTTCCAGAAGTGATAAGACCAAGGTGTAAGAGTTTTTATTGTTCCCTTATCAAATAATCACAAAAGGAATCAAAAGAGGGATTCTTGTAGGTGGTTCCTGAAGAAATGATGGCTTCTCTAATGGAATGGAAGGCGGAAACAAATGCAGAGTAAGCAGGGTCAAGATTAGCAAGAATGCAATAGATGAGGCTACTATCTTCCTTTTTGACCTTACAACCTTCTAAAATAAGTCTAAGGGTCTTGAATTTGGACAAAAAGTCTTCAATAAAGGAGAAATTATTAGGGTCTAAAGTAAGCAAATATTTTCAAGTTGGTGCCCTGATTTGATTTTGAATGCCAAAGACAGTATTTAGCTTATTGAGGGCTTCATGAGGGGTGTCAATGTCAAGGATATGAAATCAAAAATCTTGAGCAATGGAAATTCGTATCAACCCTCATGCTTGATCTTGTTTATTTCCTGTTTAGCGACTTTATCATCATCATAAGGTTTAGTTTCTACCCTTGTGTCTATTCTGTAAAGCCCTTTACTTCTAAGTATATCTAGCATGTGAGGTAGCCATTGGAAATAATTGGTGTTGTTAAGAATAATTGGGCATGCACTTTCCATTTAAACAAAAAACTGAAGCTGAGAAAAGTTGAAACTAACTAATCCAATGGAAAGATCTCAAAAAATTAGGCAGTTTAAAAAAAAAAACAGCTCGAAAAACGGCTTCCAGATGAAGAAGCTATGCCTTTTTGAAAAAACGAGTTGAAGATGCCGAATAGTTATGGGAATAGCATGAAGTGCGGCTTTAAAAAAAAAAAATCCGCCCCTTTTAACAAAAACTTTTTACAAAAAGAAGATTGAGAAATAGATTTGAACCCAAGACATCTATTCTCATAAACTAACTCCTCTCCATGTGAGATAGTAAAAGGATTATGTTATTGTTTGAAAGGAGGAAGGGGCTTTTTTATTTTATTTTTATTTTTTTTTCAGTTCGGTGTGCATGCCTTTTCCTACGCAAAAAAACACAAAAAAACTGAGAAAAAAAATGAAATGCAAAGCCTTATGGCATAATGTTAGATTTTCGGCTACCCTTACTGGCAACTGTTAGTTTTTTTGCTATTTCTGATTTCCTGAGATCGCACAAAGATGTGGGGAAAGAGCATACATAGCAAAAAAAATTCCTTTTCCTGTTTCTGATTTTCTAAGATCGCATGTAGCGCACAAAAAAGAGCATACAAAGAGAAGAGGGTACAGATCCAGCAAATAAATAAAACCTATAAACCAAAAATAAACATAATAAACCGAAATAAGCAGAACTATTAACAAACATAACTGCAAAAAATATGCTTTATACCTCCAGATCTAAACTGTCATAACTTGGGCAGTCAGAAACCTTT
This sequence comes from Pinus albicaulis, assembly GCA_034641835.2. Taxonomy (NCBI): domain Eukaryota; kingdom Viridiplantae; phylum Streptophyta; class Pinopsida; order Pinales; family Pinaceae; genus Pinus; species Pinus albicaulis. Next base: position 1,340,595,696 of record CM076578.1, read on the forward strand.
TCACATGAAACGAAAGGCGTTCCTCACTGTAACAGATGCTCCGAACAGAATAGAGCAGTTCTCCAAGCCCAAACATTTTTAGAAATAGTATATCTAAAAAATGACATTCGCATGCAGTCAAACCGACTTCAGATTTTGATCAACAACAGATGCGGCCCTCAAAATAGCTCTGATACCATGTAGGAATTTACAGGGTAAGTTTTTTAGATCAAGAACCAAAGGTCACCGCTCACAAATAGATCACAAATCAATACACCAGTATAATCACATGATTAAAACCCTCAAAGAGGGAAATAGTCCACGGCCTGAGCCAATGCGGCCACTATAGGAAATTTATTAATATAAAAAGAAAAGTTACATTTGTTTATCTCATAAACGGTTACTGGACAAATGACCCTCCATGCTCTTTAAATAGAAATCATGGACCAATCGGGTGTTAAGCCACAGATCGGGTGTCGTTAATATCGAGGTGAGAGATAACCGTCGGATCACTACAAATCGTGACCGTCAGATTATAAGTTATAAATGTACATGGTAAAGAAACACACTTTACCTAACTCTACACTAGACTTACTTATTCTTAACTATTTCCTATGTGTCGAAATATCCTAACAATAGTTAGATGAATAAATGGGTAGGGAAGCCCATAAATCTTTTTAGCAGCAATAAAATCCCTCTTAATGTGAAATGGGATCATATTCGTAACTGGATAAAACACCCTCATGTGTGAACAAGGGCTAATGCATGAAGACAAGGTAAAGTTTGACCAAGTCAAAAAAGTTGAAATGGAGGGAGTGAATCATCAATAGAGACAACCTAGTATGAATGTGGATTAGCTTAGATAGTCATATAAAGTTGGATTGAAGACCCTTAGGTGTGAAAAGGGGCTGGAGTAGGTTGAAGAGGTCAACTTTGACCAAATTAAACAACGCTATTATGGATGAGTGACATTAATGATTAGACAACGCAGTTTTGGAGGGAGATTGATTGTATGATGGTGGAAACCCAAATGAATGGGACCCAAGGTGAGAAGGCTCACATTGTTTATAAGGAAGAGGATGGCAGCCATATGGGGTTAGCTTATGAATAATATTTTGATATTTTTGTTTAGAATTTTTCTCTCTTCAGTTGTTTAGCTAAGATTGTTGGTGTTGTTTAGCACAGGGTATTCCTGTTTAGGAATTCCACCTATTTCCTTGAGAGGCGTCTTGGGAGAGTTCTGATCTATCATTCCACATATCTGACATTCTAGCCAAGCTTCAATCTTCAGCTACAATGCAGTTTCAAGAAGATGAGAAGAGAGAGAGAATCTCCAAAGGAGTTTGGTCTAAAGCCAACTCTAGATTTTCACATGATGTGTGTGAGCATGCAGCTACACACTATGATTCAGAGTGCAGTCATATGCCCAGATCTGCTATGAGGGAGTTGGGAAAATAATAAATGCCTAGGAGGGAAGCGCTTAGTGATTATCTGCAAGAATATGAATCTCAAACTAAGAAGTTTATATATCATATCACTTTCCAAGAGTTTTTCAAGATCAAGGTGGAGAGGAGCAAGCAGCATGACATGAGTAGATTTTTCCTATCTACTTTTGATGGGTCACCAACATGTTCAGTTAGAGCTTGGGTGAAGGAGTTACACACCTATTTGCAACAGCACCAAGTTTTTGAAGATGAAGTCATCAAAGTTGTAGCACTGCATTTTGAAGGTAAGGCTTATGCTTGGTGGATATTTGAGTCTTTTTTATTAAGAAATGCAAATATTTCTTCTTATGCAAAGTTCACTAAGAGATTAGTGGAAAGGTTTGATGGAAAATATTCTAAAACAACATTGGTGGAACCAAACAAACCAAAACAATAAAAACCTTTGCATATGATGGAGGAATCTATAACCTCAAATCCACTTCAGAAAACTATTGGAGAAGCTCACATCTTGCATACTACTTTTCTAGAGACAAGATCTCTCTCTCATATCCTTGGACAAGAAGGCATCAAGATCCATTTCTCAAAATATGATACTTTTATTGAGAAGGTGACTCCCATTCATATTGAAGAAGAAGAGAAGGATGGGGGCAACAACGCTGTCATATCTAGAGCACATCTAGCACCTCATGCAGAGGTAGATGGAGCACCTGATCCAACAAGAGGGATTCTTGTATCATTGCAAGGAATTCCCCAGGATCTCATATATGGAGGTCAAGGCACAATCAATGAACAACATGATTGTGAAACACTGCAGATGGAAGGAGAAGGTAGGGAGGAAGGTCAGAATCACATGATGAGGAGCACACACCCCTATCTATTTCAGAGAGCTAATGAAAAGAAGAGGCAGACTGATTTGCAGAGTAAGGGCGGGGACAAAGTTTTCCATCCATATGTGCAATCTACTCTTGACATTGATGTCTCATTGCATGGAGGCATTCCACTGGGGAGACCACTAGATCTGGAAAATATGAGAGATGCTTCACATGGGGTTGCACCACTCTTAGATCCCGGAGGGGTGGTTACTTTAGAGGGGTTTATTACATCACATAGAGTTTGGGATAGACTAAAGGAGGAGGGAGACATTCTCCCATTTTCAGCATTACCCACTCTCACTACACATACTACGCTGACAGAAGTTGCCGCGGTGATGAAGGATGGTACCTTCATGGTGCAAGGGAGCTGCTCCATGGGTTTGGAGAAACATAAGGTACTTCCTTTGAGGAAGGAATCCTCCCTACATTGGAGTAGATGGAGGCCACTCATGCTTACATTGGCCAAGATCAGGAGATTCTTTTTGGATGGTAGCTTCTATTGGGAGTCCAACTTCCAAAAGTCACCACTTCTATTTGAGCATGCAGCAGCTGCATGATGGGCATGGAAAAATTTTAGAGGATGACTTTGGCATGAGGTATGTCAAAGGAGAAGACAACAACATGTGGGGAGCTTCACATTTCAAATCTTCAACGCTGTCTCTTAGGAGGATTAATCCATATTGGAGGTCTCAACTCTTGGTAGAGTACTCCAAGGATCTTGGTGCTTGCATGATTCTTGATGAACCGAAGGGAGATGATAGATATATGGTGGATGATGTGGTAATCTATTCTTATGGTAGATTCTTATTGACTAGAGCTTCTAAGCTCAAGGAGAAGCTGCTACATGCAGCACATGAGGACTTCCTTTCTATGCACTTTGATGCATATCATTCTTTGATGGAGAAGTTCACTTGGGAGGGTATTCAACATGATATATTTATCATATGGAGAGATGCATAGCCTGGATGCTGATGGAGAGGTTGGCACAACCACTTCCCTACTCATTGAGAGTGAGGGAGAATTTTCAGATGAGCCATTCCAGCTCAATGACCAAAGTACATAGTAGAGAAGGTACATTTTTGCATTATGATTTGCACTTCTTTACTTTATATGAGCAGCATGTTGTATTAAGGAGGGTCATTCCTTATTTTACATTATGTTATGATGTACTTTAGGCCAAATATAGCATTGAGATTGGCTATCCTATTGGTGGTTTGTGGGGGAAGCCACGTGATTCTTGGTGTGCACCATTAACACCACATTTTACATTCATGATCCTATCTTATAGGATGATTGTGGCGGAAAAAAAATGGCTGGGAAAGCACTTGTTGTTATTTGATTTGAGGCAGGCAAGGGATGCACTGCGCTAGCTCCATGTGTGGAACTATGATCTGCTTTCTAGTTGTCATCTGGCAACTTTTTTTCATTGGTTTTTGCTTCCATATGTTGGAGATGTTTTCATGTTTATGGGAAGCTTTGTTTTGAGATTGGCAGAAGATTTGGAGGTGTCCATTGGGGGTATGATTCTCTCTACTTTACATGTTGCATGTTTCAGGAGAAACAATGGGAAAACCATGATTGCCATACTTCGTCTCTTTTCTTCATGTAGGAGGAGACATTTGGAGGACTTGAGTTTCTGGAGGAAGCACTTCATGGCTGATTTATTGGCGGGGTAGCTTGGGCCATTCTTGGAGGCCATATCATTTCAGCCCAAGATCAGCAGCAGCCCATATATACTATAAATGGAGAGAGAAACAACTTGGGTGGAAGAATCTAATATCTCCATGCAGCCACAATACATTGCATGAACTAGGGGTTGAGGATTCTTTTGATGAGCTACCTAGAATAGCTCATTTCATCTAGATGATAGAATGGGTTCGGGAGTTTCTCATTGAGAATGAGATCCCATATGATTTTCATAACTCCTACCTTGAGGAGGCCATTGGACAGAAAGAAGGTTTCCACTTATACCTTCCACCTTTTTATGATGTGAGCCATTTGGTTTTTCATACCTGGGAGGAAACATTGGAGGATAGATTTATTGCAGATTATTTTGAGCAGTGGTGGGGACTATTGATGAGGAGGCCACAAGAGGAGGAGGGGAGGAATTTTTCTCTCCTTATATAGTTGCTTGAGGACAAGCAACATTTTGGAGGGGAGGACTGTAATATTCCAAAAATTTAGCCTTCAGCTAAATGGAATAGTATAGCTTGTTTTGTCACTAGGTAGGTGAATAAGTGGGTAGGGAGGCCCATAAGTCTCCTTGGAAGCAATAAAAACACTTTAAGTGTGAAAAGAGACCTTTTTCATCAGTGAAATAAAGCACCTCCAAGTGTGAACAGGGTTGGATCATGTTGATTCAGTGAACTTTGACCAAGTCAACAACGTTGTTATGGAGGAGTGGAGATTCAATGAGGAATAACGTAGTTTTGGAGGGAGATGGATCTCATGAAGGAAATTACCTAATTGAGTGGGGCCAAGGGAAAGAAATCTCATATTCTATTTAAGGAAGAGGATGGCATCCATTTGGGATTATTTTATGGATTATTGACTTTTTTGTCTGTATATTGTGCATTTTTCAGCTGTTTAGTTAAGATTGCTATGTTGGTTAGCACCGGGTCTTTCCAAGCGAGAATACCATATCCTTTCTTGAGAGGCCTCTTGAGGGAGTTTGAACTTAATTTCTCCATATCCAGGCTTTAGGCCAAGCCACCTCCTTCAACCACAACATTATTTCTGCAGCAGTATAACATTGTGTTGCAGGGTGTTGCAGTGGAGGTTTCACAACACCACTTCCAAAGCTTATTTTTCAGAGGAGAAAGATTTATTTCCTTTGGGAGATCAGTGAGGAATCCCTTGGAGTAGATTTCGTATCTTGGCACTTGGCCAACACAGTTTCTATCTCCTATAGCACAATCCCTCTCCTTGAATGCGTTATTTTCAGTGAGTATCTGCAGTGAGGGTTTGCGGTGATTGTTGGAGGGTGAGATATTTAGTGTTAGGATCAACCTTTCACTTGGAAGATTCATTGGAGGAGGTCTATTTATCTTGTGCAGAATCTTCAACCATCTCCATTGATCTCATGAGTTGCAGTTTCTACTCAGTCCTAGGACTGCAACTCCGACATTTTGTACTTTTTTCATATTTCAGGAAATCCTTTCCGAACTGTCTTGAAATTGAATTTGGGAGTCTATATCTTCACTCCCAACATTGTGTGGGCCCTATATTTGTATATTTGTGTATTGAAACTTCTCAACAACACTTATCTCTAATAAAACTACATTGTTATAGCCTTGGGCATTATTGGTGTAGTAGTGGTCTTTATATTTTATGTACATGTTCTCTTGAGGCTGTTTTTCCTATCTTGAGTGATAATTTACTCAAGGACTTGTATAAATTTTGCTATTATAATATTAATATGATGGCTATCTCGATCTTCTTACATTTTATGTGTTGATGTATCACTGCTCTTTCATTATTGTGTTCATGTATTGCTGCTTTCCCTATTTGGGAATATTACAGTGGGGTTGGAGCATAATATTGGCTCAGCCTATGCATTCGGCCAATATGTTACCATGAGGAGAAGTTCTTCACCAGAAGAGGATATGTATAGAAAACACAAAAAGAAGACTCCATTATTTGGAGGAAGAGAGGACGAGGAGCTGTCAATGCTTCTCTTTCAAACTATGTAGAATATCAAGGGAGATTTCAAGAATATGAGAAGAGAGAGAGAATCTCCAAAGGAGTTTGGATCTAAAGCCAAATCTAGATTTTCATAGATGTGTGTGAGCATGCAGCTACACACTATGGTTCACAGCGCAGTCATATGCCTAGATCTGCTATGAGGGAGTTGGGAAAAGAAGAAATGCCTAAGAGGGAAGCTCTTAGTGATTATCTTCAAGAATATGAATCTTAGACTAAGAAGTTTAGAGATCATATCACTTTCCAAGATTTTTGCAAGATCAAGGTGGAGAGGATCAAGTAGCATGACATGAGTAGATTTTTCCTATCTACTTTTGATGGGTCACCAACATGTTCAGTTAGAGCTTGGGTTAAGGAGTTACACACCTATTTGCAATAGCACCAAGTTTCTGAAGATGAAGCCATCAAAGTTTTAGCACTGCATTTTGAAGGTAAGTCCTATGCTTGGTGGATAATTGAGTCTTTTTCATTAAGAAATGAAAATTTTTCTTCTTATGCAAATTTCACTAAGAGATTAATGGAAAGGTTTGATGGAAAACATTCTAAAACATCATTGGTGGAACCAAACAAACCAAAACAAGAAAAACCTTTGCATATGATGCAGGAACCTATAAACTCAAATCCACTTCAGAAAACTGTTGGAGAAGCTCACATATTGCATACTACTTTTCTAGAGGCAAGATCTCTCTCTCATATCCTTGGAAAAGAAGGCATCGAGATCTCTTTTTCAAAAGAGGATCCTTGTATTGAGAAGTTAACTCCCATTCATATTGAATAAGAAGAGAAGGATGGGGGAAATAACGCTGTCATATCTAGAGCACATCTAACACCTCATGCAGAGGTAGATGGAGCACTTGCTCCAACAAGAGGGATTCTTGTATCATTGCAAGGAATTCCCCAGGATCTCATATATGGAGGTCGAGGCACAATCAATGAACAACATGATTGTGAAACATTGCAGATGGAAGGAGAATGTAGGGAGGAAGATCAACATCACATGATGAGGAGCACACATCCCTAGCTATTTCAAAGAGCTAATTCAAAGAAGAGGTAGACTGATTTGCACAGTAAGGGCAGGGAAAAAGTTGTCCATCCATATGTGTAGTCTACTCTTGACATTGATGTCTCACTGCATGGAGGCATTCCACTGGGGAGACCACCAGATCTGGAAAATATGAGAGATGCTTCACATGGGGTTACACCACTCTTAGATCCTAGAGGGGTGGATACTTTAGAGGGGTCTATTACAATGCAGAGAGTTTGGGATAGACTCAAGGAGGAGGGAGACATTCTCCCATTTTCAGCATTACCCACTCTCACTGCACATACTGCGATGACAGAATTTACTGCAGTGATGGAGGATGGCACCTTCATGGTGCAAGGGAGCTGCTCCATGGGTTTGGAGAAACAGAAGGTACTTCCTTCAAGGAAGGAATCCTCACTACATTGGAGTAGTGTTGGCCGGATAAATCGTTCTTGCGGACAAGACCGATCTCCCTAGTGTCAGAAGACAATCTAGCAACAAATGAACAACTAAGTTTGTATTTCTCTAGATATATTCGTTTTACAAATAAATGCTATGAAGGTGTCGATCCTACCTTAGATCCAAATGCTTATTTGTGGTCGTAGTGCTTCCGTCGCATCAATAATCCTTCATCGCAACAAGACCTCTTTTGTTGCAAGAAAGTGTCGTATTGTGCCAACCTGCAATCACAAACAAGAAAATATCAATAGCACCTGTATAACAAATAATTATAAAACATACCTATCATAGTGATCAAGGAATCTATGAAATAAATGCTCAAACGACAGCTTATTGAAATAAAAAATCGAACAACAATTTATTGAGAAAAACAAAACTTGATTTTATTAATCTTAAAATATATAGAATAACCTTACAACCTTAGCCTTGATGTTCAAAAGGTCTTCCCAGGGTCCGAAGCAGGAATCTCCTCTACTTTGATAAGTCTTGCACTCTTCCTTCAGGAGCAAAAAGAGGTATGTGATCTTTCCTCTCAAAAGCTTAGCAGAAAGAAGTCTAAATCTCAATAGCACTTCAACTCAAATATTCTAATTCTCAATCTCCAAAAACTTAATCTTCAAAGTCTTAACCATAAAAACTTAAAACTTAACCCCTTGAGGCTACCTAATGCCTCCTTTTATAGAGTAGATGAGGAGGTTAGGATTCCACCTTTAAAGGGATAGAACCCTCCTTCAAAGGGATAGGCTCCTCATATCAAGGGATTAGTTCCTTAAGGTGTGGGATACATGCACCTTACTAAAGCGTATTCATCCCCAAAAAATCTCATCTAGAACCTTCTAGAATTGACCAAAATTCAGCTTTTTCAGTTTTCTTTCGCGCTTTTTTGACTTTACAGGGGTACCGCAGGCATTACACTGGAAAAATGCATTCTAGAACGCAGTTTCTCTTCACTTTACCTGTGTACCCTAGCTAAAAATGCAAGAAGGTCTCATGTTACCTGTGTACCCTGAGTTTTAGAGATTTTTAGGGTTTTTCTTCCAGTTCTGAGGCTTGGCATGAGGAGTAAAGGTTGTAAGACTTGTAGAGGAGGTATGTATGAGTGTCAATGAGCCCATACAGTCAGAAGAATGTCAAGGTGACATTTTTTAGTGTAACAGATTGCCCCCTAAAGTGAGAAGTCTAAAATAGATGAAGATGAAGTCTGTCATATATGAAGAGTGAAGTACTTTATCATTTCAAGGATCATCTTGTGGACACCCCAGTCGGAACCTGTAAAAACATTCAATGAAAAATATATATATGTAATCATATCATCGCTGAGGTAGGCATTCCCATACTCAAATCAAAACTAACTAGAACTAACTTAAATTGTTCTGATAGAGGAATGATTTTGAATACATCACAGTATAGACATGTGTAGACACAGTATGGACGCAGCCATCTGTTTATAAATAGTCTACTGTATAAATGATAACAAAATTCCTCGCAGCCTGGATGGTAGAAACTAGATCCAAGGTCTTGATTTCCACATCTCGAACTAGTACGATTCTATCCATGTGAATAAATGTGTTGAAGTCGAACATGGTATAAACCACTTGATTACCAGTCAATGATGTAAACTGTTAACAAGTGTGAGAGTAACCACCAGTAATGTCAATGGTTCTCAAAGTACCTAGTACAATCCATGAAATGTGAATGAATGAGCTGAAGTCGAACATCTCACGGAATCATTTGATCGAAGGTCAATGATGTAACATGTCATCGAAAGCGAGAAACCTGCCATTGAGGCATGCAGATTTCAAGGTACTGACGATTTCTGGATCAAATTACTAGATAATGAGTTGTCGTCGATAGAAAGCAATCCGTCGTAGGCAAGCCCACAACACGAAATCATAGATCAAGTTTTGAAAATACATTCACAAGGACTGACTCAGGGATGGTCAAAATGGATGACAGATATTTTGCAGATGAATGGTTTATTTGAACTGTCCTCTTGAACACATAACGACACTGCAGATGGCTTGGTGACAATTGACCCAAAGCTAATACCCAAAAACCGGCTGAAGACTTTCAATGTGGTTTGATTAACTGTTAGGAAAAGGATTTTCCCAACCCAGGTGGACAAAAAGTGTCGTGTTCAAGAGTGGTTAACGGTTTTCTGAATAATCAAAATGTAACAAACAGGCTCATTATTATTATTTTTAATGAGGTTGACACAGTAAAAGGAACTATCCTCGGAATCTACTTTCTACAATCTACCTACTGATTCATTTTTTAATGAGGTTGACACAGGAAAAGAACTATGCTCATAGACTTACTGATTCATTTTTTAACGAGGTTGACATAGTAAAAGGAACTCTCCTCACAAGCCACTGATTCATTTTTTAACGAGGTTGACACAGTAAAAGTAACTATCCTTAGACTTACTGATTCATTTTTTAACGAGGTTGACACAGTAAAAGGAACTATCCTCAGACTCATTGATTCATTTTTTAATGAGGTTGACACAGGAAAAGGAACTTTCCTCATAAACTACTGATCATGGCTTTCAACAGGAAGAAACACATGTCAATGGACACACCTCGATCATGGCTTCCAAGAGGTCTTCATCAGAAGGAAGAATAATTCCTTGGAAGCAACACATGTCAAGGGACTCAAAAGGGATAAGAACATCGCGTTCAAATAATCCCATAGAGTTTTCCATGTCAATTATCGGATCTAAGTCATAGGAAGTCAAGCAAACAGTGAGACGCTCGCTTCCATCGGTAACTGAAAACATGGGACTAGTTGCCACATAATTAACCCATGGCGGGGTAGATACCACTTTAGAAATAGGAACATTTAGGGGTGTCATATTATTGGTAGTCGAAACAAGACTAGGGAATGAAAGCTGGTCTACAGTCACAATATTCCCATTGTGAGGGAAAGACATCACGCGAAAGAGTGTCGATACGATAGCTTTCATTGCATAAACATAGTCTCGCCCAAGGAGTAGATTTAAATCCAAGGGACCTCGAACTACCATAAGATCAATACAGACAGTTTTACCTTCCAAAGTAATAGAAAAATTAGGAAGGATCCCTAAAGGTTCACTAATGGTTCTGTTAAAAGCTTTCAGATTCTGCGTAATAGGCACAAGCTGAGGGGAACCCAAAGCTTTCCAAGCAGTTGAGGATAAAATACTAACAGAAGCACCTTCATCTACCTGTGTGCGGTGTATGTCCCTACCACTAAACTTCAAAATGATTTGGAAAGGGATGGAGGAAGGAAGACGAGGTTCTGTTAGTCTATTCCAATCAAAGGAAAAGACCTCAGTACTTGGAGGGGGTTCTGTAGAAACAGGTGAAATGTCCCCCAGCGGAGAAGAATCTGATGTAACAAGAAGAATCTGAGTGGTATGAAGTTCACTCTCTACAGGGAGAATGGGATCGACTGAATGTGAAATCGAATCGACCACTTGATCAAATAATGGATCATCAACCCGAGTGATATGAGTTTCACTCTCTAATGGAAGAGTGGGATCGACCGTACTTGAAATTAGATCAATCACTCCGTCAGTTGACGGTAGGTTGGGAGAAAGTTTACAGTAACCAGTTGGAAATTCTTGCTGTGGAACAGTAAGGTTTTCCAACAATTTTGAGGCTTCATCCATGTGAGGGAAAATGTGAGTTTGATGACTCCCTTTGCATAACTTACAAGGAAACCTAACTTTATCCTTTTTCCTAAAAACCTGACTATCACTGGTTGATGGATCAATGGAAAGTTGATGAGATTTTTCTGACCATACTTCCAAGACCTTTGGAATACCAGGGAAATTGATAAGGAAGTGGTCACCCTTACAAAGCCTGCAAGGGTAATTGGGTTTACGATGCATGTTGGAGGTTTCCTCAACACAACTAACACTTAAAGCCATGGTTGGTTGGTTGACTTCTTTCTTATCTTGCTTCTTCTTCTTCTTCTTCCCTTTCTTCTTCTTCTTAGCCACCTGGTTACTAGCATCAAGGCTTTTACCAGGCGAAGAGGAAGATGGAAAATCATTGGCGAAAGATAAGAAACTAACCAAAGAGTTCCAGTGATGTTGAGATGGTGAACTGCGGTGAGAATTGAAGCATCTAGTTGAGGTGGAACAATTGGAGTATTCGGGGGCCAACCTGCAATCACAAACAAGCAAATATTAAATAGAACCTGTATAACAAATAACTATAAAACATACCTATCATAGTGATCAAGGAATCTATGAAATAAATGATCAAATGACGACTTATTGAAATAAACAATCGAATGACAATTTATTGAGAAAAACAAAACTTGATTGTATTAATCTTAAAATAACAGAAGAACCTTACAACCTTAGCCTTGATTTTTGGAAGGCCTTCCCCGGGTCCGAAGCAGGAGTCTCCTCTACTTTGATAAGTCTTGCACTCTTCCTCCAAGAGCACATAGAGGTATGTGATCTTTCCTCTCGAAAGCTCAGCAGAAAGAAGTCTAAATCTCAACAACACTTCCATTTGAAATATTCTAATTCTCAATCTCGAAAAACTTAATCTTCAATCGAAAAACTTAATCTTTAAAGTCTTAACCATAAAAACTTAAAACTTAACTTGTAAGGGCTGCAATGCCTCCTTTTATAGAGTAGATGCGGAGGTTAGAGTTCACCTTTGAGATGGAGACCTCTTCAAATGTACTTATAGGCTCCTCATATGAGGATTAGTTCCTTAAGGTGTGAGATCGGAACACTTACTAAAGCGTACTCATCCCCAAAAAATCTCATCTAGAACCTTCTAGAATTGACCAAAATTCAACTTTTTCAGTTTTCTTTCGCGCTTTTTTGACTTTACAGGGGTACCGCAGGCATTACACTGGAAAAATGTGTTCTAGAACGTAGTTTCTCTTCACATTACCTGTGTACCCTAGCTAAAAACGCAAGAAGGTCTCATGTTACCTGTGTACCCTGAGTTTTAGAGATTTTTAGGGTTTTTCTTCCAGTTCTGAGGCTTGGCATGAGGAGTAAAGGTTGTAAGACTTGCAGAGGAGGTATGTATGAATGTCAATGAGCCCATACAGTCAGCATAATGTCAAGGTGAAATTTTTTAGTGTAACAAGTAGATGGAGGCCACTCATGCTTACATTGGCCAAGATCAGAAGATTCTTTTTGGATGGTAGCTTCTCATGGGAGGCCAAATTCCAAAAGTCACCACTTCTATTTGAGCATGAGCAGTTGCATGATGGGCATGGAAGAATTTTAGAGGATGACTTTGGCATGAGGGATGTCAAAGGAGAAGACAACAACATGTGGGGAGCTTCACATTTCATATCTCCAACGCTGTCTCTTAGGAGGATTGATCCATATTAGAGGTCTCAAATCTTGGTAGAGTACTCCAAGGATCTTGGTGCTTCCATGATTCTTGATGACCCGGAGGGAGATGATAGATATATGGTGGATGATGTGGTCATCTATTCTTATGGAAGAGTCTTCTTGACTAGAGCTTCTGAGCTCAAGGAGAAGCTGCTACATGTAGCACATGAGGACTTCCTTTCTAGGCACTTTGATGCATATCATTCTTTGATGGAGAAGTTCACTTCAAGGAGGGCATTCAACAGGATATATTTCAACATATGGAGAGATGCATAGCCCGGATGCTAATGGAGAGGTTGGCATAGCCACTTCCCTACTCATTGAGAGTGAGGGATAATTTTCAAATGAACCATTTCAGCTCAATGACCAAAGTACATAGTAGAGAAGGTACATTTTTGCATTATGATTTGCACTTCTTTACTTTATATGAAACATGTTGTATTAAGGAAGGTCATTCCTTCTTATACATTATATTATGATTTACTTGAGGCCAAATGTAGCATTGAGATTGGCTATCCTATTGGTGGTTTGTGGGGGAAGCCACATGATTCTTAGTGTGCACCATTGACACAACATTTACATTCATGATCCTATCTTATAGGATGATTGTGGCAGAAAACAAGTCGCTGGGAAATAACTTGTTTTTCTTTGATTTGAGGTAGGAAAGGGATGCACTGCGCTGGTTCCATGTGTGGAACTATGATCAAATTTCCGGTTGTCATCTGGAAAGTTGTTTTCATTGGTTTTTGCTTCCATATGTTGGAGATGTTCTCATGTTTATGGGAAGATTTGTTTGGAGAGTGGCACAAGAGTTGGATGTGTCCATTGGGGGTATGATTCTCCCTACTTTACATGTTGCATGTTTCAGGAGAAACAATGGGAAAACCATGATTTCCATACTTCATCTCTTTTCTTCATGTAGGAGGAGCCATTTGGAGGACTTGAGTTTCTAGAGGAAACACTTCATGGCTGATTTATTTGGTGGGGTAGCTTGGGCCATTCTTGGAGGCCATATCATTTCAGCCCAAGATCAGCAGCAACCCCATACATACCATAAATGGAGAAAGAAACAACTTGGGTGGAAGAATCTAATCTCTCCATGCAACCCCAATACATTGCATGAACCAAGGGTTGAGGATTCTTTTGATGAGCTACCTAGAATGGCTCATTTCATGTGGATGACAACATGGATTTGGGAGTTTCTCATTGAGAATGAGATCCCCTATGCTTGTCATAACTCCTACCTTGAGGAGTCCATTGGACAACAAGAATTTTTCCACTTATACCTTCCACCTTTTTATGACGTGAGCCACTCGGTTTTGATGATACCTGGGAGGAAACATTGGAGGATAAATTTATTGCAGATTATTTTGAGCAGTGGTGGGGACTGTCGATGAGGAGGCCACAAGAGGAGGAGGGGAGGAATTTTTCTCTCCTTATACAGTTTCTCTAGGACAAGCAACATTTTGGAGGGGAGGATTGTAATATTCCAAAAATTTAGCCTTCAGCTAAATGGAATATTATAGTTTGTTTTGTCACTAGGTAGGTGAATAAGTGGGTAGGGATGCCCATAAGTCTCCTTAGAAGAAATAAAAACACTTTAAGTGTGAAAGGAGACCTTTTTCAGCAGCTAAATAAAGCACCTCCAAGTGTGAACAGGGTTGGATCATGTTGATTCAGTCAACTTTGACCAAGTCAACAACGCTGTTATGGAGGAGTGGAGATTAATTGAGGAATAACGAAGTTTTGGAGGGAGATGGATCTCATGAAGGAAATTACCTAATTGAGTGGGGCCAAGGGAAAGCAAGCTCATATTCTATTTAAGGAAGAGGATGGCAGCCATTTGGGATTATGTTATGGATTATTGATTTTGTGTTTTGTATGACTATTGTGCATTCTTCAGCTATTTAGTTGAGATTTCTGTGCTACTTAGCATTGGGTGTTCCCGAGTGGGAATCCCATCTCCTTTCTTGAGAGGCCTCTTGAGGGAGTTTGCACTTAATTTCTCCACATCTGGGCTTCAGGCCAAGCCACTTCCTTCAGCTACAATGTTATTTCTGCAGCAGTATATCATTGTGTTGTAGGGTGTTGTAGTGGAGGTTTCACAACACCATTTCCAGAGCTTATTTTTCAAAGGAGGAAGCTTTCTTTCCTTTGGGATATTAGTGAGGAAGCCCTTGGAGAAGATTTCATATCTTGGCACTTGGCCAACACAGTTTCTATCTCCTACAGTGCTTTCCCTCTCCTTGACCGTGTTATTTTCAGTGAGGGTTTGCATGATTGTTGGAGGGTGAGATCTTCAGTGTTAGCATCAGCCTTTCACTTGGAAGATCCATTGGAGGATGTCTATCTAGCTTGTGTAGCATTTTCAGCCATCTCCATCTAGTTCATGAGTTGCAGTTGCTATTCAGTCCTAGGACTTCAACTCTGGCATTTTGTACTTTTTTCATATTTCAGGAAATCCTTTCCGGATTGTCCTGAAATTGAGTTTGGGAGTCTAGATCTTCACTCCCAACATTGTGTGGGCCCTATATCGGTATACTTGTGTATTAAAAATTCTTAGTAGCAGTTATATCTAATAAAAAAGCGTTGTCATAGCCTTCGGCATTATTGGTGTAGCAGTGGTCTTTATATTTTATGTACATGTTCTCTTAAGGTTTTTTGCCTATCTTGAGTGATAATTTCTTCAAGGACTTGTATACATTTTGCTGCTATAATATTAATATGATGGCTATCTGGATCTTATTACATTTTATGTGTTTATGTATCACTGCTCTTTCATTATTGTGTTCATGTATTGCTTCTTTCCCTATTTTGGAATATTACAGAAGGAGTGTTGAGACATCACAAGGGAGAACTAGGTCAAAATGCATGGAAATGAACAAATAAGAGTGTGTGCCAAGGACTGTCAGAGAATTCAAGTGTGCCAAGGATAAAGTGTGTTATAATAATTTCATAATATGATTTGCAAGAGGAAAGCCTACGATTGCGATAAGGGGCTCAACAAAGCTATTTTAGACAAAGGGAGAATTTGTGCTGGGCACAACAATATTTTTCCTTTATCTATTATTTTTATATGACATGTGTCACACTTTGGTCAAAATCCCACGTACTAAAATATTTTATACAATTTCATATTGTACACTATTGTGTATAAGTTTTAAGGCACTCAGCTTGTGCCAACTTACATCTTATGTGTCTTGTGTATCTTGTGGTTCTTGCAAACTCTCAATTAATGCTCTACTATTTATATGAACTTGAGATACATGTGAAATATTTCCTATGTATGCTATATTGCTTAGATGTTTTATGGCCATGGCTAGATGTGATCCTTGTTTTGGTAAGTTCTTAAGTGGGACAAGTTCAACTTGTACATGAGTAGTGTAAGATGAGGTATAGCAAGTTCTTAGGTGAACAAGGCACAATCTACTTGTAGTAGGTGAAATTCATCAAGTTGTTGCGGCTGAGGTAAGACAACGTCACATGAACTACATTAGATAAGGACTCGATTGGGTTCCCAAGTCGTGAAAAAATGTAAGGCTAGTTGTGAAGTAATGAGTGCCAAGGTTTGCTAGGGAATGCTAACATGTGCCTGATAGTTCGAAGTGTAGAAATTATAAAAAGAATATGTATATCAATGGATTCAATCTGATCATGCAGTGTACTAAAGAAAAATACTGGATCATTCTACTATTAATTCTGCAGAAATTAAACATAATTGCACAATCACAACAAGTAAAAGAAAGAAGCAAATCAATCCACAACACAGATATTTTCCGGGGGAAAGCTTACTGCTCAAAGCCCCTTTATATTCTATTTTATATTCACCAAGGAATCATGAAACAATTACAATGCACTCTTCTCACAAGAGTCTCTTGCACTCTCACAACTGTCTCACATTGATCTAGTCAAAATTGGGCCAACACATAGCCAATTCTTAGCCTACCTTCAGCCTACCTTTATCACAAAATTCATGAGGAATTAAATCCCTATTCCTTATGGATTTCAACCTTTCTCAACTATGAAAGACATCATGGGCACCCTATGGTGTATATAATTGCACCCGGGCAATTTTCTATAAATAAAACTGATAGATAACTTCCCTTTAACCTCTGTCTCAACTGGGTCCTCATCAAAACTGACATGCGTGCAACTATTAATAGTAAATCATCATTTTCATGGTAGATCACTGCACGTGAATTAAATATGATTTAATTCACTTGATCTCTCACTAGTGAAACAAATAGTTACAACTAGTTCAACTGGTTTTAACTCACTTAATTGAGTTAGCTGATTTCTCATGCATTAAACTAATGCACTAACTCCATCTTGAACTCTATAACTAATAGAATCACTCTGCATGCCTCACCAACCACCCTCAACTTGAAATTCATGAGCTAACTGAGTCTATCACATGCAGTTAACTATTAGAGGTGTTTATGAGATAAGATTACAATTTATTGTACAATTTAATTAAGGGATACTTAAATTAGACACATTTCCAATTTATTAAATAAATTGATTTGCACACTAATGTATCGCTAGGACCCATCACTACATGACCTATGGTCCCACACTAGTGTGTGTGCCGTCATGTTGTTTCTAGATGCCAATTTCACTGTTTCTTGTTGAAAATTTCAACACGAAGGCATGTCAAATATGTTAATATGTGTCAAGTTCTAAGGCATGCCAAGATGTGCAAGGGTGTGACAATATATTCTAGGGACTATCAATGGAGCAAAAAGGAGAAACACATTAAACTACAAGGAAATGAACACATAAGAGGGTTAATAAGTCATAAATTTACCTTTTCTAGGAGGGGCATGCTAGGCGCACCAAGACTAGGTTGCAATAGGTGCCAAGTGCCAAGTGTTAGTGCATTCTAAGTGCAGAATTCTGTTACTTATCATCTAGTTTCCAATAATTGATATCAAATAACTTTAATATTAAACTATGCCAAATCATACCAAGGCATCTTAATGAATGCTATACATGCTAATACTTTCCAAGTGCCAACATGTGCCAAGTTTCAATGTGTGTTAGGGAGTGATACACATGTTATGAAGTGGAAGGGCATGTCGAAGAGTGCTAAGGTGTGACAGAGTGTGATAATGCATGCTGAGGAGTGTTATGGAGTACTAGGGTGTGCAAGATAGTGTCAACGAGTGCTAGCTAGCATGCCAAGGAGGGAGTGACAAGGTATGTTAAGCACTAGTAAGGCATGCTAGGGAATATTAGGGCATGCCAATAAATGACAGAGTGTGCTAGGGAGTTCGAGCGTGTGTTAAAATGTGACAAATAGTGCCAATACATGAAATATGCTAAGGCATGCTAGGATGTGCATGGTGCCAAGGTATGCAAATTGTTGGGCCGTGAATATGACCACTTTTTAACACTTATTTCATCCATTTTTACTCTTTTTTATCATGTCATTTATTATAATTTATCATATAAATCCATTTTATAATGATTTATGCTCTTATGGATGAATATTATTTCTTCTCTTTTATTTTTAATAAATTGATGATTATTATGCATAATTTTATCAATGATGATTTATTAATATATTTTATACCAACACTCACCATTTTAGCCTCCAAGATATTTGCTAGACTGCAGATTTGATTTCCAAATAATCATGAAATATTCCAACTCAGAAATTCGCTGGAATAAGAAGTGATAGTTTTGCGGTTGAGATTGTGTGAAAATGAAGAAGAATCTGGAAAATCCGAAACATGGGTTTTGTCCAGATCGGACCAAATTAACTTTTCCTAAAGAATGGTTTTCCCAAATTCGGCCTATATTGAGAGAAATGCAGGGTTCTTTGAGCATGATTTTCTTAGATTTGTTGTTGCGGTCGTCCTTTAAATCTCAGCTGCAAAGCCAAATTCGCCTTGCTCTTGTTGAAAGATGGATGGAAATATATTTTCTGGTTGATCAAGTTGTTGGGAACAATCCAATATTGTTATGAGAGATCATATTTTCTATTTAATTTCTCCTCTTTCTGATTATAAAAGGAGAGCATGTATTATGTATTGAAGAACAATGGATGATTATTGAATTCTTCTTGTAACATTATAATTCCTTGACTCTCGTGATCAAAGAGCAGTTGATGTAAAAGATATTCATGTTTGATTAATACAAAGACGTGTTCTCGTTCCATTTCTCAAGCTCTGCAGTAGCCTAGCGGCATTTCACTGGCGGTTGAGGGCCTGACCCTGGTGGATCGATCCGCTGTTTGTATTTCTATTCTTTGATTTCTATCGTGTGATAATTGCATCTAGATTCATTACGATTATAGAGTTATTTGATTGATGTTGGATTGAATTTGTATTTGTTGTATACGTTAATGAATTATACTGCTATTCTATCTTAGCAAGGATCGTATTTCCTATCTTATTCATCTTGCTATCTTTTATAAATCATTATTGTTCCATTATGATTCATTCCAATGAACTGTTTCATAGTGTTGGCCATCGACAGGGTTGAAGTATTAAGAGGATTCGTTTCTTAAATTGCATTAAGTTTATGTTTGTTGTTCAATTAATGTTTGTTGTTCCATTTCCGTTTATTGTTCATTTCTAGTTCATTAGGTTCAAATTTGCAGAGAAATAGTTTATAGTTGTTGTGTGCATATAGGAATTACGAATTGCTGCTATTTTCCAATTCTAGTTATTAGAAGAAGTTTTGCTTAGTTATTTTCAGCAGCTTTAGTTCAATTTCTATTTCTCTTTAATTTCTTTATGTCAAGACTGTCAACTGTAGAGAACATTGGCTATTGCTTCCATGTTCCCAGATTGATTTCCTTGTTCTAGTTTGATTTCAATTGCATCAATTTCTAGAGGAATGAGTTATTGCTACTATATCCTCGATTGATGTTTGCAGAGTGAATAGATAGATTTTAAGAGCATTTGAGTTTAAGTTATTGTAATTAGATTTATTTTCCAATCATCCATTTACTCTTGCATTTAGAACTCTGTACTACATATTGAAGAGCATTACTCTTAGATAAATTGCTGCCTCAGATAGAGTACACTCTTGAAATAAAAAGTCGCTCCCGGATTGATAATTAATGTGAGATAAATAGGTGTTAAAAAGATACCTTTTAACCACTCAACACTAATATGTTTCAAGGAGTATCAAGGAAAAATAAATAAGAACAAAGCTAAAATGCAAGGAAATGAACACATAAGAGGGTTAATAAGTCGGGACATTATCTTTTTCAAATGGGGCATACTAGCACACTAATAATAGGTTCCAATAAATGCTAAGTTTCAGTGTGTGCCAAGTTCTCATGTATGTTAATGCATGCCAAAGTGTTCCAGGTCATGCTATGGACTACAAAGCATGCCAACACATACTAGGAGAGTGTTATGCTATGCTAAGGTCTACCAACATGTGCTTGGGTGTCCTAGTCATGGCAAGATGTTCTAGGTACAAAGGTGTTCTAAGACATGCGGGGTGTCAAGGAATGTTAGTGTGTGCCAAAACATGTTAAGATGAGCCAAGAGTGTTGAGGAGTACTAGATATCTCTCATTAATAAAATTGACAAAGATTTATTATGTATTAAATAATATAGTTTCTACACACACTAGTGGAACTTTATCTAAAGGAGATTTGTTAGATAATAAACCTAATAGAGATTAATCATGTATTGAATCATAGGAAAACTATATTCTCGTTACTTGAGGGAAAGTATACACACTAATTACTTCTTAACAGATTGAATGAATCTAACCACTATATGGCCTTAGACACATAATGAAAAAGACTCCACAACAATGGTCTTAAATCGTTATATTTTGACAAAAAATATGGTAACATGAACACAACGTCATCAAAAACACATTGGAATAATCAATGATAATGACCATTTTTCAACTGTCACCAAATGTAACCAAAAATAGCATTGGTGAGGGTCAATAAAATATCATCACTAGAAGTTTCACCAAAGAGAGAATTAGTGACAGGCCTTTAACAAACCTCACCAAAAGTGTCACTGAAAATGGCTTTGGTGGCAAACCTTAAAGGACCGTCACTATATGCACTTATAACGACACCTTTTTAAGGACTGTCACCATTATATGTGACATTGGTGATGGACCTTAAAGGTCCATCACAAGCATGACCCTCACCAATGTCCTTTTTTATTGTAGTGATTCTTAGTTGATTAATAATTTTATGAACATCTCGGTAATCATACCTATGAAATGAAAAATGAATCTCCTTGATGAGGTGAGGTGTTCAAGAGAACGAATGGAAGAAGGTGGTAGAGTATGACACCATTGACTAACTTGACCTTCAAGTGTGAGGGAGAAAAAAACACAATACACATCTTCACAGTCAATTTTGTAGTATTCATAGAACTTAAGGAAAAGAGATACATGCTCGGCAATGAATGTATCACCCTCAACATCAAACTTGAGTTGAGAAAATTTATGAAGAGGCACACTCGAGGTGTATGATTTGAGGATCAAAATTTTCAGATAAGAGGTTCAAGATAGACTCAATGGGAAAAACTTGTCATCTCGCTCTCCTTCTAGTTCCATTTTGTTGATGGTGTAGGAAATCCATCAATCAAGGGGGTCTTCTAGATGTGAAGTCCCAATTATACCTCACATCATTTGGAGTAGGATCCCCATCGAGAGTATCTGCCTGACTTCCATGTATCCTTGTATATTTTCATTGAATAATAATTTCCTAATGAGATAGTAATACACAGATATTTTCGTATCAATAAGTGAGTATGCCTTATGAATTTTTCATCTATGAAAATTATTAAGGTATTTCTACCGAAATGGAAGAGAAAGGGGACCCTTAAGAGACAAGTAACAGTAATAATCTAGAAAAGGAACACACACATATACATAAGAACAAATCATTGATCAATCAGTGAAATAGTTCACAAGGAGGGAATGATGGTTAAAGAAAATACAACACACCTTTAATAAGATAAGTACCAAAGCCACTGAAATAGTTCAATTTCCTTAGTACCAATGAAAAAAAATACATCAGAAACATTCAAATAATAGTATTAAAATATTCACAACATATGCATGAAAGTGTTCTCACTCAACAAGCTTCTGAATTAAGTAAATGTCCCAAGATACATCAAGTGTAATATTCCTTTTTTAGAAATATCACAAGTCTGTGCCAGAGATGGACTGCAAGGGAATTTACTGGATATGTCACCTTCTAAAGAAGGGTGAGATCCAGAGGCTTGCTGGCCCTTTTCAGACTCTGTCTACAGATATGTGAAATTTCCTAGTAGGAATGGCTAGCAACCTAAGCCTGGAAAACACATTTCCTAGGAATGGAGGCAGCAGGATTTAATCCCTAGTCTGGGATCCCTTAAATATATCTGTCTAGAGCTGAAATACAAGAGTGGGCTCAAAAAAAATGTCTCTAGGAGCTTAAGACAAGTATCCTTTGCCTATTTATCTTCAGATAATGCCCAATGAAGAGGGCTGCATCAACAATGAACATGTACCAGCATAACAACGTTATAATAGAGAGAAAATGTGCATGAAACTATAAATAGTCACTGAATATATATAGCAGCAAGGATATATACAAATAATTGAGGAATCACTCACTCAAGCTGAGCAAAGAACCCCTCAATGGCATGCATATGGAAGTATAAAGCTCAAAGAAAGATGGGGGAGCAAGATCTCAACCCCTGAAATTAATAATACATCAATCCTTGGGAGGATTGTCTGAAATATACAAAAAGGAAAAATGCCGAAGTTGCTGCCTCTGAACTGAAATAGCACTGCAACTAAAAAATGGATGGATATGCTTGAAGATGCTACATATGCTGAATAGATCTCCTCCAATGGATCTTTCAAGAGAAAGGCTGATCCAATCCCTGAAGATCTCTCCCCCCAAACTAGTGGTGCAACCCCACTGCAATTCTGCTTAGAAATAACGCAGTCAAAGGAAGGGACTGCGCTGTGAATGATGACAAGAGATGTGCCTGATGCAAAGATATGGAAAATAGATCTGAAATCTCCTCTAGTGGCCTCCCGGATGAAAATAAGCTCTCTCCTCTAAAATCAGAGCTCCGAAAGTGATGCTATGGAAATCTCCACTGCAACCCAACAACACAAGGTTTCCTGCACTACTGAAAACACTCTACTGAAGGGAAATGCTTTGGACTTGAACAAAAATGTGGAGGAGCTGAAAAAAAAACCTTCAAGAGGCTTCTCAAGAATGAGGGAATCCTAAACAGGAGTTCCCTTGTGCTAAACAACACAACTATCTCAGTTAAGCAACTGAAGAGAGTAAGTAATTCGAAATATCCATGAATGAGAAAAAATGGTTGTTTCTTCCTTCTTTTATGCCAATGAAGGCTCCTTGGCCATGGACCCCACACATTAGGGTTTATTCCTCCTCAAGCAATTGCGTTGGCTTCCCAAGCAAGCCACACCTCCATCTATTGCGTAGTTTGACATGGTCAACATGACCTAGCCTCCTTGCAATTATCCCTTTTCACACATGGGTGTGCAAGACTAGCTCTAATGATGCTTCTCTTTCATTTCATGGGGGATTTTATTGATATTTTATTTATGAATGGGTCTCTTTGCCCATTTTATTCTCCTCCTAAGTGAGAATGGAAAAAAATAATGTTCCATAAAAATTGGGAACATTACAGTCCTCCCCTCTCAAAGATTAATTGTCCTCAAGCAAGCACCAGAATAGACTGATTTATTTCCCCTTTACTTTCCCTGTAGCATCCATGCATGATAAAATCCTCCAAGAAAAGGATGCCATATCATCAATCAAGTGTCCAAGTTGTCCCTCCAACATATGCAATCTAGCCTTTGGTGAACATTACCAAATAGCTGTCATGTGGAAAAAAATATCCATGAAGGAAACAATGGGCTATATAAGGGCCTCCTTGAGGCATGAGATCTGATATAAAGTGGGACTCATCATCCCCATATGAATCTTCCATCTCCAAGAAATCATCCATACAACATGAGCTGCCTCCAAGCATGGCAACTCATAGAAAACTCTCTCCGCCTTGAGCTCCGAAAAGGAAGGTGGGCTGAAAATCTGCATATGGCAAGCTTTATAGCCTACCCCATGCTGTCCTCCACTTATGATTAGTGTGGAGTGTGTGCTAATCTAGGGCTGAAAATGTATTGCCTCCAAGTGGCAACATGAAGAGAAATCCTCCAAGGATCTCTCCTCCATCAATGACAATCCAATTGGCCCAATATATTCCATCCATGATGAATAGGACATGATCATCATAGAATACCCCAATGACATGTTTTATATAGGTTACACCATGTGAAACAAGGTACAAACTATGTCTCATAGGGCTACAACGCAATCTCATCCACTGCAGCTGCAGAAAATAACATGGCAAGCATTGTGTGGAAAATATCACCTCTACTACTGAAGAGTAAATAGATGTGTGAATAAACAATACAAAATCAAATACATGCCCATATACATACAATGGATGGATCTCATCATCAAACTCATGACCCACCTCAAAAGAGGGAAAATAGGTGGCTGTGGTGGCCATGTCTCTCCTCATGTTCCCCTTAGAACATGCCATGCAAAAACTGTGGGAATATCCTCCCCTCAAAGACATATTCAACTCATGTATCATTTCACCAATCATGCTCCCAATAATAACATGGAAAATATCAACAAATGGAAACATGCTCCTCATCGAAATAGAGGAAGTATTGTTGGTTTCATATGGTGCTGGAAAGTACCAGCAGTCTCCCAAGGGTGCATAACATAGTTTTGAAAGTTGCTGCTTAAGAAAAGTACAAGGAAAAATGTTTTGAAGTACAATGATAATCATATGAATTAGCTGATCATGTGTATAATGGAAAAAAAATTTCCCAAGGCCATGTGAAAGATGGCTGCCTCCATCATATGGTTTGGCCCAATTTTGCTTGTGGAGCAACATGAAAAATCTTCCTCTTTGAGGAACCATGCACTGCAACATAATGATAAGAGTATGAAAATCATCAAATGTAAACAAAAGACTCTTACCATAAGCTAGAATTAAGATGATAGATGGATCCATGTATATGATCCTACTCCTAAATGTCAACACTGTGATCTCATACAAAAAGGATCTTGCCCAAGTCAATCTTTGTTTCTTGACAGGCTCCTTGTCAAGAACACTTCTGGTGATGTTGCTGCAAATTTGAAACCTTTCCAAATATGGAAATGTCTCCTGATCAGTCCAAGCTAAGGAGTGATCCTTTTGCACTATAAGAGTGCCCTCCTCTACTCCTACAACACCATATATAATATGAGAGAAAATATGCTTGTGCTCTCTCCAATACATCCCAAGCAACCCAAGTGCTTGTTGCCTCCTCATGCTCACATCATGTAACCCATGTGGTGAAGGTACCATGACCGATATATATGCTACATCAGTTCCATGTATCCCTACTCTCTACTTCTCAATGATGTAAACATCCTGCCACCTCTTCCCTACCCCCATCCTCCTGGAAAAAGGGTACTCCAAGTGATGGCCAAACTCCTTCAAGAGGAGCCAATGCAGCCAAGCCTCTTACTGCCCGGTATCATATATTTTCAAGTATAAAATCAGCCCCTTGCTTCTCATCCACACCCACTCATCTCCTTGTGGATGTCTTCTCCTTCTTCCTCCCTTGGTACTCCTCCCATGAGGGATACCATTCTCCCAAGCCATATCTTCCCCTTTGCATTTTATGGAAGGTTGAAATGCAGCTCCTTGGAGACCTCTTAGAAAAGATCTCTCACCCATGGCTATGTTGGATCCATGAGGACCCAATTGTGATGGAGGTAATATCTCCTCTCCACCCATGTCTAACAGCGCTGCTAATTCCTCCAATAGTGTAGCAGTTGTTTCATTCTCCGTTTCAAAGTTTGTTCCCTGATTTATCATGAAGGTGCCATGGTTTATTTCATCCTCCAATGGTTCACATCCCAACCTCAAGGGCTGAATGAGACTCATCAAAAGTTCCTAAGGATGAGGTTTTATCTCTTCCTTAAACCCTTTGCACAACGCAGTGCAATCATGGTGCTCTGGAATAGCAAAAGATGTAGATCCTGGGACCTTTAAAGATGAACTTCCACAATTATTTAAGTTGTTTTCTGAAATGAAAAGTGGAACTTCACTCATACCTTGATGGATCCTGGGGTCTTCTTGTGTGGTTGTAGTAGTTGCCTCATCTAATGCCATAGCTGCCTCCTCCATAGCTGAAAAAGGCTGCTCTCCCTTTTTCCTCTCTCCATCAAAGGTTTGAATCAAAATTTGAGCAAAGTCTTCAAAAGAGCTTACCCTTGAATGAGCCAAAGGTTTGAACCACCAAACAGAGGCTTCACCCTCCATGTGCAGCGCTGAAATCTCCACTGTTGCTTCCTCTGCCACTGGGTGTAGCAAGAAAAAGGCTTCTAGCCTCTTCACCCAAGCTCTAGCTGAAGTGTCCCCATCAAATGTAGATAATAGGAACCTATTGCCTCTGATTCCTCTTTTTCCATAGGATACCCTCTCCTCCTTCTGCTAAATAAATTGTGGGAAAGTTGTAGCTCCCATGAATGTTGTAGAATAGGATTTATACTCATACCGATATTGATTTAGAACCATATGATCCAAGCATCTCTCATGCTTGCTTTCTTCCTGAGAATAGGAAGTGCATGGACCTTCCTCTTCTCCTTTTTGATTCTCCTCCTCGGGGAGGCTTCCCTTTGTTTTTAAAATAGATGAGATCAAGCTCATCTTCTTCTTCTTTCTTGGGCTTGAAGGCCACAGGCTAAGCCAAGAAAGGTGCTCTGATACCACTGTAACATTCCTTTTTTAGAAATATCACAAGTCTGTGCCAGAGATGGACTATGGGGGCATTTATCGGATACGTCACCTTATAAAGAAGGGTGAGATCCAGAGGCTTGCTGGCCCTTTGCAGACTCTATCTACAGATATGTGAAATTTCCTAGTAGGAATGGCTAGCAACCCAAGCCTGGAAAACGGATTTCCCAGGAATGGAGGCAGCAGGATTTGATCCCTAGTCTGGGATCCCTTGAATATATCTATCTAGAGCTGAAATCCAAGAGTGGGCTCAAAAAAAATGTCTCTAGGAGCTTAAGACAAGTCTCCTTTGCCTATTTATCTTCAGATAATGCCCAATGAAGAGGGATGCATAAAAAATGAACATGTACTAGCATAGAAACGTTATATGAGAGAGAAAATGTGCATGAAACTATAAATAGTCATTGAATATATATAGCAGCAAGGATATATACAAATACTTGAGGAATCAATCACTCAAGATGAGCAAAGAACCCCTCAATAGCATGCATATGGAAGTATAAAGCTCAAATAAAGATGGGGGAGCAAGATCTCAACCCCTGAAATTAATAATACATCAATCCTTGGAAGGATTGGCTGAAATATACAAAAAGGCAAAATGTCGGAGTTGCTGCCTCTGAACTGGAATAGCACTGCAACTCAAAAAATGGATGGAGATGGTTGAAGATGTTGCATATTGATGCAGGGGCATTAGACACTAGCCAGCAATGTAGGAGGTTTTTTCGACATGTTGTGGCTAGGAGGGTTCGAAATCATTGAATTGTAACAGCTAGGTGTCAATACCTCAGCTGACTATTTCATTTAGATTAGTTAGAATTTGTAGAAGACGAATAGTTAAGTTCAGTCCGTCTATCATGGTTCAGTTGGTTGAATAATTGTAATTAGGCTTTTGATTTTCTAAACGGTCCTCACAGAGGAACCGAAGAGAAACATTGTAATGTATATAAATTGTATTTCGCGGATGTATTTGAAAGGAGGGGGAGATATTTCTGCAATAAATTCTGTGTGTTACCCAATTGCTTCCAGTTGAATAAATTTCAGTTCCCATTGATTGTCAAATTGTATTGAGTTGATATTTGTGAGGAAATTGTTTAATTGTGAAGCGATTGAAGTCTATGCGTATATAATTACTGAATTGAGCTGCTGTGTAGTCTCTTCATCCCTCTATTTACTGTTTCTCTCAATGTGTACAAACAAACTCTGTTGAATTAATTCCACTCATAGAAGAAGTCTGCGTACATTTGTGGTCGACTAACTCTATTCTGAGGTAGCGAAGACTCCACCGAAAGAGGAATGGACTGTTTGTTGTTAATCGGATCTTGAACCAAGGTCTAACGTGAGTTAGCAAACGAGAGAGCATAGGAAGGAAGGCGTTAACCGAGGTCAATCACTGTTGCAACCCCGTGGATGGGTTAGCGAAACCGGATTTCCCATATCGCACCACTCTTGCGGAGTAAGCAGTATTCCTAAACTCGGAGCGATCCCATTGAACAGTCGACACGCGGCAAGGGTGGGACCCCGAAAACCACTTTCATCACGTGCCATCACACGTTAACGTTCGACATCGGAGCCCGCACGATATTGATGCATACCGTTGATCTGGAGGAAGACCAACTAAATGGTGATTGCGATCAGAAATAGCATGAGGGATAACCTAAGGTAGGGTGTATGTATTGAATTGATTTTTGCCGATTGTATGTGTGGGTCGAAATATATTAAAGTGTTTCTTTGTGAAGATTGTCGATAAGTTGGAGGGAGCCAAAGGTTCATTATAAGTGGCTTAGTTGGATAAAGGCTCAGAATTATATTTAAACTCTCCAAAATCTGCTGAATATATTTATTTGTAAAATTATTCGAAATTCATAAATAAAATTCCAAGAAAAAGAAGGAAGACCACGTGGAGGTAGACTAGCTCTCCGCAAGAGGCCAACTTTTAGTTTTGTTTCTGTCATTTGTGGTATCAGAGCTATTATTTTTAAGTGTTTTTGCAAAGAACTGACATGGCAATCCGAGTTGGTAGAGGTGCTGGCAGAAGAAGACCTGTTGCCAATGCAGAGGTGTTGGGGATGTTGCAGAGGGTCGAGGCTAGAGTGGATGCCATGGAGTGAAGACAGCCCAGAGATCTTGAAGACATCAGTGAAACTGAAATAGAAGAAGCTGAAGAAAATGCTGAGATTCCTCCTGACTTGAGGCTCCTCAGAACTATTCTAGGGTCTGCAGTTAAGCCCAGGATTGAAGTGTCGAGTTTTGTAGGAGGGATGAATCCAGAGGAACTGGTGGATTGGATTAATGAAATGAACAAATGCTTCGACTATGAAGAAACAAGTGAAGATAAAAATGTCAAGTTTGAAGTGACAAAGCTGAAAGGACATGCTGCACTCTGGTGGGATGGAGTGCAGGAAGAAAGGAGGAGATTTGGCAAGCAACCTATCAAAAGCTGGACCAGAATGATGGCTAAATTAAAAGGTAAATTCTTGCCTAGTGATTATCAACTGACATTGTTCAGGAAAATGTAGAACCTGAGACAGAGGTTGTTGACAGTAAAGGAATACACAGAGGAATTCTACAGAGTAAGCATAAGAGCTGGGCAATTCCAAGACACACCAGAGAAGACTTCCAGATATGTGAATGGTATCAAGCTGGAGATCCAAGATGAGATTGGTCTTCTGTCTCCTAAGACAGTGGAAGAGGCCTACCAGATGGCCTTGAAAGTAGAGGAGAAACTCTTGAGGAAGCAATATGCCAAGAAGATAGGTACTTTCCGTTGAAGGGGAAGTCAGGGTGGTAGAGGAAAGCCTACTACACCTAGGGATGGAGCTAATAGTAGTTCACCTCAGAATGCATCTACAGAGGATGATGCAAGGGGCAGAAGGGGTTCTTACAGAGGAAAAGGCAGAGGAGGCAGAGAAAGAGGTAGAGGTAGAGAATTGAGGTGCTATAGATGTCAGGAAGTGGGACACAAGCACTATGAATGTTCAGAGAATGTGGGTGCTAGTCCAAGAAACGTTGTTGTTTCCTAGGCTGGAGAAGAGGTAGAAATTGAAGAATAAATTCTACCAGAGAGGGGAGAGTCCTTGGTGGTTAATAAGGTCTTGTTGAAACAAACCAAAGAGGTCACTGAGCCTGCACAAAGGAAGACTTTGTTTAGGAGCATATGCAAAGTACAAGGGAAATGCTGCCAGCTAGTCATTGATAGTGGCAGCACAGAAAATCTAGTTTCCACTGAGGTGGTAGAGAATTTGAAGCTGAAGACAAGGGAGCATCCCACTCCCTACAGGGTGTCTTGGTTGCATAAAGGACACCAGCTAGTTGTAAAAGAACAGTGTGAGATAGAGCTGCAAATGGGAAAATACAAAGATAAGGTCCTGTGTGATGTAATGCCCATGGATGTGTGTCACATACTGTTGGGTAGACCTTGGCAGTTTGATAGAGTAGCAGTGCATGATGGAAAGAAGAATACTTACAAGTTCTTCAAGGATGGGGTACATCATACATTGATACCCATGGAAGAAGGAGAGACATCCAGCAGAGTGACTGATCGAAAGACCTTGTTGCTGAGAGGGAAGGAATATCTGCAGCAGATAGAAGAAGAAGAGGTAAGTTTTGCTTTAGTTTGCAAACCTAAGGTAGTTCTTACTTCTACAAAGATTTCTGATTTTCCAATAGAAATCCAAGAGATGTTAGAAAATTATTTTGACATTGTTGTGGATGATTTACCTGATGAGCTGCCACCTGTGAGAAAGATCAACCATTAGATAGATTTTATCCCTGGTTCAAATCTGCCAAATAAGGCAGCCTATAGAATGACTCCCACAGAAAATGAGGAAATCAGGAGACAAGTACAGAAATTGGTGGACAAGGGACTGATCAGAGAAAGTTTAAGTCCATGTGCAGTACCCGCAATATTGAGCCCAAAGAAAGATGGAGGCTGGAGGATGTGTAATGATTCTAGAGAAATCAATAAGATAACAATCAGGTACAGATTCCCTTTGCCCAGAGTTGAGGATTTAATGGACTGTTTGAGTGGTGCTAAATATTTTTCAAAGATAGATTTGAAAAGTGGATATCATCATATTAGAATAAGAGAGGGTGATGAGTGGAAAACTGCCTTTAAAACAAATGAAGGACTATATGAATGGATGGTTATGCCTTTTGGGTTGTCAAATGCACCTAGCACTTTTATGAGACTTATGAATGAAGTATTGAAAGAATTCATTGGTAAATTTGTGATAGTGTATCTGGATGATATATTAGTTTTTAGCAGAACTAGAGAAGAGCATTTAAGGCATCTTAATCATGTCTTGAAGAAGCTACACCGAGAGAAATTGCTAATAAATTTAAAGAAATGCTTATTCATGAAGGAAGATTTGGTGTATTTGGGCTTTGTTGTTTCCGCAGAAGGATTGAAGATGGACCCAAAAAAGGTTAAGGCAATTGTGGAGTGGTCTTCACCCAGAAATGTTTTTGAGGTAAGAAGTTTCCATGGACTTGCCAGTTTTTACAGGAAATTTATAAGAAACTTCAGTAAGATTAATGCACCCATCATTGAGACAATAAAGAAGAGCAAACAACAATTTTAGTGGACTTCTGAAGCAAAAAGAAACTTTAAACTTTTGAAGCAAAAGATAACTGAGAAGCCTGTTTTGATTCTGCCTGATTTTACTAAACCATTTCAAGTGAAGTGTGATGCCAGTGGGAAGGCCATTGGAGCTGTGTTGAGTCAGGATGATAGGCCTGTAGCCTATTTCAGTGAAAAACTAAATGACACCAGAAGAAATTATTCCTCTTATGAGAAGTAATTCTATGCAATTGTTCAGGCATTGAAAAAGTGGAGACACTATTTGATGTCTAGGGAATTTGTATTATATTCTGGTAATCATGCTTTGCAATATATTGTACAACAGCCCAAGTTGAATCAGAAGCATGCCAAATGGGTTGAGTATCTCCAAGGTTTTAACTTTGTTTTGAAACATATAAGTGGCCAAGCAAATAAAGTAGCTGATTCTTTGAGTAGGAGGCACATGCTTGTTCAAGAAGCCAATTTTGAAGTTGTAGGATTTGATTTTCTCAAAGAATTGTATAAAACAGATTCAGATTTTAAGGAATAATTTGAGCCATGTTGTACTCCCGTTCTAAAATATAGAAGCTAGTGGCTGGATTATTTCTTGCAAGAGGACTTACTATTCAGAAGAAATCAACTTTGTGTACCAAAATGTTCCATGAGAGAAAATTTGATCAAAGAAAAGCATGGTGGTGGACTTGCTGGAAACTTTGGTACTGATAAAACTTATGAGCAGCTGAGTCACTTCTATTATTGGCCCAAGATGAGAGTAGAAGTGGATAAGTTTGTGAAGAATTTAAAAATCTATCAATATGCCAAAGGAAGGAGCCAGAATGTAGGATTGTACACTCCCTTGCCTATTCCAGACAGGCCTTGGGACATGGTGAGTATGGATTTTGTTCTAGGATTGCCCAAGACTTAGAGAGGGAATGATGCAGTCTTTGTTGTAGTGGACAGATTCTCCAAAATGGCACATTTTATTCCATGCTATAAAACTAGTGATGCCACCCATGTTGCTAACTTGTTTTTCAAGGAAGTGGTGAGGTTGCATGGGTTGCCCAAGAGTATTGTTTCAGACAGAGACACCAGATTTGTGGGCCATTTTTGGAGGACACTATGGAAGAAACTTGGTACCAAATTGAGTTTCAGCTCAGCTTACCATCCTCAGATTGATGGAAAAACTGAGGTAGTGAATAGGAGTCTGGGAAATTTGTTGAGAAGTCTTGCAGGAGGGCATCCCAAGCAGTGGAATCATATTTTTCCCTAGGCAAAATATGCATATAATGACTCACCAAACAGGAGCAAAGGGTAGACCCCATTCCATATTATTTATGGAATGCACCCTAGGGGAATATCAGAGTTAAGAAATCTGGGAAGGGTAGAGATGAGAAGTGCTGATGGTGAAGAATTTGCTTCAGAGATCCATGCCATACATGAACAAGTGAAACAACAATTACAGGGCAGCAGCACCAAATACAAGGGCAGAGCAAACTTGAGCAGAAAAGAAGTTCATTTTGAAGTAGGAGATCTGGTTTTGGCACACTTGAGAAAGGAGAGATTCCCAAATATGCAGTACAATAAACTGAAGTTCAAAAAGATTGGGCCATGCAAGATACTTAGAAATTTTTCTACAAATTCTTATGAGATTGAATTGCTACCTGATGTTGGAATATCTCCCATTTTTAATGTTCCAGATTTTTACAAGTATGAAGATGATGGTGAAGAAGAAATATTAGCAGACAAGGAACAGATTGAGTGGAAAGAGCAGCTACCTCCAGCACAACCATTGCAACCAGAGAAGATAATGGACAAAAGAGTGTTAAGGAAGACCAGAAGACAAGAGTACTTTCAGTACTTAATCAAATGGAAGGATAAGCCAGAGGAAGATTCCACTTGGATGACTGGAGGAATGTTGCAGAAGATAGGCAGATCAGTGGAAGAGCTCATGGACAAGAGCCCATGAAGAAATTTTCCCTCGGGAGTCTGATGTAGGGGCATTAGACACTAGCCAGCAATGTAGGAGGTTTTCTCCACATGTTGTGGCTAGGAGGGTTCAAAATCATTGAATTGTAACAGCTAGGTGTCAATACCTCAGCTGACTGTTTCATTTAGATTAGTTAGAATTTGTAGAAGTCAAATAGTTAAGTTCAGTCCATCTGTCATGGTTCAGTTGGTTGAATAATTGTAATTAGGCTTTTGATTTTCTAAACGGTCCTCACAGAGGAACCGAAGAGACACATTGTAATGTATATAAATTTATTCCGCGGATGTATTTGAAAGGAGGGGGAGAGATTTCTGCAATAAATTCTGTGTGTTACGCAATTGCTTCCGGTTGAATAAATTTCAGTTCCCATTGATTTCCAAATTGTCTTGAGTTGATATTTGTGAGGAAATTGTTTAATTGTGAAGCGATTGAAGTCTGTGCGTATATAATTACTAAATTGAGCTACTGTGCAGTCTCTGCATCCCTCTATTTACTATTTCTCTCAATGTGTCTGAACAAACTCTGTTGAATTAATTCCACTCATAGAAGAAGTTTGCATACAATTGTGGTCGACTAACTCTATTCTAA
The DNA here is from genome assembly GCA_034641835.2 of Pinus albicaulis. NCBI lineage: Eukaryota > Viridiplantae > Streptophyta > Pinopsida > Pinales > Pinaceae > Pinus > Pinus albicaulis. The sequence goes on from CM076578.1 coordinate 1,340,629,495, forward strand.
GGTATCGAAGACTCCGCTGAAAGAGGAATGGAATGTTTGTTGTTAATCGGATCCTGAACCAAGGTCTGACCTGAGTTAGAAAATGAGAGAGCATAGGAAGGAAGGCGTTAACCGGGGTCAATCACTGTTCCAACCCCGTGGGTGGGTTAGCGAAACCGGATTGCCCATATCGCACCACTCTTGCAGAGTAAGCGGTATCCTAAACTTGGAGCAATCCCATTGAATGGTCGACACGCGGTAAGGGTGGGACACCGAAAATCGCTTTCATCGTGCACCATCGCACGTTAACGTTCAGCATCAGAGCCCGCGTGATATTGATGCATACTGTCGATCTGGAGGAGACCAACTGAATGGTGATTGCGATCAGAAATAGCACGAGGGATAACCTAAGGTAGGGTGTATGTATTTATTTGAGTTCCGCTGATCGTATGTGTGGGTTGAAATATATTAAAGTGTTTCTTTGTGAATATTGTTGATAAGTTGGAGTGAGCCAAAGGTTCGTTATAAGTGGCTTAGTTGGGTAAAGTCTCGGAATTATATTTAAACTCTCCAAAATCTGCTGAGTATATTTATTTGTCAAATTCTTCGAAATTGATAAATAAATTTCCAAGAAAAAGAAGGAAGACCACGTGGAGGTAGACTAGCTCTCTGCAAGAGGCCAACTTTCAGTTTTGTTGTTGTCACATATGCTAAATATATCTCCTCCAATGGATCTTTCAAGAGAAAGGCTGATCCAATCCTTGAAGATCTCTCCCTCCAAACAAGTGGTGCAACCCCACTGCAATTCTGCTAAAAAATAACATAGTCAAAGGAAGGGACTACGCTGTCAATGATGAGAGGAGTTGTGCTTGATGCAAAGATATGGAAAATAGATCTTAAATCTCCTCTAGTGGCCTCTTGGATGCAAATAACCTCTCTCCTCTAAAATCAGAGCTCCGGAAGTGATGCTATGGAAATCTCCACTACAACCCAGCAACACAAGGTTTCTTGCACTGCTGAAAATGTTGTATTGAAGGGAAATGCTTTGGCCTTGAACCAGAATGTGGAGGAGCTGAAAAAAAATCTTCAAGAGGCTTCTCAAGAAGGAGGAAATCCTAAATAGGAGTTCCCTTGTGCTAAACAACACAGCTATCTTAGTTAAGCAATTGAAGAGAGCAAGAAATTCGAAATATCCATGAATGAGCAAAAATGGTTGTTTCTTCCTTCTTTTATGCCAATGAAGGCTCCTTGGCCATGGACCCCACACATTAGGGTTTCTTCCTCCTCATGCAATTGCATTGGCTTCCCAAGCAAGCAACACCTCCATCTATTGCGTAGTTTGACTTGGTCAACATGACCTATCCTCCTTGCAATTATTCCTTTTCACACATGGGTGTGCAAGACTAGCTCTAATGATGCTTCTCTTTCATTTCATGAGGGATTTTATTGATATTTTAATTATGAATGGGTCTCTTTGCCCATTTTATTCTCCTCCTAAGTGAGAATGGCAGAAATTAATTTTCCATAAAAATTGGGAACATTACATCAAGGAAATGAACACCACTAGCCCCAATAGTGGAGAATTAGAGGAGTCACTCTCTCTTCCAAAAAAACTATCTTCCTCGCCAATGCCTTATAGGAGGAGCCTAGGTGAAAAAATCCTTTTATTGTACAATGAGGGTGTATATATAAAAAATGAGGTAATATTTCACCTCCCTTGTGACTCTTGGACTACCCTCATAACTATTTGACTTCTCTATGAATTTTCAACTCTTAATGACTCTTCATATTTTGGACATGACTATTGGACTTCCACTTTACAATGAATTTTCCAATATAAATTTACATAATTCAAAATTTGATGTGCAACATGATGACTCATTACATGACATGACATGACACTACTAACATGAACTGCATGATAACATGGAAATCTCAATCCACTCTTTGTTCCTTCGTTATTTGATAAAATATGTCCCTAATACTTCATCTACACAATAGATATGATTTCCTCTTTATATCCACCCTCCAAAGGGTTGTGAATCAATATGTAATCTTCATGTGGTCTTGATATTTTATCTTCTGTTATATTTTGGTGTTACTTCATCTTCTCGCATGGTGATCATCTTATCTCTTCAGTTTGATAGGTCTCTTCCAACATGGTCTCCTTCTCATTTTCCTCCATAATTAGGGCCTACCATGATAATATAGAGTTCCTGCAAATGAAATCCAATCATGACAGGATGCCATCAGTACAAAAGCCCCTAATCTAACATCCTTCATGAAATCACTTGCTAGGGCTGGGATTAGGTGACTGATTGAATTAGGGATTGCATAGTTCCTGAAGGAAATGTCTAGGACTGAGCTTGAATACTACACAATGTGCAGTTCAAGATGGCCGAAGTCAAAATATTGCACAATTTAGGGGTCCAAGATCTCAAGGATGGGTCTCAGGGATTGAGGTTTCCCAATGTGAAGTTTTCAAGGGATAATGTAACAAACCTGGTGAAAATTCCATGTAATAAAAGTAAAAAATAATAACCACGATTGATGGCACACTTATTCCAAACTAAATGTTTGGAAACAAATCCTAGTGGGTATTTATTTCGGTTATTATGGCTAAAGGAAATTGGAAAAGGAAAAGGCTTTGGAAAGGAAAAATGGAATATTTGGCACATTTATTTATGAAAATAAAGGAAATTAGGAGAAAAGGAAGTTGAAATGTCACAGGTTGCATGAGAGGTGGAAAATGAAGGAAAATAATGGAAATTGAAGAAAATAGAGGCCTCATTGATAAAAAGGATTCGTAGGATCAGTCGGCAAGATTTTGGCTCACGTTTTTTCTCACACTTGTGGCTCTCATTCTATTATATATATCTCTTTCATACTCTTGGATACTTAGAGTTTTCTTGGAGAATTTTGGCATGGACCATGAAAGGAAAGAAATCAAGAAGGAGGAAGCAAGTAAGGAGAATGAATTAAGTAGTTTCAACATGATTCTTGGTAGGTATTGATTTTCATGTGTATTTTCCTTACTAAATCTAGCATGCATGTGGTTATTTTCTATCATGGAATGGGTTTTTCTAGGAGTGACAATGCTTTCTAGCCTAGCCTTGCCATTTCTGTATAGCCTTGATGAGATGGGTTTCTCATACTTCGGTTGAGATGGATTTCTGGATGGATTTGAGGCTGAGTAGCAAGATCTTCGAAATGATTGACACATGGCATAATTTTCCCTAAATCATACTATGGGTAATGGTAAAGCCACTGGCCTAGTAACCCTTGAACCAGACTGTGGGTTGCGGTAAAGCCAAGATTTTGTGTCTCAGTGGGCCTAGTAATCCTTGCCGTTGAATGGAAGGATATACAGTAAATCCAAGAGGTGTATGTCTCTCCATTAGGTCGAGTAGTCCCAGGATGGGATGTACGGTAAAAAATGGAGAGTCGGTCATGGTGTAGGGCCTACTGATCCTTGGATCGAGATGTGGATTATGGTAAAGACTTAGAGACTAGGATACACTAACATTACTCACGGTGTAGGCGGAGAACCCGAGTAGCTATCATGCTTGTTTGGTTCCTTTTGGTTGGTTATGATTCCCACATTCATTCTTAGAATATGGAAAGGGGGTGATTGGTCGAGGAGAGAATCAGCTTAGCCAATATATGGTCGTGTGGAATGTGGTAGTCCCATCCCTGATTGGTTTCTACATTCAGTAATGAAGAGTTCATTCCCTTGATATTTGGTATGAAAATGTACTGGTTATTATGTGGATTCTAATGTTACTGTATCTATGGTATTTCTTTTTTTATTATGTTGGTTATGAGTATGTATTTTATCAATGATGATGTATGGATATCTCCATGCTTTTTCTTATAAATGAATGCACATTGTATCTATGGTCAAATAGATTATATTGTTGTTAATGATGTAAGGGATAAATGTTTCTCAGTGATTCTTAGATAAGTATGAGACTCCTATGCTCAGACCTGCTGTTTACACCTGTAGTTTCAATGTTTGTGACATGTTTGAAAAAATGTTTGTCATGGCTAGGAGGGGTACAAATGAGTTCTTGTTGATGTGATTACTTCCGTATCATTTTCTTGTTCTTATTTATAATCTCTATAATTTTCATCAATTTCTAGGTAGAGCACTGGGTTATGGGCATTAAAAGGTGGCTCAAATGCCCGGGTCATTAGCACAAAACTAAGTATTTGGGGCCCTGGCCGCTGACATGTAGTGTTATGCCTGCGACTATAGCCTCCTGGCCACTAGCATGTAGTGTTATGCTTACGACTATGGCACAAAGAGGTCAAAATGTTAGTGCGACCTAGGGGTAAGAAGCCTAAATGGTTGGGTTACCTCCTGGGGGTGTTTTTGTTGTTGTATAAGGCATGCATGTTCTATATCTGTCAGTTCCACTTCCTTAAGGTCACCTAGGAGGTTGAATCTCATTATAGTAGCCTCTTGTCACATGTTTACCTTGGTTGGACAATTACTTTGGTAGATGTGGGAATGGGGTGTTACCGAGTAGTATCAAAGCATGGTTCAACCCTTGGACTAGATGGGCAGTGTGTTGGTCCTATTTTTATATTGGTTTCCTATGTGTTTCTCATACCTATGGTGTATGTGCTTGTTGCATCTGTGTTTTTTTTTTCCATGGTGGGAGTGGTTTCTCCATGGAAGTTTTGATGGTATGGTTGTCAAAATTTTCATGTCATGAGTGTATGACTGGTTATGTGTTGTTGACACTTATGTTTTATCCATGCATTCTTGCTTACATGTTGCTACATGTTTTATATGCATTTATTGTTTATGATAGGTCACATAGTGGTCATGCTTGTGTGTTGTCTATGTATGCTTGATTATATGATGTTATATTTGTGACATGCATTGGTCGTTCATGATTGCTTATACATGTCAAGTGGGTGCATATGGTCAATTTTGCATGGGTTTGGTGAAGCTTGTTGTGCATGAGGTCATTGTATGAAATAAGGTCATGATAAAATAAGGTTATGATGCTAATGGGTTGGCTAAGATAGAGTGGTATTTGCAGACCATGAAACATAAGTTTCAACATTGGACCTCGAGGCAAGAACATGTCTTCATACAAGTTTGGTTGTTGGGCATGTAGTTATGTAGTTTAAGGATTGTTATATGCATTATGGTTATGAGTATTCCTTCCATTCTATTGATGTTATGGATACACATTATATATGATAGTTGCTTAGTGCGGTATATGTACAGGTGTTAGATAGTTATGAATGACAGAAACTTGTGTTGGTATGCATTGCTATTGTTATTTTTTGTTAGTTAACTTATATGTTATTTATGAGAATGTTATGGGTTAACATGTTGTTGTATGATAGTTAGATTGTTGATTAGGATACATGTTTTTTATGAGCATGATATCTAACTTGTTGTTGTTACATGCTAGTGACTTGATGGTTAGGGTTATGACATTTAGTTGTACTAATATAAACTAACTGTGCATGTGTAATTTTTATGCATGAATGTAAATTGTTTATGAGTTTATGATGTGAACATGTTAGCTAGTTCTGCTATGGATATCATGACCTTATTTATATTTGAGTTGATATGTTGAAAAGTTATATTGTGTTAACCTTGGTTGATTATGCAGACAAGGTTTCCTCCCCTAAGATTCAAAATTCACCCATGCAAACTTGGTACATCCCCACTCCTCCATCCTGCCCTACACCTCCTACACTACCTTACAACCCTCCATATCATCCTCAGCCTGCGAACCAACCATTTCGGAAATATTTTCCTCAACAACCTTAGTGGAACCATCCATCCGAAGGTTGGAGGCCTACAAATAATCAACCACCTACCCTAATGCCTAAACTTCAACCTCAACCTCATATTACTCATGCTGCTCCACCCACGTTGCCTTAGATGGTTGCACAAACCAATATAAACCCAAACAACAAACAGGTGTATCAGGTTTATAGTGGAGAGACATCCTATCTAGCTTATGATGTGGAGATATAGGTGATTAATATCAGTTCGGGAAGATTAATCCCAAACAACCACCTTCCATCTCCACTTGTAGAGGTTGATGAGGAAAAGGAAGAAAGTAACACTCAGATCCAACAAACTCCTTTTTCTAAGCGCTTGATCCATTCAAGTCAACACACCCCAGAGGAGATGAACTTCTGAGAGAATTGAAAAATTTGTGTGTAAATATACCACTTCTCTAGGCCATTAAGGATGTCCCTATTTAAAATAGTCTCATCAAGGAAAAGTGCTTCAAGAAACCTGAGAGAAAGAAGAAGGGTACCCCCACCATCAATGTAGTAGGACAACTATCTAACTTAATGTTTGGTAGGGTGATATTTCCAAAGTACCTAGACCCTGGCAGTCTGGTTGTAGATGTGCACATATATGATGTCATAGTACCAAAAACTTTGATTAATCTCGGGGCTTCCATCAATGTCATGACCAAGGAAAATATGTTGAAACTCAACCTCCAAGGGACTTTGAGGAAAAATACAATTTTTATGCAACTTGTAGATCGGTCCACAGTAACTCAGGAAGGCATTGTTGAGGATGTTATGGTTTCAATTGACTCTTTGGAGTATCCTAAATATTTCCTGGTTTAGTAGCCAAAAAAAAGTTCAATGGATATCCTCTCATCTTAGGGAGACCTTGGTTAGCCACTGCAGATGCTTATATTAACTGTCAGGCTGGAAACATGGCTATTAAAAATGGGCCCTTATCTAAGCAACTCGTATTATATCCTCCAACCCAGCCTTCCATTGATCATGATCTACCTATATGGTTGGAGGATAAGGAATATGAGGTATATAACAATACCTCCATTTTTACCATGGGTTTTTTTCTTAGAGGGGGGTATCTTGATGAATATGAACTCATCGACCATGTCATTCAAATCCAAAACCCCACTAACAGTCTGCTTGAAAACCTAGTCAAAGAATTTGAAATCCAACCTTGGATGGAATTGAATTCATTCAATTCAACCTCTGAAACCACAAAGGCTGTAGAGTCTGGCCCATACAGATCTCTGAAAATCAACTCAAACCTCTCAGATGAAGAATAAAAGCAACTATGCCTACTTCTAAAAGAAAACCTAGATGCATTTTCTTGGGATTACAAGGCCATGAAAGGGGTGTATCCTTCAGTATGCAGACATGATATTTACATTAAGGAAGGATGAAAGCCTGTGTGAAAACCCCAAATAAGGACGAACCCAACTCTAAAGGACATAGTCAAGGAATAACTGCAAAAGCTATTGGATGCATTTTTCATTTATCCTATATCAGACAATGAGTGGGTATCTCCTCTTGTTCTAGTCATGAAGAAGAATGGAAAATGGTGAATCTGCATTAATTATCGGGAATTTAAAAAAGGCACCAAGAAGGACCATTTCCCTTTTCCATTTATAGACCAAGTCCTAGATGGCCTTGTAGGAAAGAATTTATTTTCTTTCTTAGATGGGTTCAGTGGGTATAACCAGATCTAAATCAACCCTGAAGACCAGGATAAGACTACTTTCACCTGCCCTTGGTGTACCGTCTCTGCTTTGGGTTGTGCAATAGCCCAAATAACTTCCAAATAGATTTCTTTATCATTTTATCTGAGCTAGTCCATGAATCAGTGGAAATCTACATGAATGATTTCACACCCTATGGGGATGAATTCCAGGAATCTCTCTCCAATTTGGGAAAATTGTTGAGAAGGTGCATTGAGATGCATCTCTCCCTGAGCCCAGAAAAGTGTGAATTCCTGGAAAGGGTAGGAGTTGTATTGGGACACTCAATCTCGCAAGAAGGAATACATGTGGACCCGAGAAAAATCACTATTATGAAAAGGATACCTGCTTCTCAAAAGTAGAGATATGTCAGGAGTTTCTTAGGGTTAGCTGGCTATTATATAAGATTCATCAAATATTTCAGTAAGATGGTGTTGGCCGGATAAATCGTTCTTGCGGACAAGACCGATCTCCCTAGTGTCAGAAGACAATCTAGCAACAAACGAACAACTAAGTTTGTCTTTCTCTAGATATATTTGTTTTACAAATAAATGTTATGAAGTTGTCGATCCTACCTTAGATCCAAATGCTTATTTGCAGTCGCAGTGCTTCCGTTGCATCAATAATCCTTCGTCGCAACAAGGGCCCTTTTGTCACAAGAAAGTATTATCTTTCGTTGATCTGCAATCACAAACAAGAAAATATCAATAGCACCTGTATAACAAATAATCATAAAACATACCTATCCTAGTGATCAAGGAATCTATGAAATAAACGATCAAACGACAGCTTATTGAATTAAACAATCGAACGACAATTTATTGAGAAAAACAGAACTTGATTGTATTAATCTTAAAATATACAGAAGAACCTTACAACCTTAGCCTTGATGTTCGAAAGGCCTTCCCGGGGTCCGAAGCAGGAATCTCCTCTAATTTGATAAGTCTTGCACTCTTCCTCCAGAAGCATAAAGAGGTATGTGATCTTTCCTCTCAAAAGCTCAGCAGAAGGAAATCTAAATCTCAACAACACTTCAGCTCAAAAATCTTCTCCAAAAAACTTAACCTTTGAGGCTACCCAATGCCTCCTTTTATAGATCAGATGAGGAGGTTAGGATTCCACCTTTAAAGGGATAGAATCCTCTTTCAAAGGGATAGGCTCCTCACATCAAGGGATTAGTTCCTTAAGGTGTGGGATACATGCACCTTACTAAAGCGTACTCATCCCCAAAAAATCTCATCCAGAACCTTCTAGAATTGACCAAAATTCAACTTTTTTGGTTTAATTTCGCGCTTTTTTGACTTTACAGGGGTACCGCAGGCATTACACTGGAAAAATGCGTTCTAGAACGCAGTTTCTCTTCACATTACCTGCGTACCCTAGCTAAAAACGCATGCAGGCTTCATGTTACCTGCGTACCCAAGGCTTTTTTGAGTTTTAAGGGTTTTTCCTCCAGTTTCAGGGCTTGGAATGAGGAACAAAGGTTGTAAGACTTGCAAAGGAGGTAAGTATGAGTGTTTAATGAGCTCATACAGTCAGCAGAATGTCAAGGTGACATTTTTCAGTGTAACAGATTGCCCCCTAAAGTGCGAAGTCTGGAATAGATGAAGATGAAGTCTGTCATATATGAAGAGTGAAGTACTTTATCATTTCAAGGATCATCTTGTGGACACCCCAGTCGGAACTTGTAAAAACATTCAATGCAAAATATATATATGTAATCATATCATCGCTGAGGTAGGCATTCCCATACTCAGATCAAAAACTAACTAGAACTAACTTAAATTGTTCTGATACAGGAATGATTTTGAATACATCAACAGTATAGACATATGTCGACACAGCATGGACGCAGCCATCTGTTTATAAATAGTCTATTGTATGAATGATAACAAAATTCCTCGCAGCCTGGATGGTAGAAACTAGATCCAGGGTCTTGATTTCCGCATCTCGAACTAGTACGATTCTATCCATGTGAATAAATGTGTTGAAGTCGAACATGGTAGAAACCACTTGATTACCAGTCAATGATGTGAAATGTTAACAAGTGTGAGAGTAACCACCAGTAATGTCAATGGCTCTCAAAGTACCTAGTACAATCCATGAAATGTGAATGAATGAACTGAAGTTGAACATCTCACGGAATCATTCGATCGAAGGTCAATGATGCAACTTGTCGTCGAAGGCGAGAAACCTGCCATTGAGGCATGCAGATTTCAAGGTATTGACAATTTATGGATCAACTTCCTAGATAATGTGCTGATGTCGATAGAAAGTGATCTGTCGTAGGCAAGCCCACAACACGAAATCATAGATCAAGTTTTGAAAATATATTGGCAAGGACTGACTCAGGGATGGTCAAAATGGATGACAAATATTTTGCAGATGAATGGTTTATTTGAACTGTCCTCTTGAACACATAACGACACTGCAGATGGCTTGGTGACAATTGACCCAAAGCTAATACCCAGAAACCGGCTGAAGACTTTCAATATGGTTTGATTAACTGTTAGGCAAAGGATTTCTCAACCCAGGTGAACAAAAAGCGTCGTGTTCAAGAGTGGTTAACAGTTTTTTGAATAATCAAGATGTAACAAACATGTTCGTTTTTCTCTCTTTTCCCCCACCATTTCTGGCAAGTACCTCTTTATTTTTGACAAGCTTGAGGAGGATAACATTTGCTTGTTTATAAGCTCATCCTTCGGATGAGTCCAACTTAGTTTAAGATTCAAACCCTAAGAAGGAGTGGTTCGTCCCTGTTGAAAATTAAACAGGTCCTTTACTGTTAAATTTTAACGAGTCCAGTATAGGAGAAACTCGGTGTTTTTCAATTTTAGGGAGTCAGAAGAAAAAACTTAAGAAAACTCCATGGGTGTACTTTTTCGTAAATTTAGTCTCTCGAGCCCGAAAAAGGATAAAATAATGCGAGAGAGAACTCTATTGACTGTAATTAGTCAACATATACCTTTTTCGTAAATAGTCCATTTCAATCCGTAAAAGGGGTAAACTTATACTGAAGGGACGATTATTAATTTACTTTAACGAGTTCGAACAATCAAGTACTCGGCAATCTTTTCATGTTTAGAGAGTCTGAAAAGGGCTTAAAAGAGAACTCCATGGTTTCGCTTTTTCAGTAAGTTTTAACGAGTTCGAAAAAGGGATAAAAATGTACTCATGGTTTTCACTTTTTCGTAAGTTTTAACGAGTTCGAAAAAGGGATAAAAATGTACTCCTGTGGCCGACTTTCAATTTAATTTACGAGCAGGAAAATACGGAAAGAACTCGGCATTTTCATGTGTTTTACGAGAATGAAAGATAGCAAAATAATCTCGGGATTTTCATGAGTTTAACGAGTCTCGAAAATAACCGAAATTGACTCAAGATATGTTTCATTTTTACAGAAGCTTGAAACAAAGAGAAAACTGTGCTTGATGCCCCCTAAGCGTAACTGCTAGAGCGCATGCCCCCCCAGCTTCATTTCATTCAACTAAGTACACTAGTAATAAATAGCTGGATGGAATGAAGGTTCATTTACGAGATCATACGAAAGACCCAACCTAAAAACTAACCTAAATATATGACCTAACTCTACAAGATCTATTCAAAGACTCGACTCAATTAGGGGAGGATTTGTTTCATTTTTTAATGAGCTTGACACAGGAAAAGAACTATGCTCATGGCAACGTGTTTCATTTTTTAATGAGGTTGACACAGTAAAAGGAACTTTCCTCAGCTAACTACTTATTTCTAATCTACCTACATAACCTACTGATTCATTTTTTAATGAGGTTGACACAGGAAAAGAACTGTCCTCATACCTAATTCATTTTTTAATGAGGTTGAATCAGTAACAGGAACTATCCTCTGACCAACTGATTCATTTTTTAACGAGGTTGACACAGGAAAAGAACTGTCCTCAGACCTGATTTATTTTTTAACGAGGTTGACTCAGTAACAGGAACTTTCCTCGGACCAACTGATTCATTTTTTAACGAGGTTGACACAGGAAAATAACTGTCCTCATACCTAATTCATTTTTTAAATGAGGTTGAATCAGTAACAGGAACTATCCTCTGACCAACTGATTCATTTTTTAACGAGGTTGACACAGGAAAAGAACTGTCCTCAGACCTGATTTATTTTTTAACGAGGTTGACTCAGTAACAGGAACTTTCCTCGAACCAACTGATTCATTTTTTAACGAGGTTTACACAGGAAAATAACTGTCCTCATACCTAATTCATTTTTTAAATGAGGTTGACTCAGTAACAGGAACTATCCTCAGACCAACTGATTCATTTTTTAACGAGGTTGACACAGGAAAAGAACCGTCCTCAGAAACTATTTATTCTAATCTACCAATCTACTCTCTACAATCTACCTACATGTTTCATTTTTTAAGGAGCTTGACACAAGACAAGAACTCTGCTCCAGACACCTGTTTCATTTTTTAATGAGGTTGACACAGGAAAAGAAACTATCCTCACAGAAGCTTGTTTCATTTTTTAAACGAGCTTGACACAAGAAAAGGAACTATGCTCTCGAATAACTGATTCATTTTTTAATGAGGTTGACACAGGAAAAGAACCATCCTCAGACACACTAATTCATTTTTTAACGAGGTTGACACAGTACAAGGAACTCTCCTCACAAGCCACTGATTATGGCTTCCAACTGGAAGAAACACATGTCAATGGACACACCTTGATCATGGCTTCCAAGAGGTCTTCATCAGATGGAAGAACAATTCCTTGGAAGGAACACATGTCAAGGGACTCAAAAGGGATAAGAACATCGCGTTCAAATAATCCCATAGAGTTTTCCATGTCAATTACCGGATCTAAGTCATAGGAAGTCGAGCAAACAGTGAGAGGCTCGCTTACATCGGTAACTGAAAACATGGGACTAGTTGCCACATAATTAACCCGTGGCGGGGTAGATACCACTTGCGTATGAGGAACATTTAGGGATGTTGGATCATTGGTAGTCGAATTAAGACTAGGGAACGAAAGCTGATCTACAGTCACAATATTACCATTGTGAGGGAAAGACATCACGCGAAAGAGTGTCGATACGACAGCTTTCATTCCATAAACATAGTCTCGCCCAAGGAGTAAATTGAAATCCAAGGGACCTCGAACTACCATAAGATCAATACAGACAGTTTTACCTTCCAAAGTAATAGAAAACTTAGGAAGGATCCCTAAAGGTTCACTAATGGTTCTGTTAAAAGCTTTCAGATTCTGCGTAATAGGCACAAGCTGAGGGGAACCCAAAGCTTTCCAAGCAGTTCAGGATAAAATACTAACAGAAGCACCTTCATCTACCTATGTGCGATATATGTCCCTAGCACCAAATTTCACAATGATTTGGAAAGGGATGGAGGAAGGAAGACGAGGTTCTGTCAATCTATTCCAATCAAAGAAAAAGACCTCAGTACTTGGAGGGGATTCTGTAGAAACAGATGAAATGCCCCCCGGCGTAGAAGAATCTGATGTAACAAGAAGAACCTGAGCAGTATGAAGTTCACTCTCTAAAGGGAGAGTGGGATCGACCGAATGTGAAATTGAATCGACCACTTGATCAACTAATGAATCATCAACCTGAGTGATATGAGTTTCACTCTCCAATGGAAGAGTGGGATTGACTGTACTTGAAACTATATCAATCACTCCGTCAGTTGACGGTAGGTTGGGAGAAATTTTACGGTAACCAGTTGGAAATTCTTGCTGTGGAACAGTAAGGTTTTCCAACAATTTCGAGGCTTCATCCATGTGAGGGCAAATGTGAGTTTGATGACTCCCTTTGCATAAATTACAAGGAAACCTAACTTTACCCTTTTTCTCAGGAACCTGACTATCACTGGTTGATGGATCAATGGAAAGTTGATGAGATTTTTCTGACCATACTTCCAAGACCTTTGGAATACCGGGACAATTGATAAGGAAGTGGTCACCCTTTCAAAGCCTGCAAGGGTATTTGGGTTTACGATGCATGTTGGAAGTTTCCTCAACACCACTAACATTTACAGCCATGGTTGGCTGGTTGACTTCTTTGTTATCTTGCTTCTTATTCTTCTTCTTCTTCCCTTTCTTCTTCTTCTTAGTCACCTGGTTACTAGCATCAAGGCTTTTACCAAGCGAAGAGGAAGAAATGGAGGAAGAAATATTAGGCGAAGAAGGTAAAGGGTCAACAAAAGGTTGGTGATGTTGAGATGGTGAACTCTGTTGAGGTGAAGCATCCGGTTGAGGTGGAACAATTGGAGTATTCGGGGCCAACGAAGTTGAAAATAACCGTATCGGTAAACCTATTGTAAATATAGGTAATGAAAAAGTAGCCATATAAGGAGGACCAACATTTCCAAAGCAAGGAAAAGTACTAGGATTCTCGTTAAGAGGGGTTCCTTGGTTGGTAAATTCCGGAACAGTTGCCATTATATTCAACTTCAGTGAATTTTATTAACAATTTAAAACTAAAATTAACAATTCACAATTAAAAATTCACACCTAACAATTAAAATTCACAATTCACACCTATGGTCTCTAAAAGTAAAAACAAACAAATTAACACGCGCTATCAAATCTAGGATTCAAAGCACACACAAACAGTAACTTCCCGTACTAAAAACACTAGTTGGTGATGAAATCCAACATCGTAGAATTTAATACAGAAAGGGCGGTTGGAACAGTTACCCCGACAACCTGCTTAATGAAACAGACTGGCACAAGTTTCTTCACAAAACCATCTCGAGTGAAGAGAACCCCCAGAGAGTCCAAGTGAGTCTAGTCGACGTCTGCTCCAGGTAAAGTGGGATCTTCCCTCCACTGTCACCTTAGGAAAGAATCCTATAGATTATGGCCACTAAGGTTACCAATAGAAACAAATATACCTGGGGGAACAGTCTACGATCCGATACACACGCAAGGGTAGAGTAACAAAGCTCAATCCCCTTGAAGGCTCCTTGACATAATCCAAGGTTTACCGACAAGTGACCCCAGGCTCCTCGACAATGGTCTATCCGAGGTTTACCGTTGTTAATACGTGTATATCTTCTATCGTTCCTAATGAGGAAGGATTGATTACCTCACTGGTTCAGATATGATCTCGTGCTTGACTCCTTTAGGAGGAGCTTCTCAGAGCATACATGCAACAATTGGAATTCTTCCTACCGCAAGATCGACTACTTGTTTGTTTTACTGTCTTGGAGAGTTAACTAAAACCTATTCCAAGACACTAGCCTAAGCTAGATTGGTGGAAAGAGCCCTAAAAATGTAAAAATTACTAGATGAATTTTAATTAAGCGCTGTGTTATTTAGGTTGTTATTACTCAAAGGGTAAATGGATATGAAACCAATGGTGTTATGACCCGAACCAAAACTGAATGCAATCGAATATGATAATGTAATATTTTCAATTCGATGAATCCTACCTAAAGTAAGGAGAGAGTTTCCATTCACTTCCAACAATGCAAAGATTGATAACTAAGAGAAAATATAACAAATTCTCTAATGCACTAATTTTATCAAGAAAAACTAATGCAAATCAATCCCAAAACAATTTTTATATTTTTGTGTTTTTTTTTTTTTTAAACAAGCATAAAAACATCTAAATTCAAATCAAAGAAAACTGATCTAAATCTACAATTAATTTTTCAGAATGTAAACTATGCAGTTGTAATCTATGCACAATTCACTTGAAAAGTATGCAAATGTAATCTATGCACATTTTTCATTCATATTCTGAAAAATGAGAATTCTAATTATGCAAATGTGATCTATGCAAGAGAATTCTCAAACACAAGATGATTCTAAAGTAATCTAAGAACCAATCAAGTGGAAGTCAAGAAAATCGGGTGAGAGTTCCAAAGATCAAAAAACACTTAAAGGCGATTAACACTCATACACAATTTAGCCCCCCCCCCCCCGGCGAATGAGGGGGAAATTTTTTTGCAAAAAACAAAAGAAAAAAGATGCAAAATTGTGAAAAGAATGAGACAAACCTTCAATTAATGACCAAAGGAAATCAAATTAAGAATTTCTAAAAAAAGAGACTCAAAACACCCAATTAACTTAATGGAGATTGATGAGATGAAGAATTGCTGAAAGAAATTCAGAAACAAGAGATTTTTGACAGAGAATACAGATCTGGGTAGATGCTAAAAATCCTAAATTAAATCTAAACTAAACTAAAAGAAGAAATCTAAGTTTTTCAAAAATTTTAACAGGATCCGCAGGCTCCATAAGTAACAGGTGCGGTCCCGCACTGGTTACCTAAGGAAAGTGCGGAAATGCCCGCACTGTGTGTGAAGACAAAGTGCGGTCCCCTGAAAACTTCAAGAAAAACATAAAAGATTTCAAAATTTAAAAAAAAAAGAAGAAGAAGAAAAACTAAGCTACCCAGGCAGATATCCATCAATCAAAAACCAGAAAAAACTTTTCCTCAAATCAAAATAAAAGAGAACCAAAAAACAACAAGTTTCTTTCCCCAGTGGAGTCGCCAATTTGTTGGACGGATAAATCGTTCTTGCGGACAAGACCGATCTCCCTAGTGTCAGAAGACAATCTAGCAACAAACGAACAACTAAGTTTGTCTTTCTCTAGATATATTTGTTTTACAATTAAATGCTATGAAGGTGTCGATCCTACCTTAGATCCAAATGCTTATTTGCGGTCGCAGTGCTTCCATTGCATCAATAATCCTTCGTCGCAACAAGGGCCCTTTTGTCACAAGAAAGTATCATCTTTCGTTGATCTGCAATCACAAACAAGAAAATATCAATAGCACCTATATAACAAATAATCATAAAACATACCTATCATAGTGATCAAGGAATCTATGAAATAAATAATCAAACGACAACTTATTGAAATAAACAATCGAACGAAAATTTATTGAGAAAAACAGAACTTGATTGTATTAATCTTAAAATATACAGAAGAACCTTACAACCTTAGCCTTGATGTTCGAAAGGCCTTCCCGGGGTCCGAAGCAGGAGTCTCCTCTACTTTGATAAGTCTTGCACTCTTCCTCCAGAAGCATAAAGAGGTATGTGATCTTTCCTCTCAAAAGCTCAGCAGAAAGAAGTCTAAATCTCAACAGCACTTCAGCTCAAAAATATTCTCCAAAAAACTTCACCTTTGAGGCTACCCAATGCCTCATTTTATAGATCAGATAAGGAGGTTAGGATTCCACCTTTAAAGGGATAGAATCCTCCTTCAAAGGGATAGGCTCCTCACATCAAGGGATTAGTTCCTTAAGGTGTGGGATACATGCACCTTACTAAAGTGTACTCATCCCCAAAAAATCTCATCTAGAACCTTCCAAAATTGACCAAAAATCAACTTTTTAAGTTTACTTTCGCGTTTTTTTTACTTTAAAGGGGTACCGCAGGCATTACACTGGAAAAATGCGTTCTAGAACGCAGTTTCTCTTCACATTACCTGTGTACCCCTAGCTAAAAACGCAGGCAGGCTTCATGTTACCTGCGTACCCAAGGCTTTTTTGAGTTTTAAGGGTTTTTCCTCCAGTTTTAGGGCTTGGAATGAGGAACAAAGGTTGTAAGACTTGCAAAGGAGGTAAGTATGAGTGTTTAATGAGCTCATACAGTCAGCAGAATGTCAAGGTGACATTTTTAGTGTAACAGATGGCTTCACCATTATTGGGTTTATTGGCCAAAGATTCTGATTTTACTTGGTCCAGTCTTTGTCAAGAAACTTTTGAGCTCATGAAGGGAAAGTTA
Organism: Pinus albicaulis; assembly: GCA_034641835.2. NCBI lineage: Eukaryota > Viridiplantae > Streptophyta > Pinopsida > Pinales > Pinaceae > Pinus > Pinus albicaulis. Next base: position 1,340,646,724 of record CM076578.1, read on the forward strand.
ACTATTGGCCCCATTCTCTGAGGTCCAAATTGGACTCTATATTTCCACATCTACACAGATGCATCCGAAAAATTTGTGGGGGAAGCATTAGGGAAGTTAGAAGAAAAGTTACCTTATGAAATATATTTCATTAGTAAAAGCTTGTCTAAGGCCAAACTCAATAATACTGTCATAAAGAAGGGGATGTTAGCCATTGTCCATGATTTAAACAAATTTAGACATTACGTCACTCAGTATCAGACCTTTGTACACACTGACCATGTAGTCATGAAATATTTAATGAACAAGCCAGATGTTAATGCTAGGATAATGGAAAGGAGAATGCTGTTGTAGATGTTTTATCCATGTTAGTTCTCTCTTTAGATGAATAAGGAATGGTGGATGACCAGTTTCCAGATGAACATCTATTCGCTATATCAGCACCCTCACCATGGTTTTTTGACATAGCTAACTACTTGGTTGTTGGAAATTTCCCTCCTAATCTCTCATTCAAGGAGAAAATCAAGATCATCAGAAAAATTCCCCTTTCACATGGATTGGGGGAAATATCTTCAATCTAGGCACTGAAAAAATTCTCAGAAGATGTGTGAGGGAGGAAGAATTTTTTGATAACCTCTCTACATGTCACAATATCCCTTATGGAGGCCACTTTGCTGAAAAAAGGACTGCCTTAAAAGTTTTGCAGGAAGGATGCTATTGGCCTACCCTTAAACAGGATTCCAGAAGATACACTAGCAGGTGCGACCAGTTCCAAAGGTTGGGGAAACTTACACAAAGGCATGAGATGCCTTTGCACCCTCAAGTGTCTCTTGAGCCATTTTATAAATGGGGCATGGAATTCCTTGGACCTATTGATCCACCATCTGGACAAAAAAAGTATATCATAGACTGCACTAACTACTTGACAAAGTGGGATGAAACAAAAGCTGTGAAGGTAGCAACTGAGGAGAAAATCACATAATTTCTGAGGGAGCATGTGTTTTACAAATTTGGATACCCCAGAGAAATAGTCACTGATTAAGGGGCACATTTCACCTCTCATCTCATTGATAATATTCTAAGGAGACACAAGATAACACATAAGACTTCTAATGCCTACAACCTTCAAGGGAATGACCAAATGGAAGTGACCAACAAAGCCTTGGAGAATATCCTCACCAAGGTTATGAGCAGCAGCAGAAAATATTGGGTTGACAGATTGGTAGAAGTTACTTGGGCCTACAAAACTGCTTGGAAAACAACAACACAATTCACTCATTATGACCTGGTCTATGGCAACAAAGCTCTTCTTTTAGTTGAATTTGAATTCAACACCTTAAGGATGGTAGCTAAGTTATACCTAGATATATCAAATTCCAAAAAGGAGAGGTTTCTTCTATTAAATGTGCTAGTGTCAGTATTTGCATATTTCCACCAGGGATCAAAACACATTTTGCATGTGCATCGTAGGTGTCCCACTCTAAAGATATTTTTAATCATTCCATGAGGTCATGATATAAAATTGTTCCACTGGTGGTTGTCCTTATCAATAAACTTCACTCTCCCTCAGAGATTCACATTGATGACTCATTCTCATGTCTCCTTGAGCATAGCAACACCTATGGAAATGCTCTTTTCATTAGGAAGTCTTTTAAGTCAAATCCCATTCATGAAAGTCAGGTCTAAAGAAGTCCCATTAGGTCATTAGGTTTTTTATTTCTCAAGGTCACTCATTCATTTCAGATGAGGTCAGAAAATATATGAGAGTGACTAAATAAGAAATCTTGTTTTCCTATGTATAATATTATCATGATGTAATTATCATATTTTCAGAGTTGTAATTTTTTAGTTTAATGATTTTTATATCAAAATGTAATTTCGATATAAAATTCAATATGTAATTTATTTTTATTTTTCTAATTGTATTTTGATGTTCTAATATGTAATAAATTCATCCCAAGCTATCAAATGCAATCATTTTTGGCCTAAGTGGAGAAAAGAAAGCCAAACTCCATGTCTTCATCAAACTGCAAAATGCCACAAAGTCAGAAAGATAAAGAGTATCAGTGCCAAAGTCCAAAGGGAAAAGTGAACATAGTAAAAGTGGGTAATTCAAATTGAAAATTCAAAACCACTAAGCTATAAAGCCATTCAAACACCTCAAAGCAAGTCATTGCCTTCATTCATTCATCAAGAGTTCCCAATAAAAGAGAAATTTCAAGTTTTCTGAGCATTCTGGGTCAAATTTCAGGGTCACTGTGTGTTTGCACTCAGGCGCTGCACGTTTTCCTGAACACTGCGCGTTTACCCTCAGGCGCTGTAAGTTTTCCCGACAATTGCTGACCAAATAACACAGGCGTTGTACATTTACCCTTGGTTGCTACGCGTTTTCCCGGGCGCTGAACGTTCCTCTAGGATGCTGCACATTTTCTTAGGCAAGGTTTCAAAGGGTTTCACAACCTCCAACAAGTTTTAAATTCCTCACAAAATTCCTCACTTCCTCTGGCTATTCTTTGAGCTGCAGCACCTTATGGCCAGCCACGGTATCCTACCACTTATTTGTGGGTGGATCTTCAACCTCTTCTTCTTCTGCATCAATGGTCAAATTAGAGAATTCCCCAACGGTCTCCATGAATCTCTTCACTTGCTCTCCATCTTCAAACACCTGGTAGTGTTTGACATTGTCAGGGATGGAAGGATGGTAACGGATCTCTATCTCGTACCTCAGGAGGGGATTCTGAGGCAGCTGAAAAGTGCTTGTGGCTACTGCAAGAGAGTTTGCCATTCTGTTTTGGTCTCTTGGCATGAATTGAATATTAAATGCTGAGAAGAAATTCTCTACCAAGTCCCATACCTCATTTCTGTAAGCCCTCAATCATGGGTGCTTAGCTTGACATTGATTTCTTACTTGTCTCACCACTAGTTCTGAATCTCCCAAAACCTTCAAGCTCTGAATATTCATATTCTTTGTTGTTTGTAGACCTACAAGCAAGGATTCGTATTCAGCCACATTGTTCATGGCTTCATACTCCAATTTGAAAGATAATGGGACCAGTTTTCCAGTAGGGGAGATCAGGAGAATCCCAGCTCCATTCCCTTCCTTTGAGTTGGCTCCGTCAAAGTGAAAGGTCCAAACCCAACCTCCTTCATTACTTGAAGGCTGCTTGGTCTTTACTTGACAGAGAGATGGCTCCTGCAAGTAATCTTGGTATTATTCAAGCATTAGACAAGAAAACTCACCTTTTTTGTTGTACACCAGCAAATTTACTAAATTATTGGCTTTAGTGACCATATTCACAAACCTCGTTTCCCGGTATAATCTCCTTTCTTGGCCTCCAAACACAGGGATGGTCACATAGGTTAGGTCCAGCTTTATAGATCCTCCGATTTTTGTACCCCATGATCTTGATAACAACATCCCAAACCGAGCTGGAATGTCGGCCACTACTATATCCATTACCACGCTCTTAGCTGGGATTTGGGCTAGATTTACCACCTAATCCTTGATCATCCCCAAACATTTGACTCTTTTAGAATCAAAAGAGTAGAGATATTTATATGGGCAAGTGATCTGCAGCCCCAATTACTCCATCACCGATAGAGGTAACAGGTTATGGGATGCCCCAGAATCCAGCATACAGTTGTGCAACAACAAATCATGAATTACTAAAGATACATAGAAAGGAGGAGTTGAAGCATCTAACTCCTCAACATGAGGACCAAAAATTACCATAGGCCTTTCTTCCTGAAGGTTTAAACTATCTGGGATTGGGGCTACTCCTTGGGGAAGCATGAAAGAAGACACCTGAGATTGGTATACTAGCTGTTTCAGGAGTTCAGTTAGGGGGACTAGGATCTTGACTTTCTCCAGATCTTTTTGAAGACTAAAAATAGTAAGGGACTTCTCAATTGGGTTTTCCTTGGGCTCTTTAGGTATGACTGGAGGTTTCTCCTCCACTGGAATATGTTTGACCTTTTCATGGGAATTAACTATACGCTTAGGGGAAGAAGGAGTGGAAACATTAGAATGTGCAGGTTCATTGATAGGTTTCTTACCTTTGCCTTCGACTTTTTGAACCACTGACTCTTTTTTAGGCAAATATTATTCTAGCTCCTATGTTTGGGTCCTCTTCCTGGAGGATCAGAGATCATAATTTATGTGAAATTGTGCTTGCATGAAGTCCAAAAATTGTTTGCAGTAATCATCAATATCAAGATCTTCTGCAACACCTGTCTTCTCAGCTTCTTCTTGCAAAGGAAGCTCAACCTCCTCATATTCTTGCAAATATAGTTCCACCTCCTCACCTTCTGAGTAGGAGAGGTGTTGATCATCTTTCCCATCAGGAACTTCTTCAGCAGAGCTGTCCATTTTCCCTTCAAGGTACAGCGGGGGCTGTATGTGATCTTGTTGCTCCTTTCAGTCTCTCTGCAATATTTTCAAAGGAATTTTTCTGTACTGAGGGTTATACCCTGGTTTGGAGCAGCTTGGGGTGGCCTTGATGATGAATTCTATGCTTCCAGCTCAAGCTTCACCAGCTTGCTTGAGAGGTTCTTGATCATCTTGTTCGTCTTGTTCATTTCCTCAATCTTATAATCTGCTGTCTCCATTTCTTGATTTGAGGTAGAGGCTTCTTCTTTACCCCTTCGTCTAGAATCATGGTCCGTCCTCCCTTTATATTTTCCCATAGAAGCGAATTTATCTTCCACTTCTAAAGCATAAGTCTGAGCTTCGTCTAGGGTGGCGGACTTTATTTCCCTTAAGGAGAAACCAAAATTTGATTTGAATGCTGCTACAAACACCACCTTAGCAGCGATTTGGTGAGGCTTCATTTCTATTAGTAGACTTGTATACAGTTTATTAAATGTCTTAATGAATTCAGACACATCTTCATTATGTCTTTTCCTCAGGGCGTTGAATTCAGTAAGGCAGTATCCATGATATTTTTTATCTCCCCATTTCCTGTTGAAGGCATTTTCCATTTCCTCCCAGGTATTAATAGAGCGGTCTCCCAGAGTCTTGAATCATTTATGAGCCTCGCCATCTAAAGAATGAACAAAAAGTCTCAACACAACATCTAGATGTTCAAAATTGAAGTTCTCTGCAAAAGCGCAAAAAAATTCCAAGTGTTTTTCGGCGATAGTGTTATCCTCCCCATTGAAGTGAGGTAGGACCTTCAAATAATCCTAAGGCATATCGTTCAAGATTGGAGGTAATGCCAGGGGGGCATATTTGTTCAGCAAGAAACCGGGAACAACCATGATAGGTGGTGGAGGAGGAAGATGATTCTAATGAATGACAGGAGGTGGTGGAAATGGAGTGTGTATAACAATAGGGATGTACTGAACGACAGCTTGTGTGGTTGCTTGCACAGATGGAATATGTGAAGTGGTAACCTCTGTGACTTCTTTCACTTCTTCGGCTTCTGGAGTGGGATGCAATAAGAAACTTGAAGTGTCTACAGACTCAACCTCATCTTTTACTTTAATTTTTTCAATAGAGGAATGACCTGGTGAAAATTCAAGGATTCTGGTAGAGGTCTCAGGGCCTTGAACTTGAGCCAACTATGAGGAAGATGGAGAGTCTTCCAAGGAGAATCTTGGTATATCAATATGAGAAGTCTGCTTTTCTCTTCAATTTCTTTTGTGTAATATATTCTCAGGGTCAGACACTGAAGGAGTTCTCAGTTGGGATGTATCCGACCTTAGGTGAGGCTTATTTTGAGCCAGGACTGCAAAATGGATTTAAACTTTGAATTATAGTGGAGTCACCAAGGTGAGGGATCTACAACTCTCAACCCTTCCTACTCACCTATTTTGAAGAGTGACTGTGTTTTTTTTGTATCTCAGAGATTTAAATCTTTAACTTCGTTCCTCGGCAACGACGCCAGAAATATGTTGTCACTCCTAGAGATAGCCTTGAGTTGTAAAAAGACCAGTGCCTAGGACATCTTAAATGCAAGGAGTTTCTGATATAACTAATAACAGTAGACAATAATGTGGCTTCCTTGCTATAGACCAATGGTAGAAATTTGATGATAATGGGACCAAGCTTTCAGAGATAAACATAACAACTAGGAATACTTCTGAGGATCCTGTATGAGACTAAATAAGTAGATGCATCAAACAGCTACAAATCATCTTGCTGTAAAGAGGGCCGACTATGGAAATGATAGACAAACATCAAAGTATGTGTAAGTAGAACTATGAAGGAATATGAAGTGAGATATACACTGTAACTGGGCTTATATTAAAATAAGAATCCATAAGGTGCTTATCAGAAGAATTATGGAAATGAGTAAGGAAGTGAAAAAAGTATCATGCCTGAGAAATCTTTAAAGTGCTATAAATGTAAAGATATGAGTACCAACTATGATAAATTCACATCCAATACAAAAGCACTCACATTCCAGAACATTTAGATACAAGAAAATGGATGGAGATGAAGTGAACATTTATATATAATCAAACACGAAGGAGTACAAACTGTATAGCATTTCATGTGGAATCCTTTTCAACAGTAAAACTCTTTATACCAAAACCCAATGGGTTCTTTAACATCAACTATCCAGACCATACAAAAATACATACACAGAATGCTTTAGCTGATAGTCTCTCCCAAAAAATCTAGAACCCTCTATATGTCTTTCCTCTCTGATTTTATAACATTTTCATGTGCTATACGCGAAAAGATGTTTTGGGAAAATATCTTTTCCACATGCCTGTATGCAATTTCAGGTCTTAATCAAAAATCAAAATTGATGATGGGGTAGAACACATCCCATCATCTTACACTTGGGCTTAAAGCCATTTCTAATGGAAGTACAACAACCTACTAACTTAAAGTAAAAATGCAAGAGTGAAATATGTGTTTCACTCAAAATTTAAAGTGAAAAGAAAATAAAATAAGAGGCCAAATAGGCCCAGTCATGAGTTAACATTTCTGGTGGTGGGATGGAGTTGAGGCTGTAGATGGAGAAGGTAGTACTATGGATGTAGAAGAGCTATCTTTCTTACTGGCAGACGGAGTGGATAGAGAAGCAGATGCAGTGGCTGTTGAACTCGTATGATCGCTACACCTTTGCCAAGTGTCAGCTGCAGGACCAGGTATGGCAATGAAAGCATCAAACAGAATATGCACTTGTGTCAGTTCGGCATAACTCTCTTGAGTGGGAAACCGTTGCTTAACTTGATAGAGGAGAGATAATTCTTTACCGAGTGCTGCAATTATTGTTTTGGCCTTAAGCTGAGCGGTCTTCTCAGATTGTGTATCTGTCTGATTCATTACCTCTATTAGTTTTCACTTGTATACCGGTAATGGTTGGAGAACATCATTAGTAGGCTCCCATCATGATGGGAAGCCATTGAGTGTCAATTTAGTCCATTCTGTTTCAAACTGTCCCAATCTTGTCACCATCCTTTCCAAACTACCCAGTGCAAGGTTGCGCTTGGCTTCCTTTTCCATCACCCTCTGGCATTCTGCCACCTCCTTGAACTTGTCCTTGATTCCCCATTTGGCCAATTCTTCTGAGCTCCAATAATTTAGGAGGGAAATATACCTTCTGGCACTTTCAACCTTATTTGAAGTGTCTGTATACCCTTCATGTAGAGTTATTCTGAATTGACAAACCGCGACGTTCTTTTCTTCAATTAAGTTCAGAAAGGCCCAAACCTTCTTTACCTCCATGATGATGTCTATCTAGATTAAGCGTCAGGCCTCCAAGAGGGTGATGTTTCCATTAATCTGGCTCGTCAGGTCCCTGATCATCTTTTCCTGTCGCAACCCTTCTTGTTTCGCCTCCTCTATCCCTTTTTACAAAGCTCCTACCAGTTTGGTATTTTCCTTGAGACGGGCCTCAAGCTCATGGATCTTCTGTTGTGCCATCTGAACTTGCTTCTCTGCTACATGAAATTCGGCCAGCGCTATAGTTAGCTGTTTCGAGAGTGAGTTGGATCCTTCAGGAGGTGGTGTGGAGCATACGTGTGCATCCCAGTTTTTCTGCAACTCGTCCATCTTCTTCTGGAGGGCAGTCATCTCGCTAGAAATTTTAGCCCTCTCTTCTTTTTCCTTGGCTAGGGAGTCTGCTAGGTTAGCCTTGTCCTTTTCTATCTGGGCTAATTCAGCAGTTTGAACGTGCTAAAAACTAGGCATATTCAGTTTATGCTTCAGGGCTGCAACCTGTTTCTACAATTCCAAGATGACATGACCCTAAGGATCTGCTTTATCGTTCCCTTTTCCCTTCACAACTGCTTGAAGACTCTGCATGTCATTTGAGAGTCCGCAGACATTAGTCTTCTCCACTTTAAGGTTCTCGACCAATTGGTTGTACTTGGTTTGTAGCTTCCTTAGAGTGAGAGAGAGCTACATAACCTCATCCTTTAGCATGTCACTGAAACATTGGAACAAATTGCATTTATTAATCGGGGGAACTTGTGACATGTTTATTGCCACTTCCAGAGCTCTGTAGCTGGTGGTCCCAGCCACTGGATCTAGTACTGCTTTAGTCATGGCCATCAGCAATTGTTCCTTATCCATATCAATCTCGGCAGAAAACCGAGTATGATATTTGTCTACATATACCGCCAATTCTGACCAGAGCTTCTCCCTGATAGTTCTGTTCTTTCCCTTCATTTCATTCCCTGCCTCAGAACTGTTTACAAAAACGGCTTGTGAAACGTTTGATAAATCAGACGATGATGGACCATCATAGTTTACCATGAAACCCACTTTTCCCTTGTCCGACTCTCCATAAAGTGCTAATTTTTCCAGTGGCGGCTCTCCCCCAACACCTTCGTCATCGTTTTTTCTCTGCCTTTTAGAGGGCGAAGAGTCTTCTCCCATGAATCTAGCTTCTTCAACCTGTTTCTTGCCTGCTTCTTATGTTGAATCCGTGTCTCCTTTTTCCCCTGTCACAGATGAATCTGACTCCATCTGTGAAAGCAAAGGCCAGGTATCAAGATTAGCTCTCCACTCGATGAAGGGTTTAGTTTCGTGAGCATATGCAGTTGATTTAATATTCTTCCTCTTGTTTAAGATGATGCCTTTTGGATCATAAGGCCAAGCTTTCCCTTGTCTTAAATCCATACCTTTGAGCAGGTTTTCTACTATGGGGAGGGCATGCCTTGAGTTAACAATGAAGGGGCTGATGGTTGTAGGAATTTTAAGAATGAACCCCTTTTCTGCAGGGAGGAAGTGGAGCTGGTCAGCCTTCAAGGTCTGCCGGAGGTACTCCAAGGTAAAAATCCACATGGCGGGAAAGACTGGCAATTTGTAAGGGGAAACCTCTACACCGTAGACCCTAATCTTAGTGTAATCATCAAATAGCTATCAATCTCCTATGCGTTCTTCCTCACTGAACTGTAGCCAGTTCCTATGTTTAGGAAAAATCCTAGGTGGAGGGTTGTCGCCAATAATAGTATAGGCTATTGTCATGAATTCGTTCAAGAAATTTGAATAACCCACCCCGTTAGCCAACTGATGTACTGCAGGGTTCCATTCAAAGATATTTTTTGGTTGGGAAGTTATCCTAGAGAAATTTTCCAGACCCAAACCCTCGAACTTATCAACCTGCTGGAAAAGGAAGAGGTAGAACACCATGGAACAGAGACGAAAATGGCCGGTGGCCAGGAGGTCTAGAAACTGGTTTTGGATAGCTGAGGCCAAGAAACCAGGGATATCCAAAACAACACCTGATTGTGACATTAACCATAAAAGGGCTACACATTCCTTCAAGACTCGCTCAACACCTTCTATACCTAGCAACCCCACAATGAGAGCAAGTGTTGGCTGAAGGTCTTCCTTGAATGTATTCAGGGGCACCGAGTCTAAAGAAGGGAAAGAAGTAAGGTGGGAGTCAGAAATAGCAGAGATGAAATCGCTCTGCTACCTCTAGGGTAGCTTGGAAAACTAACAGGATAAATACATTTCAGTGAAACTAATATAGTTAGAAATGGGAGGATAACGGAGGGCTTTCCTGATAATCTTGGGAGATATACTAAATATCTTGTTCCCTTGAGTTGATAGGAAAATACCTCGGCACTCTTCATACGCTTCCCTGAGCCAGCATATCAATTCCACAACTGGGTATACGGGCGGAGTAATTTGGTGGTATAATCTCGACAAAACAACTCTGAACCTATCCCTGTTTTCTATATGTTTCCTAAATAGGCCAGGCTTGACGCTACTAATGAAGAAAGGGTATTGTGGGTCTCGAATGTGAGCTTGCATGTCTGTGAATGGCTCTAGTCCAAGAGCAGCCCTAGACTTGCGAACTTGAGGGGTTTCGGGTTTCGACTTCTTAACCTTCATTCTACCCATGACCATTATGAAAATGAAAAGTGGAAGGAAACTAGACAGTGAAAGAGGGATGGAATACCTACGCAGTAAGGAAAATTTTCGGGAGAAAATGACACAGGGAAGTTGAAAGCGACTTGGTAGACCTGGTATTGGGCGCTCGAGCTTTGGCAATACATTATCTCATAAAAGAAATTATTTTACCATAGTGAACACGGAGCAGGGTTAAACGAATTTAGATTACCTGAAAAACGAGGCTAGGACGACACTTGTAGGGTTGACATCATAAGGACACCAATACTGGGACATGTGGCATTTGGTTATTGGTTATCAAATTTTGGTTAGATGTATACCACGCGTCGGGTTAAATACCAGTATTGGTCATGTACTGGGTGTCCTAGGACTTGCCTTACCATTGCATTCATAGCGCCAGGTGTCTCCGTGGTCGGGCCCGCCAAGCATTCTGGCGGGGTCTTGGAGCGGCTCTAAGCCCGCGGCCATCACCCCACAGAAAATCTGTCTCGGGTCCCACCATTGCTACGTCACCATCATTTCGGGGGGGTGAACTTCCACCTTCCCCCTTCCATCCTTGATCCCCCCGAAAACGCTTAGCGCTGCCTTCTTCCTTTTGACTGCCCAGAGCAAGGGCGAGTCTCGCTCTGTCCAGCTATCTTGCACCTTTATCTTCTTTTGCTTCATGTAAATTTTTCTGCAAGGCTACAATATATATCATGTCTTGTTCCCCTTTTTAAATGGATTTTCATTTGCATCAACCCACTCGCTCCTTTAAATATTTCACCCATTTATGCTTCAGGCGATCCCCTTTTGAATTTTCTTAGGGCAGTGGTGAATGATATAACAACACAAGGAAACCTTGATATGAGCTACTATGAACCATTTCTTAAACCTAGATACAAGGATGAAAAAAATACCATTTTCCCTTTCTCTCATCTTCTTAAATGATATGTCCCTCTGATGAAAATAATCATGAAATACTTCACCCATGAGGGGAGGTTTTCTCGACTCTATTCATATCATATATGACTCCTCATGCACTTCACTAGGGTCAGAATTATTCACATACCCTACTATCTCTCTTGTAGCATTGAAAAGATGGTATACATTATACAAAAGAGGGATTATAATCATAAAATGCAGATTCTTTTCCACCACTCCCTCATAAAGATGATAGTCATGCATTAGCTTGAGCAAAAGAGCATTCCATGCGACACATTCAAAGCAAATGAAATGTTCACTACCCCACCTAGTTAGCATGAGAAGATTATCCCCTCATCATCTCATCCTCCCATATCCACTCCTCCATCTCATCCTACTGCTCATACATCATCACCAAGTCAGTTTCATTCACCCCATGTTGATCCTTCTTCTTCACCTTTCTATAACCCTTCACCATCATCGCATCATGATTCTGAGTCATCAAGTAGTGAGGAGGACATAGAGGCAACTTGGGCTAATTTGACTAATGTTGAGCCATTTCCCAAGAATTATCAGAGAGGCTACAACCATGTGTTTTCTTCACTTGGAGTGAAAGGGGCCATGCCTTCTTCATCAACAAAACAGGTGGACAAAGGCAAGGAAAAGGCTAAATATCCAATCATTGATGAACAAGAGGATAGACATGAAACATTGCTAGAGTTTTAGCTGATTGACCCAGATGAGGAAGATGAGGGAAAAATAATTAGTGCAGCAATCAAAGGCTAAAGATCCAATCTACATTTGGAGAGGTTACTAGAGAAGGCCAACAAGGACAATAACTTGTTGAGGACAAGAGTCAAAATTCATGCGTGGAAAGAGAGAATTGCATTGGCCAAGCTCAAAAGAGCTAATGCTAAGATTGAAAGTTTGACTAAGCAAGGGAAGAAAGAGAGGTTAGATATACTTGTTGAGGTGTCTCTTCATACCTCAATAACTTAATAAGCAAGTAGCCTCACAATTTTGAAAAATTTTGGCACACTTGGCACTTTAGTTCATTTTTGGTTTTTTGAGTCTTTTTGGCATGCAGAAATTCTACCAAAGGTGTAACGACCTCGAAGCTACACTCTTTTTTGGGGGCTCCAAATGACAAATGGACACCACCATAGTGTTCCAAATGATGAAAAAATCAACTCTAGTAAGTTTCAGAAGATTGGAGGAGAGGTGGTCCCTCAAAAGTGCAAAAAAATACCAAATTTTCATGTTTCTGCCTCCTTTTTGACCTGGTTGTTGCGCGTTTACCAGTCTTTGGAGATTGAATTTTTGACAGGGAAACTGAGCACCATTTTGGAAAAGAAAGGTAGATTTGGAAACTAGACTCAAATATATTTCCAATGAGCTATCATGGAGCTCATTTGGACACCGGGAATACTTTCAAAAGTTTCTTTCAAAAGAGGCCACTTTTCTTGCCTGGGCACTGCGCGTTTGAAAAGGAAAATGCATTTTTCACAGTCTTCAGCAAATTTTGAAGTTTTACTCTAGTTTGACTTTTTACTTTGGAAAATGAAGAAATTAATGATGTAAATGGTCATGATGAATGTAAATGTCATTTTTTTACTTTCATCTAACGCAGATACATTAGGTAAGTCCTCTAGAGGTCAAATGAATCAGTTTCCTCTCTTTTAGAGGAAAATTGTTGGGTCTTCCTAGTCTTCAGTTTCTTGTTTGGCATTAGGTGTAACTGATTCCCATCTCATGGATTCGACTCCCTGAGGCTAGGGAGAGTGGTTTTGAGGTCTATATGATGTATTTTCTTAGTGATTGTAATGTTTGGATTCACTTGGAGGTTTGGCTTTTCAAGGGACACACTTTTGTATCAGTTTTGACCTAGAAATTAATCAAATTTGCAACTATTTTTATGGGATCCATGTGGCATTTTGTTTAGTTTCAGTTTTTTATTTTCTGCTCAAATTTTAGAATGTTTTTTATATTTAATTAATCATTTCATTTCTATTAAGTGAATGTTTGCAAGTTAGATAAGCAGAATCCATTCTCATATGCTCGTTTTGGGTAGACATTCACAGTCTGTTCAAATTATTCAGTTTAGAAAGGAACCATGATTTCACCATGTTCTTTATATCTCCTCACCTATCTTAATCATCCCACTAATCAATACCCTAAAGTGTTAAACATTGTACCTAACTTGCCCCATATAACACCCTACAAATCTTGACCTAATTTCCTTGCCCTAACTGTTTGACTCCTCCTAAGCCAGGAAAACCCTATACAATAAAAATAAAAAACCATGAGCTACTATACCTAGCCTAATATATTCTTTCCGTAGTCATCTTGGCTGTAATCCTTACGGAGAGAGCCCTCTCCTTGACCAGTAGGGATAGCTACTTGGTTAAGCGTGGTTTGAGGTTACCTCATAATTTCCTTCTTTAGCCTGAGGTTCAATCCGAGTGATAACATTTTGGCGACCATACTGGGAATAAAGAAAAGTGAGATCAGATCAAACCTAGTAAGTTTTATTGAAATTCTTAAATTTGTGGATGATATGTTTAGAGTTTATTCAAAGGCTGAATTGAAAAAATTGTGAAGTGAAAATTGGTTTTTGAAATTAGACATACTGGCTTCCCGAAGATACACTAGATCCAATCCCGATTCGAATCATCTCACCATCGTTAGTGATCCTTAGAACATAGGAAGAAAAGCCAAAACTTTTGTTGAGACATCTAGTTCAACTAGAGAATAGTTCCATTCCCAGAGCTAATTCATTCCATGGAAAGTTAGAAAATTTGCAAGATATTGAATTTGATATAAATTTTGAAGAAAGCTTATTCTAGACAAAATATTTGAGTTGGATTGATGAAACATTTGTTGATTCCTCCATTTCGTTTCACAATCCCGTTGAAGATCTGTTTTCACATTCTCAACCAGGGTCACAATTAGGGTCACAACTTTTACAAGTTCTTAAAGATTTATAGAAATATTCTTCGCAAATAAATGCTTGGGTGATAAACAGACCTCAGATCTCAGCTTCTTCTACCATCACTTCATCTACTATTCACACTACTTAATCAGTGACCAATCCTCCACCTTAAATCATCATGGCCACAAAATATGCCCCCCTTGTTCTCCCTCAAAAATCTAGTGCTATGCCCCAAGATTACCAAACCAAAATCCCTTTGTTTGAAAATACTCAGCCTATGACAGCCCAAAATCATGTCGATAAGATGAATGAATTCTTTGATCTTCATGAAATTGATATAGAGGATGTGAAGATGAGATTGTTAGGGGAAGTAAGAAAATGGTTCAGAGCTCTACTAGCATCCACTATTGACACTTTAGAAGTTTTGCATTGACAATTTGTAGAAAGATGGGAAGAAAAGAAAAATACCCTTCAAATTTTGTCTAAATATGAGAACATCAAAAGAAATGTTGGTGAGATTGTGCAAGATTATTGTGAGAGATTTAATGCATTGTACAATGCTCTTCCTGCACATATCAAACCACCAAAAGGTTTGTCTTTAGTCAAATTTCTGGATGGATTTGATATTGATACGACATATTAGCTGCGAGAACGTGATCCTACAACTTTAGAAGATATGCAAAAGAATGTTGTAAGTGTGGAAGCGAATTTGCTAGCCAAAAGAGAAAGGATGACATCTGAAAAGAGAGTGACCATCAAGGAGGAGACATCTACTTCCGATGTTAAAATGGATTCATTACTCCAAAATTTGGAAAGAATGGTTGACTGATTGTCTATCTCAGATATACCTAAACCACAGATCTAGAACCCAAATTTCAAAGGGCAATAACATCCTCAGTTTAGAATCAGGCAAAGAGAGCAGAAAGAACCTGACCAAATAGTACAATAACAACAGATTCAGACCTCGTTGCAACAGAATTATGTCCAAGGAGTAGAAGAGGAAGAAGATGAAGATCTGGTGGTCGAAACAAATCATTTATTTACAGCAGATGGTTTTCCCATGTTTCTGACTGAAGATGAAGAGTATACTAAAAATTTGGATGCTCCAAAAGATGAGGACTATATCTTGGAAAACGATGATGATTTGGAAACTGAATCCGATGATTACTAGTGTGGGTATATGAATTCTTTGGGTGCACAACAGAAACAATATTATTTAAGGAGCAGAGATGTACCTGTCAATCCTATTCATAAAAGAAAAGAGGTCCAATCAAAGAATGATCTTCCAAATAATCAGAGAAAGGGTAAAGAGCATGTGGATCAGAATCATAGCAACATCAATCATCCATCAAAAATCTCAGCCACTAAAGAGAAAGACACTCAAAAAAAGGAGAATGTGACAAAGGATCAAAATGATAGAAGAGATATTGTTTTCAAAGAGGTAGATAAATTCACAGCTTTTAATTTAGAAAATGAAATAGATAAATTAAAAGTGTCCATTCCTTTGACAGAATTAGTAAAAAATAGTCATTATAAACATTAGGTGTCTAAAATGTTTCTAGTTGATCCTTTGTCCAATATGGTTAATGTCGAAGATGATCACCCTGAGCTCATTTTTGATCCAGCTATATATGGTCAATTAGAAGAGATTGAAGTTCCCCACTTTTAATGAAGCCTTAAACTACATGAGTACATACTTCATAATGCTATGCTTGATTTCGAGGCTTCTCACAATTTCATGCCAAAGGCTATTATGGAAAAGATGGGCGTGGATATCACCTGATTGTATCATGATTTTTATTCGTTTGATTATGGAAAGTTCAGTGCATTGGTCTCATTAAAGTTTTAGTGGTTTCCTTAGATCAAATCTCAGCCAAGAATTTTTTAATGGATGTGGTGGTGGCTGATATACCACCTCAATTCAGCATGTCGTTGTCTAGATCATGGGTATTCAAACTCAAAGGTACTTTACAACTTGACTTCTCTTGTGCTACTATTCCTATTTTTGGGAAATTGAGGAAATTGTACCGGGAAAAGAAAATGAAGATTATGATAACTAGTAAGGAGAAGCCTATAAATAATCCAATACAGGTTGTACATACAGATCTAGAATCCTTTATTTTGTATAATGATGGTGATTTGAATGATGTAAGTAATCAGCTAGTAGTGGTAGAGGATGTAACAAATTTTTCAGAGAGTTTTAGAGCAGTTATTGATAAGGAAAAAGAAATGGTGACTTCCTCCGAACAACCTCCAAAAGAACAAAAAATTAGTATAAATCAGAAAAATGAGGTGACTGGCAAAAGTAAATCAGAAACAATAGTTAAGTTTCAACATCTAGAAGATGAATATGGCCTTTGGAGCATGGATTTCGATGGTATTTTGGGTAAAGAAGGTGAAAGTATTGGTATATGGATCCGAAGTCCGATTTGTAAGTAAGGTGGAATTCCAAGTAATGTTAGAGAATGCTCTTATAAATTGGCTTTTTACTGTTCTAACAACGAAGAAGAGTATGAAGCAGTGATCATAGGTCTCAAAATTTTGAAGAAACTTGGTGCAAAAATAATTTATGTTTATGGTGATTCTGAGCTTTTCATAAAGTAGGTTAAAGGAGAATATCAAGAAAAGCATCCGCAAATGAGATCTTATAGGAATGTATTCTTTGATATCTTAAAATTTTTTCCTGAATACACATTAACAGCGGTACCAAGAAGTCAAAATATCATTGCAGATTCGCTTGTTACGGTAGCAAGTAATCTCAAAATTTTGATGAACTCAAGTAATAATTTTGATAACTTAAGGTACTAGAAAGTGTTTTTGGATGACAAAGAAATTAATAGCTTCTTGTAGAATGAAGGAAAGTTCAAAGATGCTTTTATTGATGATGTTTGTGATTCTGATGATCAAAACATAGAGGCCAATCAGATGAATATTTTTCAATTGAAAGATAATATTATTCCTAGAGGTCTCATACCTTTAGAAGAACTTTTTGATCAGAATTATGTGGTGAGCAAACCAACATTGACTCCTACAAAAAGGGTGTGGAAGATGTGAACATCAGAACAGCAGATAAGCCCAAGATGTTTAAGCTGTCTAAGACATTATCTCCTGAGGTAAAATATAAGTACATCAAATTAATATTTGAATTTTCTGATTTTTTTGCATGGGATTATGCAGATTTGAAGGTCTATGACAAAAACATTATACAGTTAACTATTCCCATCAAGCCGCATCAAAAACCTTTCAGACAGAAGTTGAGAAGGATAAGTCGAAGACTGTTTCCATCCATTGAGAAAGAGGTAAATCGATTGTAAAAATTTGCTATCATTGTTCCAATTAGATTTTTTGATTGGATTTCAAATTTGGTTTCAGTAGGGAAAAATACCAAAGATATAAGGTTGTGCATTGATTTCCAAAATTTCAATAAAGTGTCTTTAAAGAATAATTTCTCGCTTCCTAAGATGGACCATATTCTGCAAACGGTAGTTGGAGCATCACGGATGTCGCTGCTTGATGGTTATTCAGGTTATAATCAGATTTTGGTACATGAAGAAGACCAAGGTAAAACTTCTTTCACAACACCGTGGGGGGCCTTTCAGTATGCCAAAATTCCATTTGGACTCAAGAATGCAGGGGCTACTTTTCAGCGGGTGATGGATATAGCCTTTTCCAATGAGAAAGATGTTTTCTTAGTGGTGTATTTAGATGATTTGACAGTGTTTTCTAGTTTTTATGATCAACATCTATATCAATTGAGAATTTTTTTTCAAAAATGTAGGGAGTTCAAAATTTCTCTGAATCCAAAAAAGATTCTTTTTTCCATGGAGGAAGGCAGACTTCTCAGTCACATAATTTCCAAATATGGCATTTGCATTGATCCTTCCAGAGTAGAAGCAATTCAACAAATAGATTTTCTGCGTAACAAAAAAGATATACAAGCTTTCAATGGTAAGATGAATTTCTTACGTAGATTTGTTCCTAATTTGGCTGAGAATTTGCGTGAAATGACTAATATGTTGAAAAAGAAAACAACAGTGTAAAATGGACCATTGATGCTATGAAGTATTTCAACTTGGTAAAGCTTGCTTTAACTACAACCCTTGTTTTGGTTAGTCTGGATTATACTAGTGATTTTATAATATTTTCATTTGCATCTGAGCACACCTTGGCTGCGGTTTTGATGCAAAAGAAGGATCAGGTTGAACAACCCATTGCTTTCTTCAGTCGAGCCGTTAGAGATGCTTCTATTCATTATAATATTATTGAGAAGCAAGCTTTGGCCTTAATCAAAGCCTTGAAGGATTTCCAGATCTATATTCTACTTTCACACACTATAGCTTATGTTCCAAATGCAGTTGTAAAAGAAGTTCTCATGTAGACCAATCCGAAGGGAGGAAGAGGTAAGTGGATAGCAACAATGCTAGAGTATGATCTCGAGATCAAGCCCACCAAGATGATCAAGGGACAGGGGTTAGCCAAACTCATGGTTGAATCCAATTTGCATGATCTAGACATAAACCTTATTGCAACAATGTTAGATGATGATGAAGATGGCGCTGGAATACATGTATCATAAATGTTTCTCACTTCACCATCATATTCAAATATAGTGTATGTTATTTAGCACCTATGTCCTCCTCCTAGAATGTCAAAAAGTAAGGGTAGGTCTTTGAAATTAAAATCTGCTAAATACTATGTTCTAGGTAGTGCCCTTTATTGGAAAGATCTAGGAGGTGTTCTTTTAAATTGTCTGGTTGAATATGAAGCTAAACATGTAATGGATGACTTACATATGGGAGATTGTGGAGGCCACTTGTTTTTGAAACAACAGCTAATAAAGTATTAAGAGCAGGGTATTATTGGTCGACTCTATTTTCAGATTTGTACAAAATAGTCACAAAATGTCATGAACGTCAAGTATTTCAAGGAAAAAGGAAACTCATTCCTCTTCCTCTAAAGCCTATTGTAGTAAATGGTCCTTTTCAATAGTGGGGACTTGATTTTATAGGGTAAATTCATCCTACATCATCAGCACAACATATATGGATTCTGACAGCCACTGACTACTTCACCAAGTGGATCGATGCTATTCCTACAAGTCAAGCTACGGACATGGTAATTATTCAGTTTCTAGAATCCAATATTTTGTCTCGTTTTGGTTGTCCTCACAAGATTATTACAGACAATGTAGCAATATTCAAGTCAAAGAAGATTCTTGAGTTTTTTCACAAGTATAATATTCGGTTGGGCCATTCCATTGCACATTATCCGCAGGGCAATGGATTAGTTGAGTCTGCTAATAAATCCTTGGTTAATATCATTAAGAAAATGTTAGAGGAGAACAAGAAAAATTGGCATAGGAAGCTTACCAATGCTTTGTGGGCAGGCCGAGTGAGCACCAAGAAGTCTATAGGTATGTCACCCTTTGAATTGGTTTATGGTATAGATACAGTATTTCCTATATCACTTGCAGTCCCGGTTATGAGATTATTGCAGGAAACAGGTAGTGAGGAAGATGATATTCAACGTTGAATCATCAAATGATTCACCTTCAACAAACAAGGGAGGAAGTTTCTCAGACTACGTCTGAACTTCAGGAGAAAATCAGAAGGATTTATAATCGCAAAACCAAGGCAGATAAGTTTCAGCTGGAAGATGTAGTGCTGCAATGGGATGCAAGAAATGAAGAGGAAAGCACGTGAAGTTTAAAAATCCATGCAAAGGACCCTACAAGATCTTATCTTATCGAGGAAAAAATGCCTATTTTCTGAAAGAGATGAATGGACAAGCCTATGTTCAGGAGGACTAGTCAATGGTAGAGTCTTGAAACATTACTATTTCTGATGCAACTTCTGAAAGAATATTCGAATTTCATTGTAAATACCAATTTCTATTTTTTGCAAGGTTTGGAGTAGAAAATCATTTAGGCCTGGGGCCCAAAGTGAAGGCTATAAAGCTTGTTGATTTTCTGTTATTTTCAAAAAAATTTGAGTAAGTTTTGAGTTAGTTCCAAGGTTAGTTTTCGAGTCAGTTCTCTGTCACTTTGATTGGTTTTTGAGTCAGTCTTATAGTCTGCAGTCCTTTAAATTGTTTGACCGTATTGGCCCAAAGGTTAGGAACTTGGTATACGGTGTTCTTCACACCTCCAAGGAGCTGCCATCCCCAATAAGTCCAATTTTAGTGTTAGTATTTTCATATTTCCACCAGGGATCAAAACACATTTTGCATGTGCATCTTAGGTGTCCCACTCTAAAGAATTTTTAATTCATTCCATTAGGTCATGATATAAAATTGTTCCACTGGTGGTTGATTTTGTCAATAAACTTCACTCTCCCTCATAGATTCAAATTGCTGACTCATTCTCATGTCTCCTTGAGCATAACAACACCTATGGAAATGCTCTTTTCATCAAGAAGTATTTTAAATCAAATCTCATTCATGAAATTCAAGTCTAAAGAAGTCCCATTTGGTCATTAGGTTTTTTATTTATCATGGTCACTCCTTCATTTCAGATGAGGTCAGAAAATATATGAGAGGGACTAAATAAGAAATCTTGTTTTCCTATGTACAAGATTATCATGATGTAATTATCATATTTTCAGAGTTGTAATTTTTTAGTTTAATGATTTTTATATCAAAATGTAATTTTGGTATAAAATTCAATATGTAATTTATTTTTATTTTTCCAAATGTAATTTTATGTTCTCATATGTAATAAATTCATCCCATGCTATAAAATGAAATCATTTTGGGCCTAAGTGGAGCAAAGAAAGCCAAACTCCATGTCTTGATCAAACTGCAAAATGCCAAAAAGTCAGAAAGATAAACAGTATCAGTGCCAAAGTCCAAAGGGAAAAGTGAACATAGGAAAAGTGGGTAATTCAAATTGAAAATTCAAAAACACTAAGCTATAAAGGCATTCAAACACCTCAAAGCAAGTCATTGCCTTCATTCATTCATCAAGCATTCCCAACAAAGGAGAAATTTCAATTTTTCTAAGCATTTTGAGTCAAATTTTAGGGTCACTGTGTGTTTGCACTCAGGTGCTACGCATTTTCCCAGACGTTGCGTGTTTACCCTCAGGCACTGTGCATTTTCCTAAAAACTGCTGACCAAATAGCACAGGCACTATGCATTTACCCTTGGTTGCTATGCGTTTACCCGGGCGCTACGCGTTCCTCCAGGACGTTTCCTATTTGCTCAGCCAGGGTTTCAAAGGGTTTCATAACCTCTAGCAAGTTTTAAATTCCTCACAAATTTCTTCAAAGGGATTTAAATAGTAAGTGAACCCTAAGACACATCTCCTCTGAATATATTTGGTGTTTCATAAGAAATTTGAAGTGCTTATTGCTATGAAACCCTAATTTGTATTTCCTTCCCATGTTCATACATCATATCCATATTCATGTCCCTAAACACATATCAGTCATAAACACAGTTAAATCCTAGGGTTTTCATAAACCTAGGTTTTCATTTACATTCAATCCCTCCATTTTCCTAAGATATTCATTTCATCTCTCACTCCCTTCATCTCATTCCATTTACCCTAGGGTTTCCAAAGCCTTCAAGTTCATAATGTTTGAAGAGGAAGACAAAAGTGTCAGTGAGGAGCAAACACCAAATAAGAAATCATGTAAGAAAGGAGGGAAAATTATCAGATATGAACCAGCAACCACAAAAGTGCTCATGGCTTCTCCCCTTACCATGAAATGTTTTAAACATGTTGGTTGTTTTGAGTTTTGTGAGAAAGTGCAACAAATCCAATATCACCCTATGTTGACAAGGTTGTTCATTACCAATATTCATGATAGGCAGGTTACTCTTGCCGGGGTTACTTTGACCATGTCCACTAATGTCATTGTTGCTGCTACATGGATCCCTAATGTGGGAGAGAAATGGTTTAAACAAGGAAACCTTGATCAGGGCTACTATGAACCATATCTTAAAGCTAGATACAAGGATGACAAAAAGACCATTTTCCCTTTCTCTCATCTTCTGGACTGATATGTCCCTATGATGAAAATAATCATGAAATACTTCACCTATGAGGGGAGCTTTTATCGACTCTATTCATATCATATCTGACTCCTCATGCACTTCACTAGAGTCAGAATGCTTCACATACCCTACTATCTCTCCCGCAGCATTGAGAAGATGGCATACATTGTACAAAAGAGGGATTATAATCATAAAATGCAGAGTCTTTTCCAAAAATCCCTCATCAAGATGATAGTCATGCATTAGCTTGACAAAAATAACATTCCATGGGACACATTCATAGCAAATTAAGTGTTCACTACCCCACCTAGTTAGCATGAGAAGAGTATCCCCTCATCATCTCATCCTCCCATATCCACTCCTCCATCTCATCCTACTGCTCATACATCATCACCAAGTCAATTTCATTCACCCCATGTTGATCCTTCTTCTTCACCTTTCTATAACCCTTCACCATCATCACATCATGATTTTGAGTCATCAAGCAGTGATGACGTAGAGGAAAATTGGGATAATTTGATTGATGTTGAGCCATTTCCCAAGACTTATTAGAGAGGCTATAGGAATGTGTTTGCTTCACTTGGAGTGAAAGGGTCCATGCCTTATTCATCAAAAAAACATATGGGCAAAGGCAAGGAAAAGGCTAAAGAGCCAATCATTGATGAATAGGAGGATAAACATGAAATAGAGCAGGAGTTTCAGCTGATTGACCTAGATGAGGAAGATGAGGGAAAAATCATCTGTGCAGCAACCAAAGGCTAAAGATCCAATAGACATTTGGAGAGGTTGCTCAAGAAGGCCAACAAGGAAAATAATTTGTTGAGGACAAGAGTCAAAATTCATGCGCAAAAAGAGAGAATTGCTTTGGCCAAGCTCAAAAGGGCTAATGCTAAGATTGAAAGTTTGAATAAGAAAGAGGAGAAAGAGAGGTTAGATATACTTTCTGAGGTGTCTCTTCATTCCTCAAGCACTTAATAAGCAATTACCCTCACAAGTTTGGTAAATTTTGGCACACTTGTCACTTCAGTTCATTTTTGGTATTTTGAGTCTTTTTGGCACGCAGAAATTCTGCCAAAGGCGCAACGACCTGGATGCTGCGCTATTTTTTGGGCACCCACATGTTCAGAATGATGAAAAAATCAACCCTATCAAGTTTCAGAATATTTGGAGTAGAACTGGTCCCTCAAAAGTGAAAAACACTACCAAATTTTCATGTTTTTGCCTCCTTTTTGACCTGGTTGCTATGTGTTTACCAGTCTTGGGAGATTGACTTTTTGACAGGGAAAATAAGCACTATTTGTTAGATGATACAAAAATAAAATTTATCATAGGATATAAAGTTTGAATAAAATAATTATTAATTTAACATATTAAATTAATAATTATTGTTCTAGAATATTTAATAAATCTTTGAGATATTTAGAAATAGAAATTTGTTATTAAAAATTAGGACTCTAGAAAAGAGTCGTTTCCCAGGCTCTAAGTTAGGACTGAAGTTAGTAGAATGGTTAGAAGCTCATTTATTGTAAATGGACGCTTGTTTATTTTCCAAGTGATCCATAACTAGATTAAGTTAGAACATAGAGCTTATAAATAGGTTAGTTTCCTATTTTCATAGTAGTGTGTAATGAGAGAATGTGAGAGTGTGAGTTTACGTGTGTAAACTCCTATAATTTTCTATGTAATCTTTTTGCATGATCAATAAAGTTATGTGTCTGAGGACACTTCTGCATTTTCATGTGGTATCAGAGCCATGGTAATGCTATGAGGAGGAGATTCCAGCTCTACCAAGTCGTGGAAAACTCAACTCCGTTGAATCGATCAGTAAAAGATTGGTATGAAGTTTGTCAGGTTTTTTGAATAGAAATTTGATTATTTGATTTTAGATTTGTAAATTCTAAAATCATTTTTTAAAAGCAACTGCAAAATCTGTGTGAATTTTTTCTATTTCAAATTGTTTGAGTGAAGTAAAAAAAGGGGAAAGCGTTGTATAATTCTGCATTTATAAGAAAAATCTCCAGAAGAAAGAGGAAAGCGTTATTGATATAGCGCATCAGCGCTGAAGGAAAGAGTCTTGTAAATAGTGTTTAAATGAACATCGATTTACTTAATGAGCATCAATTCCAGCGTTTCACAGAGTTTAATTTGAACCAGCATCTGATATGATGATACTAGCGTTGAAAAGCCATCTTCATAATTCAATTTGAGTACATGTGGCATCGATTCTGCTCCCAGCATTAAGAACCAACATTTTGTGGCATCAATCAACATTAAGAACCAACGTTCAATTAACAGCCAACGTTTAATTGGAAGCTGTGTTGAAATCTAGCGTTTGACATTGCAATTCGGCATGAAACAACCTTTGAACCAGTGTTGAACCAGCCTTTGAAACAACATTTGAACCAGCCTTTGAAACAGCCTTTGAACCAGCGTTTGAAACAGTGTTTGCAACCAGCAATGAACTAGCGTTGAGCCAACAGATGAGTTGTGTTTTTTATATGTCGATTGAATCAATTGTCCAGCAGCATTGTATGATTGCTATGTTTGAAAAGGCCGCCAGCGGATGAGTTGTGTTTTTTAATGAGTTGTCCAGCGTTCGATTGAATCAATTGAAGCAGCATTTGATTGCATTTTTCCATGAAAATAAAGATGCAATTGTTAATTGCGTTGAATTCCCCCAAACTGTTTTGTATTTTATCGTGTTTTGAGGGGGTGAACCTGTCAACATATCTTTACATTGGAGTTTTTTTTTTCATTGGAGAAATAAGTAGAATATTTATTTTTACTTGAAGAACATTGCAAATTTTTTTGTAATTGGAGTAATAAGGGTATTGTAATTTTTTGGAGTAATAAGGAGATTTTTGCTTTGTAATTTGTTTATGGAGTGATAGTGTGACTCAAAGTAATTTTACTTTGAGGGGGGGTAATTTTTTTTTTTACCAGATTGTGCAAGAGCACTATTGTAAAAGTCAAATTTTGAAAGTTGCCTTGTAAATATTTGAGAAATTGACTAGAGCCAAGTGCAAAGCTCAGTCAATTTTCTCCTGTTTCAACGACTATTTGAGGGTCAAGGCCAAGCCCCGATAGTTCGTTTTTTGCATTGTGTGTTGCTGTTTTGTTGCGCATCTTGATATTATTTTTGGAGCTTGATTCGTGGTGTGAAGTCTTAAGACTACAATGTCTAAGTTGATTAATTTCTTTTCTGATTCCGACAAACTTGAAGGCTCAAAATCTTACAAAACATGGCAACGCCTCATTGAAAGCACTCTTGTTTATAATGAACTATGGCATGATATTTGTGATGGATATGTAAAGCCAAATAAACCTACAGATGCAGCTGCGCTAGCAAAATGGGAAGTTAAAAATGCCAAAGCATTAGCTCTCATTAAATCGTCTGTCAATGATGAAATGTATGTCCATATCGAAAATGCTAAAGATGCTTGGTTAGCTTTGAAAATTTTTAAAGAGTTGTTTGATACTCAGCCTCAATCAAAAAGAGTTGACCTACAATTGAAATTGTTGCATCAAAAATTGACTGAAGAAGGAGATATTCTTGAATACATCTCCAAACTTACGAATATTAAGAAGGAAATTGTTAATGTTGGTTTTCAAGCAGTTGATGATAGTTTTATGGTCACAATTTTAATTGCTGGGCTTCCTTCTTCCTACACACATTTTTTGGAAACTCTATAGCTAACTGGAAAGTTAGAAAAGCTAAAGTTTGATGAGCTCTACGAAATTTTGACTCAACATGATAAAACTTTTGGGAAGAAAGAGAAAGTTGGTGAAGATGTTTTTCTCACAGAAGCCAGTACTAGCAACTCCTCTGCTGACAATTCCAAAAACAAAGGAAAAGGTAATTTTAATCAAAATCAAGCAGCGCAAGGTCGTGGCCTCAGTCAACATAGAGGAAACAACTCCAACAGAGGCTCCAATTCAGGTAGACACAATTCTCAAGGCAGAGGCAACAATCAAAACAGAGGATCTCAGCAAGGCACAGGACAAAATCCAGGGAGAGGACAATCTCAAAACAGAGGACAAAGAAGAGGTCGAGGACAGTCTCAAGGGAGAGGCACTGATTTGAGTCAAATTTTTTGCAGGCGATGTAACAGAGTTGGTCATTATGCTTCAGATTGTCGCACATCTATCAATAAAATTTCTAAGTTTCAACAGCCTTCAGCATAGTTTGCGAATGATCAAGATAAAGATGACAATGACTCATAATATGTCTTCAGTTCTTCACCAGCAATCCAACTTTCCTCCTATATTAAGAGTGATTATGAAGATGCTTGGATTTTGGATTTAGGAGCGACTCAGCACATGACCTGTAGACGAGATTTCTTTTGGAATTTTCAAGAGTGCCATCTTAATTCCATCTTTCTAGCAGATGATACAAAACATATGCCTTATGGAAAAGGTGCAGTCAAATTTTTTCTCCCTGACATTGGAGAAAAATTGATTTCCAATGTGTGGTATGTACTCACCTTTAAGAAAAATTTGATGTCTTTGGTCATGATTCGACAAGAAAGACATCAAATATTTATGGAATATGGATTAGTTAAGATTAATTCAGTTAAACAGAACTTCCAAATAGTGATGACAGGATATAAAGATAGAAAACTATTAAGGATGAAAGGAACAGTTATTCCAAGGCATTCTAATTTTGCAAGGGCAGTTACTACAGGAATTTCGCCTATAAGTTTATGGCATGTAAGATATGGACATTTGAATTTTGATAGTATTTCTCAATTGCAGAAAAAAGGGATGGTTAAAGGACTTCCAACTTTCAACAAGGAAAATGCAAAATGTGAAGCCTGCATTTATGGCAAACAGAGTCGAGAAAGTTTTCCAACAAGTACATGGTGCGCAAACAGGCTCATTAGGGGAATTTTGAGGTCTAAAATGGGCCTCATAAGAAAAATGTACAACAAAAATAAACTTTATAACAACCAATAGGATTCAAGATGATGATGTCAACCATGGGGGATGATTCACCATTTTTTAAATAAAAGGGTAAAAATATTAAAAAATAATAAAATAATAAAACTATTTTTTCAACTCGTATTTTCATCTTATCTCCCAAAAGTTTTACTCAAATTTCAAGAGGGAGTACTCGTTTGATGCGAAATTTAATTCCTCATCCAAGGAGTACCCATGTTGCATACTTTCAATGAACTCTACTACACGAAAAATAAGAAATACATAAAAAATGTGATTGTAATCACGTTTTTTTTTTATGTATTTCTCATTTTTCATGTAGTAGGACCCATCAAAAGTATGCAAAATGGGTACTCCTTGGATGGGGAATTAAATTTCACATCCAACGAGTACTCCCGCTCGAAATTTGAGTAAACAATTTGGGAGATAAGTTGAAAATATGAGTTGAAAAAGTAGTTTTTCCATTTTTCCCTCTAAAATTTGATGATGTCATCAAATCTTATTTGATTTTTTCCACTATTATTTTATAATTTCCTTAGGAGGCCCATTTTAGTTCATAGTGATGTGTGTGGTCCACTGCAAACTTCATTAGGTGGTTGCAAATATTTCTTGCTATTTATTGATGATTTTAGTAGAATGACCTGGGTTTACTCTTTGAAAAACAAGTCAGAAGCATTTGAGAAATTTAAAATTTTTCGACAACTTGTTGAAAATGAAGCCAAAGAGAAGCTAGGTACTCTCAGGACAGATAATGGGGCAGAATTCAATTCAAATTAATTCAAAACTTATAGCAGTGAAAATGGCATCAAAAGGCATCTTACAAATGTTTACACTCCACAGCAAAATGGAGTAGTAGAAAGGATGAATCGCACATTGTTATGCATGGCGAGATCCATGTTAACTTTCAAAGGGTTAAGTCCAACATATTGGGTAGAAGAAATCCATACAGCTGTCTATCTAATAAACAGATCTCCAACTGCTTCATTAGATGGAATTACCCCTTATGAAGCTTGTTTTGGTTTCAAACCTAAAGTTAAACATCTTCGAGTTTTTGGATCCATATATTATGCCTTAGTTCCCAAAGAAAAGAGAACTAAGCTTGATTCAAGAAGTTTTAAATGCACCATGATTGGCTATTCAGATGAAAAGAAAGGGTATCTTCTTTTGACAAAGGGAAAATTTATTGTGAGCAGGGATGTCATTTTTGATGAAACAGAGAGTAAGAGTGCTGAAGAAATCGAAAGTCTTCTTCACAAGTTAGAAAATAAAGGCAGTAAAAGGAAAGGCAATATGCAAAGTCAACCAAATTCACCAAATTGGTATGAACTTGATTTTCCTTCCTCTGAAGATGAGTCATCCAGTCCATCTACTTCAACAAAGTCATCTGGGTATTCTAGCAGTTCATCAACGTCTCCAAGCAGTAGCAGTTCTTCTGATTGTGATACTCCAAATTCACCACCTAAACGACGAACATCAGTTTACATTAATCCCCTTTACAATGATGGGGACTTCTCAGAATCTCAAACAAGTGAGCAACAACTTCCAAAATGGGCAGTTCAACTTTTGAAAGATGTAAGACCTAATGAACAAAACAAAACAGGAACAAGGGGATCAAAACGAAATGAAGTCAATTTTGCTTTGATAGCAAATGATTTTTATAAACCTTCTTCTTTTCAAGAGGCAGTAAAACATAAAGCGTGGCAACAAGAAATGGTTGATGAATATCAGGCAATTCAAGACAACAACACTTGGAAACTTGTTGATTGTCCTTAGCATGTTAAACCTATTAGATGCAAATGGGTTTATCGAATTAAGTACAAGAAAAATGGTGATATTGAAAAGTATAAAGCAGGAATTGTTGCTAAAGGTTTTGCGCAGTAGGAAGGGATCGATTATGAGGAAACGTTTGCTCCCACCGCTAAATGGAACACCATCCACCTCACACTTGCCTTAGCAGCTCAGAAATGGTGGAAAGTGTTTGGGCTCAACCTAGTCTCCTAAATTGAGTTCATTTAATTGTCAACCAGGGTTGGTAAAATGCTGAAGTGAAGTGCACTGTATGTGCCTAGGTGTTTGTCTCCTAATGCATTGTGTTTAGTGTTTTATGATGTTTTTGGTATTTTATGATGATTTGTGATGTTTTTGGTCTTTTGATGGCTTTTATGTTTCACAAGGAATAATGACTACAAAAATAGTGGAAAGAAGCTACTGGTTAAAAACAGAGTGAAGCCTAATTGGTTGATGACAAATGAAAAATGCAAATGCAAATACTGAAACAGAATCAAAGCTAAACTATGACTAAGCAGAATACAAAGCTTGATAATTACTTCAAGAAAATGAATCAAAACATAAACTTAACTTGTCCAATTCTTTCATCAAAGGTATTTTGGGAGAGCTTGAGAAATGGTTAGCTAAGTATACAAATTCTCCTAACTAAACAATTAAACAACCAACTTATAATGATGCAACATTTTATCCATGATTAAAGATTTTTTGAAACATATTTGGAGAAAAATATTGTTACATCATAAGATCTCTAATCTAAGACTAGTTCCTAATTCTCTTTTGCAACTTAGTTTAACATCACTAAACCTTATTCAAAAGTTATGGATTCCTTTTTAAAGTATTATTTTGAAGAAAGGCTTTGTTTATGAAGTGGTAAAGAAGTCGAAAGCATTTTTGTGCCTTGAAATGATACTCTGCCTTTCCTCGTTCATATGGTTATGAATCACCTATAGATTTGGAAACAAGAAGAGGTTTTGTAAATAATAAAGGCCGTATTGTTAAGTTTAACAACTAATGTAATCTAATATAAACATGGATGACAACTAATTGTGGAGTGAAATGCAATGAGTTACTAAAACTGAACTTAAGATGTCACTAGTCTCTTGCAAGCACAACTAACAAGCCAAGATCAAACTTAAAACAAAATAACAAGAGCATGAATTAAATGCAATTTGAACCGAGTAATTCTAACTAAGGGATCATGCATTAATCTATGGGATTCTACAGCCTGTTT
Source organism: Pinus albicaulis (assembly GCA_034641835.2). Lineage (NCBI taxonomy): Eukaryota > Viridiplantae > Streptophyta > Pinopsida > Pinales > Pinaceae > Pinus > Pinus albicaulis. The sequence continues at coordinate 1,340,676,817 of CM076578.1, forward strand.
TGTCCATCATGATTGGTATTTTGGAAGAGATTCTTAGAAAAATCTTGACTGTACAATTTAGTGCAAATGCAAACATAAAGACTGAAAGAAATTTAAAAACTAAGACATCACAGCTATCAACTACCCATCATTATGGTATTTTGGAAGGGCGTTTTAAGAGTAAGATCAGCTATGCTACTTAGTGCAAACAAACAATTGAAACGTTCAGTATCACAGTCATGCCTTAGACATCATAAGGATTTTTTGGAAGAGTTTGCTTAGTATAACTTCAACTGTGATAGTGAACAAAAGAAATTACAATTAAATCCTACAACACTATAGCCATTTCCCATTCATTATCATGATGTTTTGGAAGAGTTCTTAGAACAAGTATAACTATAGTGGCTAATGAAATTAACTACGAACTCAAACTTCAAAAACGTAAAAACAACTAAGATACTTATCTAAATTACGAAAGTAAAGCTGTGCAGGAGGCAGGGGCCCTCTACCACCAGACGGAATCTAACTCCAAATCAACTCAACGCGTTCAAAGCAATGTTGTCTTCTTCATTAAAGTAGAAATAACTTGAAACAAAGTAGTCTCGGTTTTCAGAAATATAGCATGAAATCTAAGCAAAATCTAGCCTATCTCTCGGTTTCCCAAGTGTTTTTATAAAAAATTTACATAACAGAACTCGCAAAAATACAGGGATCCTTGTCTTTCCTTATCAAAGTCACATTAGGACTCTGAAGATGGAAACGTAAAGAGAAAAAGGACATTTGGACTAAGACAGTCCTATTAGAAGTCTGCTTCCTTAAATGAGTTCCCACGTACTAAAACCACGTCCAGAATTCGGTTCTTCCTTCTTGGTGAGCAACGAATGATGTGGACATGACGTGGAATATACCCATATGTGGTTTTTCTTGAGAGGACTCCTGGAACATGCTTGAACATGAAGACAACTGCAGAATTTCGGGTTAGCTAGGGAATGTTTGCATTCTGCAGCTAGTTCCATTCAAAATGCATTACAATGACAAAAATCACAAAACTTAGCAAGTTAGCCATGTTAATCATTCTAAAAGTAATTTTAACTAATTTCATTGATCAATTGGGTCCGGGATAACAATGGACAAAGGAAAATGAGGTAAAGTAAGATGAAAGAAAGCACAATCTAGTATTCAACAAAGTTCATCAAAATGGATGTCAAAAGTGCTTTTCTCAACGGGGACTTACAGGAAGATGTATATATGACACAACCACCATGATTTGAAGTTGAAGGGAAAGAACATAAAGTCTGCAAATTAATCAAGGCTTTATATGGATTAAAACAAGCTCCCCGCGCTTGGTATGCAAAAATGGATGAATACCTTTGCAAAGTTGGTTTTCATCACAGTGAATCTAATGATACTTTGTATGTGCGCCAACAGGGAAAATATCTGGTCATTCTCATTATGTATGTCGATGATTTGATCATCATAGGCAACAATGATGATCACATTGAACAGGTAAAAAAGGAATTACATGCAGGTTTTAAGATGACAGATTTGGGACTACTTCACTACTATCTTGGAGTTGAAGTATTCCAACGTCCACATCAGATCGTCATTTCCTAGAGTAAATATGCAGCAGAAATTATTCAACGATTTGGAATGTAGGAGTGTAAGCCTGTCCTTACCCCTATGGAACAAAACTTAAAACTTTCAAAATTTGAAAGGGGGGAAAAAGTGGACAGCACGACTTACAGACAGTTGATTGGCAGCTTGATTTATTTGACAACCACTTGTCCTGATCTATCTTATGCAGTCAATATTCTTTCACGTTTTATGCAGGAACCACTAGATAGCCACTGAAATGAAACCAAACGAGTTCTTCGATATATCCAAGGAACAAAATATTTTGGTCTTCTTTACAAAAAGACTAAAAATTCTGTACTTGGTGGATTTTTAGATGCTGACTTTGCTGGCAGTATTGATGATAGGGCATCAACCTCAGGTTACTTAATGAACATGGGGTTAGCTGCAGTTTCCTGGAGTTGCAAGAAGCAAACTATAGTGGCCACTTCTTCAGCAGAAGCAGAGTACATTTCAGCATGGGAAGCCGCATGTGAGATTTTTTGATTACGTCGAGTTTTACAGGACTTGGGAATTCCTCCAGCAGAAGCTACTTCATTATTCATCGACAATCAATCAGCAACAAAGCTTGCCAAGAATCCATTTTTCCATTCAAATACAAAGCATGTGGACACCAAGCATCATCATATCAGATCTCTCATTGCAAAGGACATCATCAAGCCAGTGTTTTTCCCTTCAAAAGATCAGACCTCCGACATTTTCACGAAACCTCTTGGCAGAATAAAGTTTACTAAGTTCAGGGATTAAATTGGTATCTGTTGTAATGTATCTTTGGATCATAGGGGGGAATGTTAGATGATCCAAAATAAATTTTATCTTAGGTTATAATGTTTGAATACAATAATTATTAATTTAAGACATTAAATTAATAATTATTATTCTAGAATATTTAATAAATCTTTGAGATATTTAGAAATATAAATTTGTTATTAAAAAATAGGACTCTAAAAAAGAGTCGTTTCCTAGGCTCTAAGTTAGGAGTAAAGTTAGTAGAATAGTTACATTTAAAGCCCATTTATTGTAAATGGACACTTGTTTATTTTCCAAGTGACCCATAACTAGATTAATCTAGAGCATAGAGCTTATAAATAGGTTAGTTTCTTATTTTCATTGTAGTGTGTAATGAGAGAATGTGAGAGTGTGAGTTTACGTGTGTAAACTCCTATAATTTGCTATGTAATCATAAAGGTTCCCATGTTCCTAGAAGCCAAAGGATAAAGACCAAAAGATGAGACAACATAGAACCACTTTCAGACCTTAGGATCTAGCCCTCCTAGGTCCAGAGAGGGATCTCTCTATGGAGTCAAAGGATATGTCTTTGAGGCTCAAGGTATAAGATTTTAGGCTATTTATAGGCTTGAGGTTGTTTTTTCGATTGTTTGTGTTTGGTTGGAGGGAATCAGGAAAGAAGGGCCAATATAAGACAAGGATGAGCAAGAAAGAAGCTTAGGCAGAGATAGATAACTCAAAGAACACCAAAGCCATTAGGCTATGGAGTCAAGAAAGGATTTATTTGTAATCAATGTGCAAGCTATCAGTTGGGCTAGTCATCTAGAGCATTTTGATCCTAGAGATGATAGTTGGAATGGAACATTAAGGATAGAAAGTGAGAGGAAGAAGACTAACCAACTCTGTCTATAGATCAGACCAGAGTTCATTTAACTCCAGGCCTACTTGGACAGAATCAGAGGTGAAACAGGGGATCTTGGAAAGGTTTAAATGGGATGAAAGCTCCTAGAAAGACAGAGACCAGGGTATAGACCTCCAGGATTCTCAACACACTCAACTAAATCCTAACAAGAACATCTGAACATAAACTTCATCAATTCATACATCAGAGAGCAGGCAATTTCATCCACTACACTGGTTAAATCCATTGAAATCAACATTCAGATACACATTTAAGCAGAAAACATTAAGGTAGGGAGAGCAGGAAACATAAGGCACCTATCAAGGGTGAATCTTACATTATACTTCTGTTGCCTACCAATAGAAAACATGATGAAATGAAAGCAAGTAAATCACAAATACAGAGAAAGGAAAACATCACCAGCTGCTTTAGATCAGGATCCAAAGAAATATGCTTGTCATATTAAAAAAAACACCAATCAGGTACATCATAGCCCATAGCTTGAACATTCAGTCTGAACACATCAAACCTCTGATTTCTCATCAACAACCATTACAACGTTTTCTTCTGTGCTTTATAGCAAAGGATAAACCTAAGATCGACTGAGAAGGTAGGTGAAAATTAAATGTATCTTTAAACACGACCATGAATGTAGGGCTAAAACCCATTCTGCTTAACATGCTGTATATTTAATCTCTGTCACATTCCTTGTAAGAGAATGATCTCCTTGGATATGATCTCGACATTTTGGCATGTTGTACTCCAGGTGTCGTGAACCAAAAGTAAAATAAACTGTATGGAAGGTCTGTCTCATAAATGTCTGACTGTCTTCGAGCTGTGGTTTGGTGGGAAAACTCTTCAGGGACATTCTGCATAATAAAAATAGTATGGATTCCTTGTACCTGACGAAGAAAAACATTTTTCTGACGGAAACCCTGATATTACCTTTTATCTGCGCTCAGGATCCTTTGATTGATCCTCGGGGTTCATAATCTGCTGATTTGCCTCTGAAAACATTGACTTAGGGCTCGAGATCTTCATGGTTGTGCTTTAATCTTCCTTTTCTCTGTGCTGAACATTCTGCCGCTCCATCTACTCTGACAGGGTAGTTCGGGGTTTTAATGGTGCTGAAAGGTTTTCAGTGCTCGAAATCTACCTTTGTCCTTGATGCAAACTCTCCTGGCCGCTTTCTTTGACCATTTTATGCCAGTATCAACTCTTGGATTTAATACAGTCTGCACAGCTTTTCCACGTAGGGTCATGGCGGTCCTTTACCCTTGGAAACTCTGCAAAACAACAAACTGCGAGGAAGACCATGGACAGGGATGATGAAGGTGACGAGGACAAGATGTGGTCGTGGAAAATAGCCATGCAGACGGAATGGAGGGAAAAATTGCAGGGGAAATGGTGGAACATAGCTCTGGTGTGGTTGGCGGACGTTGCAGGACAAAGAATCCATGAAAAACATTAAGAAACGCGAGAGTAGGACGTTATATGCGACGAAATGGTTGATAGGTATGGAACATGCACGTGGGGTGACGTGGCATACGGACAGCCGAGTGGACGGATGAGTTGGAGGTCCAGGGGCAACGGAATGGTCAACCATTAATGGACGGATCTGGACCGTTGATCGCTGATAGATCAACGGCGGGGAATGTCGGAAGAGGGGCCCGCGGGTACGATGAACAGGTTTAAATGGCGTGCGGCTTCGGGGGATGATAGCCATTGGATGAGGGCTCCAGGATCCAATGGCGATCGTGGATTTCGCTGCCCGGCTTTCGTCCGGGGAATAACGCGCGAAAAAATGGTTTTCAGGAATAGTACCGGTGGACGCGTGGCAAAGGATGAATGGGATCGCTAGGTTTCGGAGAAAACCGCCAGTTGCAGATGGGCGGTGCGGGAATTACCGGCGGGTTTGGGCGGATGACATGTGCAATATGGGTCCACCATTCCGGGCGCGCTCCGCGCCGTTGGATCAGATTTCGATCGGACGGCGGAGGTCCATCGACCCAATACTATGTACCAAACCCAAAAATATGCGCTTCCAAAGGTTTTCGAATAATTTTCTGGCGCGGGAATGGTTTGATAGGATTTAAGCACCTGGGGGTTTAGCTCTGGGTTTCAGCGCCAGGTCTTATGGGAAGAAAGGGGCGCGGGGCTATGGCTAAAGGGGCTTAGACCTTATCATATGATTTGTCCACATTTTAAAGAATTTTTAGGCCCATGGGGAGGAAACGATTGGGAAATGAAGGGTAGGGAAAGCCAAAACAGGGGCAAGCACAGGATTTAGAGAGGATTTAAAGAGATGATGGGGGAATTAAAGGGATTTTGACAAAGGGGGAAGGGGAAAGTGGTATTTTGCAAAGGTATAAAGGGAAATAATGGGCCTTTTTGAGGAATGGATCAGTAGAGGAATTACATTTTAGGCACAGTCCAGAGAGACTCCAAGGAGGATGAATTTTCAGGGGAAAGGCATTCCTTGGAGGCTCCAGAACAACTCTAGCCCCCAGCTTGCTTGTCAAGAATTTCATAGGGGGGCTAACAGTGGCTCCACATGGGGATGGCTTCTCCTTGGAGGAGCCAAGAAACCAGATATGATCTTTGGAATAGGCCAGATGCCTGTTGTCATAAGCCATCTTTCTTCTTCAATTTTAGCTGCCACAGTGTGATATAAAGCATCAGCAAAAACATTTTCCCAACCAATCTACCTACCCAAACTACAGTCCTACAAATTTCCCTTGGGTGCATTTAAACTAGCAGACCCTTTACATTTATTTTGTAAAATAAAAGCAAACCTATTCTAAATCTACCCTTATTGCTCCGTGAGGCCAGATTAGACTGTTGACCCCATCCATTTCTCTAACTAATCTACTATCTGTTGGGATTAAACTATCCAACAGGTTCCTTCACCTACATTCTAAGACAAGAAATTTAAACACAGCCAAGCCAGGATTAGACTGTCTGACTTGCTGGGCAGAAACTTGTAGAAAACAAAACTGAGAAGGCATGAAATTTTGCAATTGTGAAATATCCTTATTTCTTCCTTGTGAGTCAGGTTTTGAGCATATTTGAGTCATCTCTTTCCCTTGATTTCAGCTCTGGTTTTAGGCATATTAGAGCTGATCCTTCTTTTCCCTGCTGGTCCAGATTTTGAGCTTGTTAGGACCAGCTATTCTGTTCCCTTTTTGCCTTAGATTTTGAGTTTATTAGAGCTAATCTTTTACCTCAGAGGTTCATGTTTTGAACATGTCTGAACCTCCTTTTTCATTCTGTTTTGGAACATTCTTCCTCTTTCTGCTGAAAATGAAAATCTGCAACGGTATATACAATGGAGATGAAACTGGAAATGGAAAATTAGCAGAAATAGTGTTTGAGCATCCTGCCATTGACAGGACCCCCAAACAGCTCTGTACCATCAAGTTCCTGTAAGAAAAACGCATTAGGACCTACGATGGCTTGTATGACATATGGACCTTGCCACAAACTGTAAAATTTGCCATGTTTTCCTTTGTCCTCTCTTCTTGAGTCCCATCTCAGAACTTTGTCTCCAACCTTGAAATCTGAAGCTTTGGTTCTTTTATCAAACTGCGTTTTGATGCTTTCTTGAACTCTGACAGCCCTACTATAAACCTGTTCTCTTGTCTGTTGAAGATGTATTGTTTCATTAATTCTCCTGATCATGCTGTCTTCTTCTGATTGGATCTCCTGAACAAGCTTGATGACTGGAATTCCAAGACTCGTAGGAAACACTACTTCAGTCCCATAAACCAGCTGGAAGGGCGATATGCCAATAGATTTCTTCATGGTGAGCCTGTCCGCCCACAAGGCATGTATCAATTTTTTATGCCATGACCTTTTGTTTTCTTCCAGCAGCTTCTTAATGATCATAACCAGTATTTTATTTGATGATTCAGCTAGACCATTACCCTGGGGGTAATAGGCAGTTGAATGTCCTAGTGCTATTCCGTAACTGTGACAGAAATCAATCATTCTTTTGGATCTGAAAGCAGCAGCATTGTCAGTGATTATTTTCCTTGGACAGCCAAACCGAGACAGGATGAAGTCTTCTAGGAACCTAACGATGATAGAATCAGTGGCATTCCTAGTGGGTATAGCTTCTATCCATTTAGTGAAGTAATCTGTAGCAGTTAGGATCCATTTATGTTGTCTAGAGGAAGAAGGGTGAATTTCCCCTATAAATTCTAGGCCCCATTGCATGAAAGGACCTTCTATGGTGATCGGTTGCAGGGGGAGAGGAAGGAGCTTTCTTTTGCCCTCAAATATTTGGCATTTATGGCAGGCAAGAATCATTTTATGGACATCACTAAAGAGTGTAGGCCAATAGTAACCAGCCCTGAGTATCTTATTTGCAGTGGTTTTCCAACTCAGGTGGCCTCCACACTCCCCAGCATGAAATTCTTGTTTGATTTTTTCAGCTTTAGTTTCAGACAGGCATTTCAGCAAAAGGCCATTTGGATTTTTCCAATATAGACTCTCATTCATAATGCAGTAATTTATAGCTTTGATTTTAATGAACATGGCCTTTGTTTTGGATAGTTCTGGAGGAGCATTGAGGTTAGTGAGCACATAAAGGATGTCAGTATACCAAGGAGAGTTTTGAAACTGCTCCTTAACAGTCTGATGGGGCAACTCTTCCTGCTCATCTAATGCAATCATCATGTTAATGTCAAGGGCCTGCAGGTTTGATTCAGCCATTAATTGGGCCAGGCCTTGACCTTTAATCAACTTGGTGGGTTTTATTTCAAGGTCATATTCTAAGATGGTAGCAATCCATTTGACCCTTTTCCCATCTGGGTCTTGGGACAAGATATCTTTGACCACTGTATTTGGTACATAGGCAATGGTGTGAGAATGCAGAATGTACACCCTAAAGTCCTTTAAGGCCTTAATTAGAGCATAGGCCTGCTTTTCCATGATGTTGTACTTTAAGGGTGCATATCTTAAGGCTTTACTGAAGAAGGCTATGGGCTGTTCATTACCTTCTGAATTTTTCTGCAGCAAAACTGCAGCTATCATGTGTTGGGAAGCGAATGAAAAGATCAGAAAATCTTTTGAGAAGTTAGGGCTGATAAGGACAGGGGCCTGAGTGAGTGCAAGGTTTACTGTCTCAAAAGATTTTTTGGCTTCAACAGTCCACTTAATTCCTGCATCTTTCTTTAGCATTTCAGTCATTTTCCTAAGATGCTCAGCAAGTTTGGGGATAAATCTTCTAAGGAAATTGATCTTCCCAATGAAGGACTGTAGCTCCTTGATGTTTCTTGGATGTGTAATTTGGAGTATTCCCTCAACCCTTTGGGGGTCTATCCTGATTCCCTTCTCAGATATAATGTGGCCTAGAAGTTTACCTTCTTGTAGCCCAAAAATAGTTTTCTTGGGGTTTAGGGACAGACCGTACCTTCTACATTTTTCAAAAAAATTTCTCAGATGTTTCAGATGTTCTTCTTCAGTTTTAGAAAATACAGTCAAGTCATCCAAGTAGATAACTATAAAGTGTCCAATCTCATCTGAGAAAGCAATGTCCATTGCTCTCTGGAAGGTAGCTCCAACATTCATCAATCCAAAGGGAATTTTCACATACATGAAGGTGCCCCATGGAGTGGTAAAAGTTGTTTTGAGTTGATCTTCTGGGAGTACCAGAACTTGGTTGTATCCTGAAAAACCATCAAGCAGGGAGATTCTCTTAGAGCCCACTACCTTCTGTAGGATATGTTCCATTCTAGGCAAAGGGTAGTTGTCTTTCAGGGAGGCTCTATTGAGGTTTCTGAAGTCTATGCATAGTCTAATATCACCTGTTTTCTTCCTTACAGCCACTAGGTTTGACACCCAATCAGAAAACCTCACAGGGACTATTATTCCTGCCTCATACATCTTTTTAATTTCTTTTTCTACTGCAGGCAATTGTTTTGGGTTGATTCTTCGAAGTTTTTGTCTGAAAGGCTTCTGATTTTCTTTTAGTGGTATCTTGTGTTGTATGATGTTGGTGTCATAGGCCTTTAAGTCTTCATAGCTCCATGCAAACACATCAATGAATTCTTTAAACAAGTCAATGTATTTTTCCTTCATGTTTGCAGGTATAGACTTAGCCAATTTTATCATTCTGGGTTTGGCTTATGTGCCTATGTTGCATTCTTCTATATCTGATTCTTCATGTTCAATTGTGGGCCTTTTTTCTATGTCATCAAAGTCAAAAAGGTCTTCTAAGGGTGCCAGGCCTCTGGGTATGTTCCTATCTTTGGCCTGCAGCACTTCGACCTCTTCAATTTCTGTGTTTTCCTTATTTTCGTTGAAATTTCCGGTCTTATCAAAGAAAAGATTTATTTCTATGCTACTAGGTGTTTCTAGTTCATCTGGGGGATCCTCGCTTGGGCAGTTATCATCAGAAACTGAGTCTGAATCCAAAAATTCAAACTCATTCCTGCCCACCAGGAAATATTCGATCTGTTTGTCTCCTTCAAAGACTTGCCAATATTTTTCATTGTCTGGCACTGCAGGCTTGAATTTGGTCTGACTGATAATTTGTTGGTCAGCTGGGGCTTTAGGGTACGAGCTAGCTAGACATGCTAGTCCATTCAAAATTGCATTTTGGCCCCTGGGAACAAACACTAATTCATATTCGACAAACGTTTTCAGCACATCTAGAGTGTCATTCCTGTATGCTCTAAGCCTGGGGTGCTTTGCTGAATACTCACCATTCACCTGCTTGATAACTGACTCTGAGTCTCCTTTCACGGCTATCCTACGGGCTCGTATTTTTTTTAATAGATTTAAGCCCAAGATTAGAGCCTCATATTTTGCAATGTTATTCGTGCATTTGAAATGCAGATTGATATCATGGCTCTCTGCATGATCATCTTCAGTGTTACGCAGCCAAACTCCTACTCCAGCACTTTGTCTAGTACAGGACCCATCAAAGTTCATTTCCCACAGGGGTTCTTTGTTTAATTCGTTTTCATCCTCTCCCCTACAGCTGGGTTCATCATTTTGTTGAGTAGTAAGGTTTGTACTAGAAGAGGGGTTGTTTTGTAGTTCATTATGGGCGGAGATCAGGGAGGTGGTTGGCTTGCTGTTCTCATTCTGTTTCTGTTTCATTCAAATTTATTTTTTCAGTATTTTTCCCATGGTCCTCTTCGTATTCTTCTAGAGTAGCCATTATGTTGAAATCCACGGGCTGTATGTTACTGTTCTCTGAGACTGATTCTTCTGAGAATTGTTCATTGTAGAGGATGAAAGAATCCAAGTCTGTGTGCACAGAATACAATGGTGAATTTACAGGTTTCTCGGGGTTACTGACTAGGAATTTCATTTTGGATTCTCTATACAGTCTTCTAAGTTGGCCGAATATAGGGATAGTGGCATATGAGCCATCCATCTGCATTGTGTCCTGCATTTTGGCTCCCCATGATCTTGACAACAGCATGCCATACTTTGGTGGTACATCTTCCACCACAACATCTATGACCATACATTTGGCAGGAATCTGGGTTAAACTCACACATAAGTCTTTGATGAGGCCTAAACATTTTACTCTGCTAGAGTTAAATGAATATACGTCTTTGTAAGGTTTGGTGATTTCTAGGCCTAGCCTCTCCATCACTACCTTAGGCATTAATTTGTGTTATGCTCCAGAATCATGCATGGCATTGTGGAGTATTTTTTCATGAATGTTGAGACTGATATAGAAAGGTGGAACTACCCCTTCCTGAAACTTCCCTTCGATTTTTGGACCAAAGAGTAGGGCTGGTTGGTCATCATTCAGATTTACATAATCATTCATTTCTCCCAGATTCAATGCTTTCAAAATTTGCCCTTTATATACATCTTGAGTGGCCAGCTCAGATAATGGTACAGAGATTTTAATTTTAGCAATCTCACTCTCTAGATTGAAAGTGGACTGTGTCTTAGGAACACTTGACTATGTTTTATTTGCCACTATTTTGGTGGCTGAATCAACTTGTTGATTCCCATTATGTACATGTGTATGAACAGTTTTATCAGGAGTACTAACTGAAATGCTAGCACTGCTGGCTGGTTGACTTTGCATTTCATTGTCCTGGTTGTCCTTCTCATTATGTTTACCAGAACTTGGAGCTGTTGTTTTATTATCTACAGAGGTTGCTTTAGAAGTTTTGTCAGGTCTTTTCTTGATGGTTACCTCAGGAGTCCTAGTTTTGGAAGTATCTTGGCTTTTCTTGCTCCTAAGTTCATATTGTTCCCTGACCTGTAGCATGGCATCCTCAAATCCTAATCTGTAATCATCAGTTTCTAACCATTCCTCACTCCAATATGAAGGTGAGGGTTGGTCTTCTTCTGAATCACAGTTAAGGACTGAGTCCTCTACTTCAAACATGTTTATCGTATTCCCTTCAGACTCTTCAATGATTCCCTCGTATTCATCTAAAAGGTTTTCTTGAAATGGGGGAATAATTTGTTGATCTGACTCTCTTTGTCTATTGGGAGCAGCATTGTTTCTTCTAATGTTTTGGTTCTGGTTTCTGTTTTCGTTGTTGTTTTGGACAACCATCCTCTTTATCATTTGTTGCAGTTCTTCCACGTATTTAGAAAGTCTGTCATATTTGGGATCAGATGTGGAGGCTATATTGTCATCCCTAGAGGTTACCCTTTTTTCAACTTTTAATCTTGCCCTTTTTTCCATCAAATTGGCTTCTATGGTTATGGCTCCTTTCTGCATGTCTTCCAAAGTGGTGTACTCTTTATCTCTAAGCTCATAGGCCATGTCAGCATCAAATCCGTTAGGATATTTTGCTAGGGCCATACCTTGTGGAGGTTTCATGTGTGGAGGGAGAGCATTATAAATGCTGTTGAATCTAGTGGTGTAATCATGAACACTCTCTCCTACGTTCCTCTTAAGGGAAATTTATTCAGCTAGGAGCTGGTGAGGGTTTGCTCTAACCTCCCATTTGTTTATAAAGGTCTGGTATAATGCAGGGAGATCTTGAATGCTGCCAGGAGGTATATTTTTAAACCATTTCTTTACCTCACCTCCTAAGCTCTGGGCACAGATTCTCATTTTAGTTGTTTCATCATCAATTTCCATATAATCAAAAGAGTCCTCCATTTTATCTACATGTTGCTGTGCTGTTATGGACTCTTTAGCTGTGAAGTGTGGGATTTTTGACTGATAATCATTTGGTAAGGGTAGCAAGGGCTGGGGTAGAACTAAAGGTGCATACCAAGCTGCCATGATGATATTCTGGTGAGGTAAAGGGTTAACATGAGTAGCTGGTATTTGGATGATAGGGATATTAAGACCAGCAGAAGTCTGTTGAGCGGATCTAGGGTGGGAGAGCCCCAAGTTTTGAATGAAATTAAAATCAAGAGGCGTGGAAGGAGGGGTCTCACTGTCCCTAGTATTTGGCTGGTCTGAAACACTGAGTGACCTAGTTCTAGGTAATCTTTTTTGAAGGTCTAGGTCGAAGAAAGGGTCTAATAGAGCTGCAAGATTTTCTGGTACAGAATTAGCTCTATGAATGTTGCTGGAAATAGTTGCTCTTGTATTTATAAGAGTTCCTCTGAGGATACTCTCCAGATTGTCAACTATTTCTGGTGGGTCGGGGTTGGCATAAGCTCTTGTATGAATGGTTCTGAAAGCCAGAATGATGTTTATAAGTCAAGTAGCTTAACCCTACTTGTTACTTCTGTCGTGGTTAACGTTGTATCAGGAACTGGCCTCCCAGTGGAGTCTTTTAACGTTTAGGAATGATGGAGTTGCCAGGTGGAGGGTTTAGGATGTTTCTAAAGGGCACACTGTCCACCACAGTGCTCAGGTACTATCACCTTTCAGGAATCTCCTCTAAATCAGCAAGCTCCAACTAGAGATTGACTGGGAGGGCATTTACCAGATATGTCA